>OZ024706.1:24724081-24799122 GCA_964016945.1 Microplitis deprimator | reverse complement strand
CATGTATTTTACTCAACTTTATTTTAACTTTTGTCTTTCTCTTCTTTCCCTCTGACAACCTCTCTTTGTTGCTTACTTATATTTCAATTATATCACAGCTTTTTTAATCCTTACTTTTCTTTGGTATCTTTTACACAGCCCTCGTTCTTTATTGACGGTTTAATCTTAAATTACCTCTCTTCCCCTTCCATCCTCTTTTTCGACACTTCTTGGAATTTTTTTATGTACTCACATAACTCCTTTTTGGGCTCCCCTCTTAGTGTTTGCATGAGTAGCCAGTCGAAATCTGCCTCCTACTTATCCTTTAACCATTCGGGCACCCACTCTTTCGTTTCAATTTTCACCCCTCTTTGAACTTCTCTGCATCTGAGAATGTGTTCTAGCGTTTCTTTTTCATTTCCGCACGCTCTGCAAGACCAATCTCTGAACCCTTTTTTTTCTGCCTTCTCTATATTCCCGCATCTTAGCCTGCACCATGTTTCTTTTACACACGTTGGTATACTCCTATCCATCCAATAGGGTTTGTCTCCGACGTTGGTTTTTATAAACTTGAATCTCGGGTTGTATGTTGAGTTTTTTATCTTTTCCTCATCCTCTCTTTTTATTTTTTCCCTGAATGTGATTATTCCTTCCACCAGTCTTTCCTTAATCTTGTCTTTGTCTTCTCTGTTCCAAATCCTTTTTATCACGTTCTCACATTTCATCTCTTCCATTGCTTCCTTAAACTCCCTACCCCACTTCGATGGTTCATTGTTTAGGATGTTCCTACGTTCTTCTCTTAGGCATATCTTGGTCCATCTTGCCTCTTCTGCTTCTGTTATATCCTTTATGAATTTGCATGCTCTTTTTCTAATCACCACCTTGATGCTTTCCATTCCTGCTTCCGTTCTCCATATTTATTCCGGCGTGTTCTATGCTATCCCTAGCGCTGCTTTGCAGTATCTGTTATACACTTTTTCTATTTCTTGGCTGCCCTTCCAGCCCCATATCTCCACTCCATGTAACGCCCCTGATCTCACCAATGTGTCATATAAGTACATTCTGTCCTTTATTGTACTTCTGTCTATTCTTTTGATGAGTCCCCATGTTGCGCACAGCGCCTTTTGCGCTTTGCCTGGCAGGTACCTCATGTGCTTCCTCCAGTTATTCGTATTTGACATCCAGCATCCTAAGTATTTGAATTCCTTCACTTCTTCTATTTTTTCCCCACCAAACTTCCACTTCGACTTCTCTTTATTAGCTCTTCCTTTGCTTTCTACTACCATCACTTTTGTCTTTTGTGTATTCACCTTCAGTCCATTTTCCTCTGTATATTTTCTGAATATTTCCAGCATCTTCCTGAGGCTCCCTTCATCCTCCCCTAGAATCGCCACATCATCCGCATATTTTCCTAGGAATATTTTGATTTTTCCTACCACTATTCCTCCCACATTCCTTCTTTCAAATTCTTTATCCACATCCTCTAAGAACAGGTTGAACAACAAGGGGCTTAACGGGCATCCTTGTCTCACCCCTTTCCTTGACCTGAATTTTCTTGTCACTTTCCCATTTACCATCACTCTGTTTTCCGTTTTTTCGTGTATTGCTTTTATGTATCTCAGCATCCTTCTTTTGACCCCAACTTCCTCCAGTTCACCAAAGAGTCTCTTTCTGTTTACACTGTCGAATGCCGTTTCAAAATCAACATAGCAAACGTATCCTTTATTCTTTTTCTTCTTTGTTCGATTATTTATCGCTGCATTGAGCACGAAAATCTGATCTATTGTCCCTCTTTTCCTCCTGAAGCCTGCCTAACTTTCCCCTATAACTCCTTTTTCCTCTGTCCATTTTTCCAGCCTATTCGTCACCACATTCGTGAGTATCTTATAGCCTATGTCTAGGAACGAGATTCCTCTGTGGTTTTCCGCTTTTTTCATGTCCCCTTTCTCATATATCGGCGTAATGTGCGCCATTCTCCAACCCTCCGGTATCACTCCAGTCATCCACATTTCATTTATTACCTCCTTTAGTTCCCATTGGCCTTCTTTCGGCATTGCTTTGAAGAATTCCACCGCTAGTCCATTCTGGCCTGGTGCTTTTTTATTCTTCATTTTTCTTATAGCTTTCCTTATTTCGTCCATTTCTATCTCTGCTTCCATTACGTAATCATTTATTTCCTCTTCTTCCCTCCTGTTAGCTCTTGTGTGCTCTTCATTGTTGCTCTCCTCCTCCCCTCTTTTTTCCTTCTCTTCCTCTTTGCTTTCTTCTTCCTTTTCTGCCTGCTCTTCTTCCCCCTCCTTTCCTCCTAAAATTGTCTGGAAGAGTTCAATCCATTTTTTCTCCCTAGTTTCCTCACTCACCTCCCCTCTGATTTTCCCTCTGAACGCGTTTATTGATTTCCAGCATAGTGTCATGTTTTTACTCTTGTTTATTTTCTTTCTTTTTTCTTCCCTCCATTCTTCTTGCCTCTTCTTGTATGTTTCTCTGTACTCTTTTCTTTTTTCGTGCAGGTCTTTCTTGTGTTCCTTGCTGTTCATTTTTATTTGCTTTTTTAGTGCTCCAAACATTTCTTTTCTTTTCCTTCTGCACTCTTCGTTGAACCATTTGCAGTCGTTTCTTCTTTTTTTGCTCTCTTTTCCATTTCACCTTCTCTCCATCCTTTTTTCCATACTTCTTCATATTCCTCTGTTTTTTCTCCGTTCCACCTGAAACTAAACTTGTTTTCTCTTTTATTGTCTTTCCTTAGATTCTCTTCCCATTTTTCTTCTTGTCGGCCGTCTGAGTCTTCTTCCGATGCGTCACTTTCTTCCTTCTTCTCTCTCCTTAACGTCAGTGCAATCGGTAGGTGGTCTGATTCTGTTGCTGGCAGGATTCTCATATTATCTATTTTCATCTCCCTTCCTCCCCCTACTCTCATCACTAAGTCTATTACTGTGCTGCTGTCCTCCTCCCGTCCTCCAATAAATGTTACTGCTCCTTGTCAGTCCCCCTCTACTCTTCCATTTATTATGCTGACTCCTAGTTCCTCACAAATTCTTATCAGTTTCCTGCCCTCGCTGTTAATATGTTTATCTTGCGACCTTCTCTCAGTGTCTAGCTCATCTTCTTCGTCTGCTTCTATGCAGCCTCCTTCTTCACCGGTTCTCGCGTTCATGTCCCCTGTGATGTACACGTTCTTACCCTCGTAAATACTTCTTTCCACAATTTTTTTCAGCTTCTTTTCGAACTCTTGCATTCCTACATTATTGTATGCCGTGATGATCATCCACTCCTCTTCTCCACTCTTTTTTACTTTTAGCACATACTCCCATTCCTCTATCTCCCATATCCCTTTCTTTGTCTTTTTTATTCCAACTGCTTGTTCGCCACTCGCTCTACCTTTCTTCACCCTTTTATCTTTAATTGCTGCTTTTAAACTCCAGTTGAATTTGTTATTTAATTTCCCTTTGATTTCTTCCATTTTATCTTCTGTTACCCACGTTTCCTGGAGTACCACCACGTCATATTTCTCTAACCTCTCTTTCACTTCTGCCGCGTTTTTTCACCCTGCTACATTCCATGTCATGATCTTGGTTCTTCCCTTCATTTCTCTCTTTTCTCTCTTCTCTTTTACTTCCTTGTAATTTCGAAACCCTCCTGTCGTCTCTCCACCCCCTTTCCTCTCCTGTCTTTGCTTGATTACTGCTGCTGTTTTTCTCATTTCGCCTTCTCTTTCATCCCAACTCCACCAGACTCCGTCCCTCAGTATCTTGTCATATTTTCTTTTTGCTTGTCCGCCTTCCTTTCTGATTCTCCATACTTCGTCGTCCAGCCATTGTAACACTTCCGCTTGTCTCCTTGTGTAATCGTCTTCTATCCAGATCCCAGTTCCCTTCAATTTCGTTTTTCTGACTATCACCTTCAGTTTATCCTCAAACGACGCCATGTGCACAACATAGTTGTCCCCTTCTCTCTTTATTTTCTCAATTTTTGGTTCAATCTCCAGCTGCTTTTTGAAGAGTTCCTTAACGCACATTATTATTGTTTCCCCCTCCCCTGGTTTCTTTACATTACCCCATATTACTATTTTATTTTTTCTGCTGTTCCTTTTCTGTCTCTCTTCCTCCCATTCCTTTCCATTCAGTTTCCCCGGCTTTTTGCTTTCTTTCTTTTTTTCGTGTACTCCGATTTGAGTTTTAGCTGAGTCATCCCTCTGTCTTCCGATTCTTACTCCAGCTTCTATTATTCCACCTTGGCTGTTATTCTTACTTATTTTACTTCTATTCTCTTCTTCTCTGCTTCCTTGTTTCTCTCTGCTGTTCGTTCTGATTCTCTTTTCTTTTTTGTTGTCTACCATTTTTTCCCCTCTTTTCTTTCACGTTTATTACCTTCTTCCCTCTCTCTTTTGTCTTTTTCCCCCTCCTCTGATTCTTCTGGACTTCTTCTTCCTCTCGTTCTCAGCTTCTTTTTTATTTTTATTTTCTTTTTTTCCTTCTTACTCACTTCTTCTTCCGTTTCAGCATCCACCTCGCTCCATGACCCTAGTGCGTCACTTATCATATCTTTGTTTCCTCGAGGTTTATGCCTGCTTCCTGCATTCGTGATCTCCATTTCCTTTATTGCCTTTAGTATTTCTTTCTTCAACTCGTCTAGTTGCACTTTCATTATTTTTCCCATGTCTTCTGTCTTTTTTTTGTTATTTTCGCAGCACTTGCATGTGCAACTTTCCTCACTCGTCTGTACTCCCTGGTCCCTTTTTAATTCTTCTTTTCCTGCTTCCGTCTGTTCTTCGTAACCTCCTTCCTTGTTTATATTAATTTCTTTTGTCTTTTCTTGGTCTCTGAGCTTTTCTGTGTCATCAATTAAATTTAAATTACTCTCTTTATTATTTGCTTCTTTTTCACTCGTCACTCCGGCTGTGTTCTTCACTGGTGACCTGTCCAGCTTGTTTTTCGTTGCGAAAGCCATCTTTTCCTCCTCCACCACCTTCTCTCTGTTTAATGTTACTGCGCTCTTACTTCTCGTCATTCTGTCCACCTCCTGTTTTCTAATTTCTTTTAATCCTCCGTCACTTACATTTATAAAAAAAAATTTTATACCATTTACCTTCACTTCCTCCTTGTCCCCTTTTTTCTCGCTTGTGCCTCCTTTATTTTTTAATTTATTCTTGCTTCCTAGCGGTCTTTCTCTTTTTTTCTTTAGTTTAACTTTTCCGTTTTTGTTGTCTCCGTTCAGAATTCCCGCTTCCTCTGCGCCGCCCTCTGTGTCACTTTCCCATTCATTTAACTGCTGCTCTTCATTTTCCGACATTGAATCCCTTTCTCTTTCATAGATGTCGCCACCTACCTCCTCTAGGTCCCTGTTAACATGGCCGTCACCTTACGGTTTTTTGCCGTTTATCGGTTCCGTATTTCTCGGGTCTATCTTGTGTAAAAAGACTACTTGTCGACTTGTTTCAACTTCTTACCTTCTTTCTATTATATTTTCTTCATTCTTGTCTACTTTTTTAAATTTTTTCTCAAATTAAACACCTGTTTTTTGCAAATATTAACTAGGACGCTGTCACACACGACTGCACTTAACTGTTGTCCAGATGGCGCTCCTCTGTAAATAATTAATATTACTAATAACAAAGATTTATAATTATATTATGTTCTTATATATTTCTCTACTTATAAATATTGGGTTTAATCTTATAATATTTATGGATAATATATATAAAACTATAACTAGACATAACCTATGTTTTGACTTCAATGAACTTTGGTACTGCTGCAATATAAGCATATGTAATTTTACAATATTGAATAGGGTTATCTGCCAGAAGCATTGTGGATACCACCAAGCAGTATGGGCCTGACATCCATACTGACATATACGCCATGACTATTGTGAATGTTACCATTCTCGTATGGTCAAATCATCTATACATACAATTTTTAAACGAATGAAAAAATTCTTGCTACCGTACAGTATGGTCGAATCGACCATACAATATGGTCGAATCGACCATACAGCATAGTGGTATCCGTGAAAAATTTCTTTCCGTGTACTTAGCTCAGATGTTTTGCAATGAATTATCGTTTAAAATAGAAAATTTATAAAGTTAACATTTAAAATTAAGTTTTAAAATGTGTGTCACGATGGACGGTCTTTAAATAAACGGGATAAGAGAAACTGTTAAAATTTTTGCGGGACAAATTTTAAGTCCTTAATGGTATCCTACCTATAGTACCTGGGTAATTACAATTTTTACTTATGCTATACATTTCCTGTACCTTCAGAAATGATACCATTGTTAAGGGGATTAAAGTAGAGAATGTGTATAGTATGGGTAAAAGATCTAATTACTACGGTGCCAAAAGTAGGATACCATTAGAGACTTGAATTTGGTCAACAAAACTTTGAGCAGTTCCTCGTGTCTCCTCGGTTAAAGAGCATCTACCTTAACACGTGTTTTAAAACTTAATTTTAAGCTCTAAATTTATGAATTCAATATTTTGAACGATTATTCATCGCTACACTTCTAAGGTAAATATATTTTTGTATTAAGTATTTTCATTAATTACAAATTTTGTAATTTTTCTATGCAATAGTCTCAAAAATTAAAGAATATCTGATGAAAAAGTAATATATATTTTTTAATTAATGTATATATGACTTTTACATAGATAATGTGTTGATAACCCGCATGAAAAAGCGATACATTGTTGAAATTTTATAAAAAATAGATAGCGCAAAAATATTTACAGTGATATATAAGAGGGGTAAAAGAAGTAATTACTGAGGTGCCTCATGTAGGATGCTATTTTCGGGATTTGAGTGTGGTCAGCAAAACTCTGAATAGTTCCTCGTGTATCCTCGGTTGAAGAGCATCTATTTTAACACGTGTTTTAAAACTCAACTTTAAATTGTAACATTATAAATTCAATATTTTAAGCGATAATTCATTGCTACACTTCTAAGGTAAATAGATTTTTGTACACATTAAGTATTTTCATTCATTAAAATTTTTATAATTATTCTATGCACTGGTCTCAACAATTGAAGAATATCTGATGAAAAAGTAAGGTATATTTTTTACTAGATGTATATATAATTTTGACGTAAATATTACAAGGTATACTCGCATGAAAAAGCGATCCCGCACAAAAAAATATATAAATAATATATATCTCCCATATAGCCAATGTATTGATGCATATATCACATATATATTTTTTCGTATGGGATATATTGTCAAAATTTCATAAAATATATATAGCGGAAAAAATATGTTCATTGATACATAGGGGGTGAAGGGGCGGTTACTTAAAGAAATACTCAATTTCCGGGGACTCATACAGGGGAAGGGGGGGGGGGTACTTAAGGAAATACTAAGGTTTCGAGGACTCCAATACACTAAATCTTTTTGTTTTGAATAATATTCAAAGTAAGTAAACAAAAATTTCAGTTGTCGTTAAAACAAAAGAGTATTTATTTTTGCGGGCAAAATGGGGTACCCCCTAAAAAGGTGAAAAAAAAAATTCCTGCATATTAAATAAAATTGATTAAATTAACTTTTTTTAAAAGTAATTTACATGAGGAACAATTACATTTTACACAATTATTCGATGCAAAGGAAGAAAAAAAAATTTTATTGGTTTTCATCATAAAATAAAAGCCATTAACATTTTTTGACTGCCACTCGATTTTTCAAAAAGTTTAACAAAAAATATTCAAAATCATGCTCAATTATATTTACAATAGTGATTTGGAATATTTAATAAACATTTAAAAAATAAAATTTTTTTTAATAATCAAATTTTGGGGGTACCCCCTTTTTGCCCCCTTCCCCTACGTTCAAACTTTTGTTTTGTAATGATACTAAAAGAGAATAGAAAAAATTTTCAGCTACCGTTAAAAAAAAAACAAATTTTCGTATTTTGCGGAGAAAATGTGGTACCTCCTAAAAAAGTTAAAAAAAAAAATTTTGGATATTAAATAAATTTGATTTAGTTAAATTCTCTTGTAAGTAATTTACATAAAGAAAAATTACATCTTCGAAAATTGGGGTGAAAAAAATAAAAATAACGGAGTTTTTCGAAAATCATCGATTTTCTTAGTGGGTAGTTGAAAGATGTGTCTCAATAACTCAATGTTTGAAAATCATTTTTTTTTTTAATTATTTTAGATTATTTAGAAAAATTTCAATAAATTCTGAAATTTTTGTAATAAAGTTTCAGGAAAATTAAAAGGAGTCAGACTCAAAAGTGGTCGATTGTGCGTGAAATACGCGCCATATATTTATGTTTCACTACTACTATTTTTTTACATACTTAATAAAAGCTTTTCTAAAATATCACGTAATAATTTATGGGTTGTTTTGATGTCTTTTAATTTCTTCACACAGTGTATAATCTCACTCCAATAATATGTAAAATTTGTAAACTTAATAAATTGCATAGTAAAATGTTTGACTTCAAATAAAACTAAACTTGCATCCATTTTTTGTTTTTTTTTTTAGAATTCATCAGGTGAAAAAAGTTCATTGCTCTATCGTGAAAAGGATAATCACAAAACGTGTCAAACGTCCACATCACAAATACAAAAATCGAGAATACGAATATCAACAATGCAACAGTCAAGAAAACGACAATCAAAAATATCTAAGCTCCGTAACCTTATCCACGCTATAAAATCTCAACACGAAGATTACATAGATAATGTAACAACCGAAAATTTAAATATTAATGGCAATTACTTTGATGACGGAACTCCTCTACATGTAGCAGCGCGAATCGGAAATTATGACATATTTCAAAAGTTGATAAAAATCGGTGCTGATATACACAACCGGCATCCAACAACTCAAGAGACAGTATTACATAGCGCTGTGAAATTTTCTAATTACGATATCGTCAGGTATTTAATAGAAAATGGCGTAGATGTTGATGTGAAGTTAGAAAATTATTGTCATGGTAATGGAGAAACTGCCTTGCACTTTGCCGCCACGACAGGAACAAAAGAAGTTATAAATTTATTATTGTGTAACAATCCTGACATTAATGCTGAATCTAATGGCGGAATTACTCCTTTAATCAGTGCCATTAAAGCTGAAAACTACGATGCCATGGCCGCACTACTCACCTATAAGTTTGTTCGTCAGTTTAGACATGAAGAAGATGGTAACAGTAAAAAAAATTTCCATGCAGCTATTGATACACTGGTAGAAAATTGCCTAGTTTCATTTTCTGATAAGATTGATATTAATAATAAATATAATTCCTTTTCGTTCTGTGAATCCCAAATTTCACTTCACTACGCAATCTTGCTTGACAGGACCAAACGATACACTATTTTGTATCTGCTTGGAGCTGGTGTTGCTGTTAGTGCTCTGGATATCAACGATCTATTAATCATCCATCGTACTTCCGAATCAGAACATAATTTACGTTGTACTTTAGCTATTAAGCGGCACAATGCGAAATTGACAGCAGCGGGTTTTTATATACGTGATCAAAATATTTCAGATGTTAGTACTATAGAAGGATTTGATGATTATTTAGCTGAGCGTCTTTTAGAAGTTGAAAAAATGACAAAAAATTTGATAGAAGGCAGTAATATCAAATTTATAGAGGTTTTATATAAAAATGTGCGATACTTAGCATCTTATTTGAAGTTTGTTGATTTCGAAAAAATATTCAAACGTGAACGTCAATTTCCAGAGTACCCAATATATCAAAATAAGATATTAGGAGTACAAATAAGTTTCCGCCGTTTTATTGTAGATGGCGCGGCACGGAGTTTCGGTTAGCTTTCGCAGATGATAACCGGCTTAAAAAATAGTTTGGACATTCAAGAACAACATAACCTATTAATATCATTGATTTTATATTGGTAAAATATAATTTTTATAAGTTGAAAATGTCAAAATTTGAGCCAAGTAAGCGTCATTTGCGGGAAATATTAGTTTACTTCTTTAATTTAAAGATATCTGCTGCTGAGGCGCATCAATTGCTCGTAGAAGCATATGGTGAGGGTGCTTTGAGTGAGAGAACGTGTCGAGAGTGGTTTCAAAAGTTTAAAAACGGTGATTTCGACGTAGAAGACAAAGATCGCAGTGGAAGGCCAAAAATTTACGAGGATGCAGAATTGGAGGAATTATTGGAGGAAGATTCATCTCAAACACAAAAAGAACTTGCTCTAACATTAGAAGTCACTCAGCAAGCAGTCTCACATCGTTTAAAATCATTAGGAATGATTCATAAACAAGGAAATTGGGTTCCGTACGAATTAAAGCCGAGAGATATTGAACGCTGATTATGCTTAAGTGAAATGCTGCCAGCTAGACATAAAAAAAAGGGTTTTTTACATCGTATCATAACTGGTGATGAGAATTGGATACATTATGACAATCCAAAAAGAAGAAAATCATGGGGATTACCTGGCCACGCGTCAACATCAACAGCAAAACCGAATATTCACGGAAAAAAACTTATGCTGTGTATTTGGTGGGATCAGCTAGGTGTAGTGTATTATGAGTTGCTTAATCCGAGTGAAACAATTACTGGAGCCCTCTATCGAACACAATTGATGAGATTTAGCCGAGCTCTGAAGGAAAAACGCCCTCAATACTATTTTAGACACGAAAAAATTATTCTTCTGCATGACAATGCTCGTCCACATGTTGCGGCTCCCGTGAAAAAGTACTTGGAAACACTTGATTGGGAAGTGTTACCCCACCCGCCGTATTCACCAGACATTGCACCGTCCGATTATCACCTGTTCCGGTCCATGGCACATGCTCTGACGGCGCAGCGGTTCACATCTTATGAGGATACCAAAAATTGGGTTGATTCGTGGATAGCCTCAAAAGACAAGGAGTTCTTCAGACGTGGGATTTGAATGCTGCCTGAGAGATGGGAAAAAGTGGTTGCAAGTGATGGGCAATATTTTAAATAAATTTATATTACTGTTCTTCTATAATAAATATTTAATTTGTGTTAAAAAAACGGCGGAAACTTATTTGTAACCCTAATATTTTTTAAATTATCGAGGCTTCATACAAGAGTTAACTTCTTAAAATATTCTGAGGAAGTTATTAATAACATTTTTTATGAATTACAACTTCCGGATACTTTTATCAGAGAATTGTTAATCTGCTTGTCAAATGATGATTTAAAAAAAATCGTTCAACCCTCTAAAAAGAAAAAAGAATAGCTGATTAATAACATCCTATAAATTATAATTAATTGACCTCTGTAATCTAATGTTACTCCGCTGTTCTCCTTAAATAAATTAAAAAGAAAATGTAAAATAAACTATACCAAAATGTATAAATATACTTGGAATTTTTTAATAAAATTAATGTATAAAAATTTAAATAAATTTAATTCCCAAAATTGATAGATTTATTTTTCAGCAACTTTATTTTTTCAATTAGAGAACATATGTTACTTAAATTAGAAAAGAATAAAGAAATTTAAATAAAGGTGTTTAGTGATCTTAAAAATTAAGTTTTCCTGTAAGCTGTAACATCTGCTTTAAAAAACAATAAAACAAAATTTATGGAAGTGGACAATCAGTTTCATCGGAATATTCAGAAGCTACTTTGCACCTAATAATCGATTTCGATGAAAAAATTAATTGAATGAACAAATGTAGGAAACTTTACTAAAAAATACGAATTATATAATCAAAAAATACGTTTATTACAAAAATTTTTTTGTAATAAATGAAATTTGTTACTAAACCTTTATTTGATATCATTCGTGAGAGTAGCAGATTTGGTGTAAAAACAGTTTGAACGTTGATTTTTGAAAAGGTATTAATTTTAAATACCTGTAACTTTTGAATCGTTTTTTTAACTTCCCGCTAAGAAAATTGTAAATTTTCAAAAATTCAGGAAATTATTGTTTTCACCCCGATTTTCGAAAATCGAGTTTTCATCAGATGTCGACGTTTTGAGGTCCTAGGAAGCTATTCTGACTATTTTCAGAATGATGTCCGAGTGTGTGTAAACTCTTTGTAACTTTTCAACTAATGAATCGATTTGGATGGTTGAGGTGGCAATCGAAAGAGCTTGTTGGCCATCAACTTTCCTGAAAATTTCGGATCATTTGATCAAGTAGACTCGAAAATATTTGCAAATTACGAAAAAAATTAATTTTTTTTTTTTAGTTTTTTAGTGATTTCTCGGTAACGACTCGAATGACCGACTTCAAAATCTAATCAGCTTTAGAATTTGATAAAACGCGTCGATTGCCGCCTTAGCAATTTAATCGGTTAATTTGTTCGAGAGATATCGCGGGAGAAAGAAATGGTGAAAAACAGTTATTTGCGAATATCTTTAAAATAACGTAACCAAACAATTCCAAAATCTGATCAGCTTTAGAACTCGATAAAATACGTCGATTGCTACCTCAACCATCAAAATCGGTTCATTCATTCGCGAGATATTGTTAGAGAAAGAAATGGTGAAAACCGGGTTTTTCCAAATATCTTCGAAACGGCTAATCAGATGGATTTCAAATTATAATTAGCTCTAGAATTCAATGAAACGTTAATTAGTTCAAAAGATATCGGCGTCGAAAAATTAAAAAAATAACATTTTATGTTATTTTTTTCGGATAAATCATAATATAATGTGCTAAAATGTGTCTGACATCATACCAACTCTTTCTCTTTATGATTTCTTTCGATTATCATATAATGTCATCTAACTTGTTTTTTAGTTTAAATCATAGTATCGACAAAAAAATTGAAAAAACGCAGTTTTTAATATTTTTCTCGGATATTTCATATTTTATTGTTTCTGACATGAGTCAGAACTTATTTAAATCTTGATTTTGATCCCTGAAATTGACTTCTGCCTCAATACACTTATATACTTTATTGAACACAATCGGGAATTAAATTGTAAAAACCACTTCTACATTAATGATTTTCAATTCTTAAATTTTCAAACTTCAGCATAAAACGTAACTTGTTAAAGCTTGAAAATATCATAAAAAAACAATTGCATGTAATAGCATTTTCGAGCTCGAAAATATATCTACACTAATGTTTTCGAGCTCCTTGAGCTCGATAACAGCGGGAAGTTTTGAGACTGGCCCGCAGGGCCAACCGACGCCCAGATTTTTTTTTAAGCTTTCGAGCTCGTGAGCAATGTCGTTGAGCATCATATTTTCTACAAAAATGTTCATGACTCAAATTTTATTTAACTTCTAATGAAGTCTGACGCTGTCACAGACACCAAAGAGCCATCTATAGACATTTTTTTTTTTTGGTTGCGTTCACAACCTACAAAGGGATACTCTGCGTATAGTTATGTACGATATTATACAATAATAAATGAAATATAGGATAAATAATACAAAATATAATAAGGCGTTTAGAATAATATAGAATTTGACATCCAGAAATAAATATCGAATATCGATAATTCGAGATTAAAAATATCGACGGTTTCTATCAATTGTTGTCTAAAAAAATATCAATATTTTCTGTCCTGCTCATTAGTATGGGTAAAAGAGGTGATTAATGAGGTGTTTCGCATAGGATGCCATTTTTTATTAACTAATGTTATAATCAAATGAATTTTTTGAAAGTCTGGTATTAATAAAAAAAATCGAAAAAATGGCCAACAATCTTCAGGTGGTCTTTGGACGATACGATAGAAATTCGTTTAAGATAAAATGCTGTCGATTGGTGGTTTCGAAATTTTGTCAATTTTTTTAATGGAATCCGGACGTTGAGGAAATTTATTTGCTTATAACATTAGTTATTGAAAACAAAGAAAGGTATCTGGATGATACGATAGAAACTCGTTTTGGAAAAAAATGTTGACCTATCGAGCATTGGATGCGTTTTGGTGGATAAAGAGCGCGCGCACTAGGTAACTGGTCGTGCGAGAGGAAGAGGTCTGAGCACCTTGCTCGTTTTTTCGTCATATTTCGTGAAATATCTGAGATATGGAAAAACACTATGTCACCTGATTAAGTATTTTTTCGTTTTGAACATTTTTTTACAAATTAACTTCCCCAATACATCAGCAGTTTGGGAGTTATTTTAATTTAGACAATTGAATTGTTATTAACAATTGTTTGTACCACTTTTGAACAAAATGGTCGAGATTTTCGTGATCTCCGGCCCAAAATATGTAAAAAAAAACCGTTGAAAACAGTCTTGGCCAACAAAATGTTTACGGGCTCTCCTCTTCAGCCGAAGGACTAAATCGACACACACACACACACACACACACACACACACACACACACACACACACACACACACACACATGGGAATCATTCTGAAAATAGTCAGGATAGCTTCCTAAGACCTCAAAACGTCGAAATCTGATGAAAACTCGATTTTCGAAAATCCGGGTAAAAACAATAACTTCCCGAAATTTTTGAAAATCATCGATTTTCTTAGCGGGAAGTTTAAAAACCGAAATTTTTATCAATGTTGTAGTCAATAATTCCTTTAATTTCAGTCAAGTAGAATATTTTTAGTTGAATTAGTATTTCAAAACCTTCCAGGGACCTCCCAACTAGATTTTTTCATAAGAACCTGATGAGGCCATTATCAGGTTAACCTTATTTCAAATAAGGTCCGGATCAGGATATCCTGACGAGGAACTGATGTGGATGTAACGCTCAAGACCCATGAGGTCCTTTACTAAATAAATTAAATTATATATAATATAATTATATAATATAATTATATAATATAATTATATATTATATTATATAATTATATATAATCATACATAATTATATATTATTAGGCAAAATCATTTTTTCCCGGGTAATAATCTAATAATATTTTGTATAAAGTATTTTTTTTATTTATTAATTAGTTCAAGCTGTACAGTTTATCACTATTTTACATTCCCATCCCTAAATGCCCTTTATATCTTACTTTTTATACATAACTTAGTTTAACTATTTACTTCCATACTTCAATACTTATGTATGACTAGGGAACGGTTTTACATTCATAATAACATAATAACATAATAAAAAAATTTAAGTAACTTCAGAAGCTACCTTCATATAAACATATATTTTATTTTAGTGTTTATTGCACTGCGTCTGTTTACTTTTCTCTTTTTCCGGCTCTCTCGATTGCTGCGATCAGGCTGCACACCTCTCGAACTGGCGGACCTCTTAAAAGTTCTTTAACCAAGAAGTCTAGATCCGCCTCGTATTTATTCACAGTCAGTACCTGGATTGCTTGCGCTGTTTTTTCACTGCATAAGTTTCTGGCTTCTCTACAAGTTAGAAGATGAGCAAGTGTTTCCTGCTGACTGTTGCATATACGACAGCTCCAGTCCTTGAATCCTTTTTTGCCACAACGGTCAATATTGCCGCATCTTAGTCTGGCCCACGTTTCTTTCACCCAACTTTCACCAGATTCGTCCTTCCAATAGTCCTCGCAACCTTCTGAGGTCTTTGTGAATTTGTAGAGTGGGCAGTAAGTTGATTTCTGCACCATTTATCTAGTCTTCTTCTCTTCTAGGACTCGTATCACTTCGAAACCGTCATCTAGCCTTTGCTGCACTTCGTCTGGATCGTGTCGTCTCCAGATGAGCTCTAATATGTCTTCGCATTTCATCAATTCCAGCGTTTGTGTTACTGCTTTACCCCACTTGGACGGTTTACTATTCAATATATTTCTTACCTCTTCCCTCAGACATAATTTAGGCCATCTGGTATCCTCCATTCTTAGAATGTCCACCAAGTATCTGCTGGCTCTCTTCCGTGTCATGTACAGGCTGCTCTCTACTCCCGCTTCCAACCTCCAGATATACTCTGGTGTATTTTTAGCCACACCAAGCGCCATTTTGTGTGCTCTTGTATACAACCTATTATAGTCTTCATTGAAGGCCCAACCCCACACTTCAACTCCATAGAGTGCCCCTGAATTCGCCAGTGTGCTGTACAGGTGTAGTCTCTCTCTTAGCGTAGCTCTTCCCGCTCTTTTGATAAGTCCCCAAGTCGCGTTTATTGCTTGTTGGGTCTTGCTTACTAGCCATTTCGTGTCCTTCTTGAAAGAACCTGAGGCTGTACACCAGTGTCCTAGGTATTTGAATTCTGAGACCACTTCCAGTTTTTCTCCTTTGAAGCTCCATATTTGTTCCTCAACCTCTCTGCAGCCAGCTTTTACTATCATGATCTTTGTTTTTGGAGCATTTACCACCAGGTCGTTACCATCAGTGTATTTTTCCAGCTCTTTTAACATTTGTTTCAACCCTTTAGCAGTTTCAGAAACTAGGCACATGTCATCTGCATACTTTATCACGTAATATTTCCTACCACCCATCACCGCACCACCAATGTCCTTCGTACTCCAGATTTCATCCACGTCATCTGTAAATATATTAAACAGAGTTGCGCTTAGTGCGCAGCCTTGTCGCACTCCTTCATACGATTCAAAGATCTCAGTGTCTATTTGGTTCACAGTTCTGCTATATATTGCCTTGATCATCTCGAACATCCTTCCGTTGATGCCAATTTTGTTTAGTTTGCTGAAGAGTTTTTCTCTGCTTACACTATCGAAGGCGCACTTGTAGTCCACGAAGCAGTAGAAGAGTTTGCCCCCTGGCTGTCTCAGCTTATTTTGTGAAAGCGCATTAATCACGAAGATGTGGTCCCTGGTACCTCTTTTGCTACGGTATCCAGCCTGACTTTCTTTCAATATCTTGTTCTTTTCTATCCATCTGTTCATCCGCCTAGCCATCATGTTGGTCAGGATTTTATATCCTGCTGTCAGTAATGATATTCCACGATACTTGGTTGGATTGTCAGGGTCTCCAGCCTTGAATATCGGCACTATTATTGCTGTGTCCCATTTTTCAGGTAGTTTACAGTTTTTCCAGATGATGTTTAGTAAGTTTAGTAGCTCATCCAGTCTTTCTGCTGGTATTGCTTTTATAAACTCTATTGATATTCCGTCTTCGCCAGCTGTTTTTCCATTCTTCATTTTGCTGAGTGCTTCGTCTAGCTCTGACTTCGTGAACTCAGCGTCAAGTTCCTCATCACTTATTTTCTCAGCAGGTTCAGCGCTTTCTTCTATATTGCTCCTTCTATGTATATCCGTGTTTGACGATGAGTTTTTGCTGTTTAGTATCTTCTCGAAATGTGCTTTCCACTGCTTCGCGCTGATATTATCACTAGGATTACTTCTTTTGTTTCCGCGAAAGTAGTTGACTTTTTTCCACCACTGGGACATGTCTCGCGTTTTATCAAGCTCCTTCCATAGGACTTCCCTCCATTTTCTCTCTTCTTCCTTGCAGATTTCTTTTAGTTTTTTTCTGCTGTTTTTCAGTAGCTGTTTGTTTTCCTCGCATTTATTTTTCAAAAACTTTTTGAGGTTCACCCAAGTTTGTTTCTTGGCAGTTCTGCATGCTTCCTTATACCAGGGGTCTGTGCTTCGTGTCTTAGCCGTCTTTTTTTCTTGTACATGCCGCAGTTTCGCGCCGCTTTCATCAATAGCGCTTTTAGTTGTGGCCAGTCTACTGGGTCTTCTTCCAAGTCAAACCACTCCCATTCTTCTCTTATGTAGTCTTCATACTCTTCTTGCTTATCTGCGCGCCACTTCAGCTTTTGTTTACCCGATTCACATTGCTTTTTTGCCTGATCCTGGTCCTGGGCATCTAGTATGTCTTCTTTTAGTGTAATTGTTACTGGTAGATGGTCCGATTCTGGCCTGGCCTGAATTTGCAGACTGCTTATTTTGTTTAGTGCATTTGGTCCAAGGCATACAACCAGATCGAGTACTGAAGCACACACTTCATCTTTGCCTCCAACAAAGATGACCTCCCCCGTTAAATCTCCATTGACTCAGCCATTTGCGATGTACAGTCCCCATTCTTCACATATCTTCAGCAGCTTCCGACCTTCAGTATTAATAGTTTTGTCTTGTGATCTCCTTATCTCGCCTACATGCTCTTCCCATTCACTGTCGCTATATCCAGTTTCTTCGCCGACTCTCGCATTGATATCTCCAATCACATATGTAATCTTGCCAGATTTCACAGCTTCGAATAACTGCTCTTCAAGGTCTTTGTGTGCTACTTTAAGTCCAACGTTATTGTACATTGTTATTATGTAATACTTATCAGACGTGGCCAGCAGTTCTAGCTTCCATTCTTTGACGCTCCAGTTTTTGGACATACTGCTCTTGATGCCAAGAATCTGTCCACTGCTAGCTCTGCCTCTAGTATTCTTTCGCTTTACTGCCGCCTTGCACCACCAGTGATACTTACTATTTAATGATTTTACAGCCTTGTTTTGCGCTTCCTTGGTTACCCATGTCTCCTGTAAGATAATCATGTCAGCAGGTTCTAAAAAGTTCTCTGCATACTTAGCGTTTTTAATTCCTGCGATATTCCATAGTATGATTTTGATCCCTTGTTTACTGCTCTCCATGGTTCCGAAATGGCTGTTGCATTAAGTCGCCATTTAGATCTTCCCATCTCCACCAGGTGCCTTTTGCCCACATTCTCATGTAGTTGGTTTTTGCTACTCTTCCTTGCGCGATCTCTTTGTCCACTTCCTGCCTGATCCATGCTTGCACATGGGCTTCTCTTCTAGTATAGTCATCATTTATCCATAAGTTCGACCCTTTCAGTTTGCTTTTCTGCGCCATTATGACTTTCTTCGGGTTGATTGACTCTAGCGTCGTTATCAGTGATCTTTGACTTGTCACAACCTTCTTTACTTTTGTACTGATGCCGAACTCTGCATTCAATCAGTTGGACATGTTGTTGCTGTCCTTCCAGTCAGGGTTAAAATCTCCTGTGATGACAATATTGTTTCTTCTTCGACATCTTTCATCCACCTCTCTCTTGAGCTCTCCAAACCTCATGGCATCTGGCTTTTCTACCATAGACTCAGGTTTACGTTTTCTGCTTCCATCATCATTGCTCTTTTGGGTATCTTTTCCGTTATCAGTACTGCCTTGTTGTAGTTTTTTATCTCTTCTATTTTGCGTTCCACCACTCTGCAACACTTGTTCCGGGTCAGGACTTATTCTCGTGTTTTTATGTTTTGTCCGCTGACTAGTTGACGGTACTTTTCGCAGGTAGTCGAGGCTTTGTAGCAACCTATCGGTATTATCCTGGGCTGTTTTCTTACTTATTGTGGGGCTTAGATCTGCTTCTTTATTCTTCTCTTTTAACTTACTCATTTGCACTTTCAAATTATTTATTTCTTGCTTCATTTCCTTGAGTTGTTCTTCTATTCTTCGCTTCAGCTCCTCCTGCTCCTTCTGTATCAATTGTAGCTGTCTCTCTTTCTCCGTACATTCAATGCACCTGCCTACACTATGACACCTTCTTCTCACTGGAATAATTGTCCTATCCAGCGCCTCATTATTTTTTATCATAATGCCTTGCGATCTTTCTTTTTTCGGCGTACTGCTAAATCTGCCTAAGCTGTTCAGTCCACTTGGTCTAGGTGTTGATACATACGAGCGCCCATTACACTCTGTGGAATTATTCAGGCTGTCATCCAGAAAAGTTGGGACACTATCGTTGAGGCTGTCCACTTCCAGTGTCTCCATCTCATTATTCGGGAATTGCTTTTCCCATAGTTGCATAGGTTTTTTGAGGAATTTATTAATCCTTTGCGTGTTACCTGCTCTTATATCTTTTTCTGCTTTGGATTTTCTTCCTCTTTTTCTCTGGCTCGCTTGACCTCCATATGTGTTGTCACTCACCTCTTGGCTGTTGTGATTTGAATTTACCGCATTTAAGCCGCTTGTTGCGCCTGCGCTTCTTGTTTGTGTTGTTACCATGCTATTTGTAGGTTAGTATTCTCTCCGCGAATACTAACGGAATATTAGAAATATAACTTGCCTCAATTTAGCACATTTATTTGCTGAAAGTACAATTTTTATTTCTAGTTCTTTGTCGTAAGTTGAGCACTCGATTTTACTGTCTTATAATTAATGAAATCTTAAAAAATAGCCTGTAACACTCTGTCACGATGCACACATCACCAAAATCCGTATGGTTCTCCAAAAATGATTGATTGCACCGGCCAGGAATCGAACCTGGGTCACTCGTATTTATTAATCAAGACAAGCGTTCTTCCACTTAACTACCAGTGATATTTCACACCGGCCAGGAATCGAACCTTGTATAAAGTATATAATATATATTTATTATTCGCTAAATTTAATATTTTTTATAAATTATTCAATATTAAATTTAGAAAATAATAAATATTTTTAGAATGATTAATTAATAAATTCAATAAACAAAAATTAAATAATAATGAAAATTCAATATTTAATTAAATTATTAATTTTTAATATTTATTTCTCTATACAATAAATTTTATTCATCAACCTAAGATTCTGTTATTGTAGATTTTATGACTATTTATGGTACTATTCAATTTTAACATGAGTACACACACCCATGTTATATAACATACATTTTAATGATAATGTATACAAATATCCTTGCAAATATGTGCAAACATCATATTCCCGGGTGCATGAATTTGATTTTTTCAAAAAACACAGTATGAATACTCAGATCTGTTAAGAATCGAAAAAGATTCTGGCGATCATACATGATTATATACGATTATACATGATCACATACGATCACACATGGTTATATATGATCAATTGATCATGTATGATCATGCAGGATCAGATCCGAAAAATGGCCCTGCATATGATCATACCTGCTTATGTATGATCATGTAAGACCATGTATGATCATGCATGATCATATAAGAGCAGGTATGATCATGCAGGGCCATTTTTTGGATCCGATCAGATCTGAGTATTCATACATGATCATATATGATCATATCTGAGCATTTTTTCCCGGAAATACGACTGTACCAAACGATATTGTCGAGCTCTTTGAGCTCAAAAACAGTGAGAAGTTTCGGCCTACACGGTTAGCCGGTTTCCAGATTTTTTTTTTTTCAATCTCATTATAATAAATATTATCATTATAAAAAAAAATTATTAAATTAAATATATCTATATTTAGTATGATACATTTTTATTAATACAAACAGTATTAGTTATCGATTTGAATAATTATTATTATAAATAAAAAAAAAAATATGCTTGCTAATAATCTGGTAGTTAATTTTGAATCATCAACATTAAAAGAAAAAATAGAAAGTGACATAAATAATAGCTTGACATCAAATATTATTGAAGAAATTGGAAAATCACCATATACATATAATTTGGGGTACGAACAATTCATTAAAAATTTATATGTTACCATAATACATTCGATGGTTTGTGACGCTGATTTAATAACTAATCGTATTAAATTTAGTGTTGTTGATATACCATTAATTGAGCCGATTATTTTAGTTGAGGATGACGAGAGTCAGTTATTACACGTATTATCGCGCTCGTTGATGCGTCGTATTTTTCATCACAAAGGTAATTTGAAAATAATTAGCAGTGATATGGTATCGACAACGTCTTTAGTTAATGATAATAATAATAACAATAATGATAAAAATTTGTCACATTTTTCACCAACAAAAATGTTAAAATTGAAAGATGATAAAAATTACCGTGAATTAAATGAAGATTCAATTTATTTGTCAAGTATTATTCAGGAAAAATTATTATTGTGTTATGTAACTGTCGAGCATGCTGCTATGCATTATTGTCAATATATATTAAATGGCGATAATCCAGATTATGAGCATAATTTATTAGAAGATATTAAAGTTAAACGTTCGAAGCATATTTTCCTACATGAATTAATCACTACAAAGGAAAGTCGTACAATTGATAGATATTTAGGTAAATAAATATGTATTAATCATTCGGATTCTCACGATTAATTTTACATGAATTATTCACCAATTTATGAGTCAATTAAAAAAAAATTTTTTTTTCAGATTAGTAATAAATTATTGTACAACTCATAAAATTTTTTGTTTTTCATTATTTATTAGTGGATAAAGTCAAGTCTGGAAATTTCATAAGAATTTAAAAAAAAAAAAAATAATCTAATTATTTGAGTTGAACATTAACAAAGTATTTGGAATTATAACTAAAACTTATTTGTAGGATTGTGTATTGAATTTTTATAAAGAGGAGGAATATAAATATTTATATATTAATATATAAATGTATATATACTCTCTCTCTCTCTCTCTCTTGAAAAAGGCGGAGAGATGTTCTCTCCGCCCAGTCCACGAGGGACTGAAGATATTTTTAATCAAACACTCATATATGTAGTTTTCCAAATTTTCCCCCTCTACATTTACATTACATCAATTAATCTATTGTAAGATTTTATAAAAACGAATAATTGTGAGTCATGAATTTAGATTATCTTGAATTTTCTTTGAAAAAAATCAAAAACAAAAATTGCCGCAATGTATATTTTATGATTGAACTTTTCCATACAGAATTTTATTATACCTTTTAAAAATTTTTTACTGATTTACTTACATTAAATTGTATTTACAGTACATATAATACACTAAAATGTTATTATAAGTGTATTATTGTAAAGAAGACATTCTACCTTCCATAATGATGTCCATGATGTCAGTACATGTTGTTTCTCTTAATTCACTAATTTCATTAAATATATATATATATATATATATATTAGGGTGGCCCAAAGAAACCGACTATTGCACGCCTCATAACGCGAAGCGTTTGAGGTAGTGCTCTACTCTCAACACGTCAAGGTCAAGCGATTTTCTGGCCTTAAAATTACTCTATTACCTTCATATTTCATCGATAAGATAATATGACTTCACGTATATCAAGAAAAGACTTGAGAAAACTTTTTTTTTTCGATCTCGCATGAAAATTTGCTGGCTTACGATGTTTTAAGAAGTCTCTCAAAAAATTTTCAAGAGGTCGCTCCCGAATTTTGAAAATATCAAAACTGATTGAAATTCGGATTTTTTTTTCAAAATTTTTTCTTTCTCGTGGCAGCAATAGTTTATGTTTGTAAAATCATGACGATGCTGAAAATTTCAGCCGAAAATTTAAATATTTAAACGGCGCTCAAGAATTTTGAATGTTTCCGAGTGCTGTCTTTTGGACGTTTTCGAGCGACCCTTGAATATTAATAATAAAGATCGATTTTTTCACCATTAATTTGCATGACAATGAATGAAAATATAACCCGAGAAATAGAAATAATATGTTATTTACATCCTTTTTTATTTTTTAATTCAATTTGTAGGTTTTTTCGCTTATTCAAAACTTACCAAATTTTATTGTTTAAGACTGTCCTGTATATTTTTGGTTATGCAAAAGTTATATTTTACTGAAATGACAATAATTGAATTATAAACAAATACGAAAACTAATTCAGACTATAAGTTACAAATTATCAGTTAATATTCAAAATTCTTGAGCGCCGTTTGAACATTTAAATTTTGGGCTGAAATTTTCAGCATAGTCATGATTTTACAAATATAAACTATTGCTGCCACGAGAAAGAAAAAATTTTGAAATAAAAAATCCGAATAACAATCATTTTTGATATTTTCAAAATTCGTGAGTGACCTCTAGAAAATTTTTTATCGAGCTGATTTTTGGAGAGACATTCTCAAAACATCGTAAGCCAACAAATTTTTATGCCAGATCGAAAAAAAAAAAATAGTCGGTTTTTTTGGGCCACCCTAATAAATATATTAAGGTGGCCCTTATTAGCATGGATGTTTTCGAATTTCTTTGCTCCCAGGGGCTCAAATGCTTTCAAATTGATAAAAAAAAAAAAAAGAACCCTGAAAATTTGAGCTCTTAATATTAACTCTAAGATAGTCCGCATTCCAATCAAAGTTTCTTATGGGAATAACATGGGAAAAATTTCTTTCGTTCTTTAGAATTTTACAACTTGGGGACAGCTAATTCTAAAATAATGAGACATACATATTTTTATAGAGAATTTAAAGCTCTACAAAAAAGGTCAATTATGATTTTTCGCTCAGGCTATTGGTTTAAAAATTATTCGAACTTAAAGTTTAATTTTTAGATAATTGTCAGTATTATTAAGAAATTTTTAGTTCAATACGTCTCATTTAACCGAATTGACGGCAATTCGCAGCAAATATTTTTTTTTGCAATGTACTATTGCTCCTTAATTGCCGCATTTCAGCTCATCTCGGACATTTTAACTCTGTTTCAATGCAGATAATTATAAAAACTGTAGCGCGACGGCATAAAACAAAATTTCAGTCTTCGGGTGATGGCAGCTCTAACTTTCGGCTCGAGTCATAAATTTTAACCGCGCCTGAAATTGCCTTTATCCATTTTTTTTCAAACAATATATTATTCCATTATCAGTATTTACGAACGAATTAATAAATCCGTCCAAAATTACTTACGCTACCGTGATGTCAAAGTGCATTATATTGGATACCGACAAAATATAAACTTTTGAACCAATGGTATTTTAAGCACCTACTGGATTATGTAAAATAAATTTATTCCGAAATTTTCTGATATAATTTTTCTAATGGCAATTACTTAGCAATTACTTTCAGTTTATTAAACAATTGATGTCTAGTCTGTTAAAATGAAAACTGTAAAAGCTTAAAAGTAAGAGAGCATAAGAAAAATTTGATGTGTCTGGATATAAAATAAGACAGAATAATAGAGGCAAGAAAATGGAAAAAAAAAAAAACGAAAATCATGACAAGGCTCGTCAAGCAATAGGTTCTCTAAGTTTATACGGGGCAAAAGCTCTTAACGTCAACCGCAGGCATTCTCAAATCCGTACTAAAGATTTCCTTTATAAGAAATTTTTATAAGAAATCCACTTGTTTTATAAAATATATTGCTTTTTTTTTTTTTGTAAGTAATTTTATTTATGATCAATCTATGAAAATATAATTTTTTTTTGTAATTGTTGTCAATACGCATGTTTCGTCGATTAAAAAACTGAAAGTTTCTCAATATTTAAGAATACAAAATTAAGGTACAGATGAAATTTGATACCGTTTGAATACTTAACATTAATCAATTTTTTTATTTCAAACAATTGAATTTTTTCGAGTATCAGCATAATATTTCTTACATTCTGTAAAAAACTAAACTATAAATTGCTGCTGCTCTGGATTCTTACTTAATATATAACATTGTAATCTTCAGTAAGTTAAACTGCAAGCTTGGCTATGTCATTAACAGCTTTCAAACTTCTTATCAATAGTAAACCCTTCTGGAAATCTTCATTTCTACACCATTCAGACCCTCACAGATTTGAATCACGGTGGAAACACCGTGGGTGTAAACACCGTGGATCCACTGTGGTTACACGGTGGGTTTGTTCCATTTTACCACCATGTATACACAGTGTATCCACTGTGATTACGCGGTGTATCCACCGTGATTCCACGGTGGCTTTACCACCGTGTATACACGGTGTTTCCACTGTGATTACGCGGTGTATCCACCGTGATTCCAGGGTGGCTTTGTGCCATTTCACCACCATGGTTCCACGGTGTATCCACTGCGTAATCACAGCGGAAACACCGTGTATACACGGTGATAAAGCCACCATGGAATCACGGTAGATACACTGCGTAATCACAGTGGTAAAATGGAACGAACCCACTGTGTTTCCACCGTGATTCTAAACCGCCAGTGGAGTGATTTAGGCTTAAAAAATTTGTACTTATTCCAAACCATTTGAAAAACTGGAGTAAAAAGCTTAAATGTGACTTAGGTGGGCTTACACATCATCAAACTAGGTTAGAAAAGAGCATCGGATGCCTGAAAGACAAGCAGCACTAGTACATATCAGGCACCAGGTCATCTCCTGACGTTTTCCAAGCATAAAAAGACAAAAATAAAGCATTTTTAGGTTAAAAATTGATCTTTTGCAGAATTTTTAGGAGTTCTACTTGCAGACGAGCTGTGTGACATGCACTAGGTGGTCTCCTGGCATTCTCCAAGCATAAATAGACAAAGATAAAGCGTTTTTAGGTTAAAAATTTAACTTTTAACCAACGTTTATGGATTCTTCTCACCCATGAGCTGCGTAACTGGCATCAGATCTCATCCAGGTGATCTCTAAGATGACCTTGTGCATGTCACACAGCTTGTCCGCGAGGAGAATCCAACAACATTGGTTGAAAGTTTTATTTTTTACCTAAAAATTTATTTTGTTACCTAAAGTACATTTTTTTACCAAAAAATGCTTTATATTTATTAAATAAACTCGGGAGAATGCCTGGAGACGACTTGGTGTAAGTCACGCACTTCGTCTGCGAGGAAAACTACGGAGCATTGGTTAAAAGTTGATTTTTTGACCTATAAATGTACCATGCTTTTATGCTCCTATAGGTTAATTTTATCAGGAATAAGTCATAAATAATTTCAACTTGATTCGTAAGCCACCTAAGTTTTATTTAAGCTTTTTAAGTCAAGGTAATACTACTTCAAGTCCATCAATATCAGGTAAGTTAAATGTAAGCTATTTAAGTTAACGTAAGTTCAATCCAATCTAAATGTTTTGACTCAGGTATTATTTTTATATCACACTTACACGTTATGAAAAACATATCAATATAAAAAAGGAACACTAATGAATAAGCCTGATACTTTTTTTAATTTGTCCGATACATATTAATATAAAAAAAAGCTCAATAAAAAAAAATTTATCGTTTTTTTTTTCAGGATCTTCAGAATTATGCAGAGGAAGTTCCTTTCGAAAATCGCTACTGCAGTCCTTCTCGTTTTTTTATAATAAATCATTACTGTTAAAACCGGTAATTTTACATGTAAACAAACACACACTGCAGTCATTTTTATTAGAAATGATCTCCTTATCTTACTTTTGTTGTTGACTTTTATTACCGTATATTTACCATAGAAATTTCTATAAAAAAAACTCAGATCATTCAAATTTTTTTGAAAATTAACTTTTTAAAATATAGAATTAACGTTCGAGGCATGCACTTTGGATTGTCCAAATCTTTTATTTAAAATTACTTTTTTCAGTTGAATAAAGAAGAATCACCGATAACATACCGTCAAAAAATATTCTGTGTTATACAGATAAATTTTTTTAAGATTCTTTCAGTGGAATACAGGGTGCACTTTTGGATTTTTCAAAAAATCTTTTTCAATACAGTTTTAAAATTTAAAATCTTTAGGTTCTGTAAACCAAAGGACAACATCTCTGTGTTATTTTTATATATGTAAGTGGTATTGTGTTATATTGCATCTGTGCGATCAGTTTATGTTTTGGCTGATATGACCTTCTTGTAAACTTTCCAGTACGTTTTAGACGCGATTAATAGATTATCCTCATGATTTGAGCTACCTGGAGTCGTTTTCGTTTGTTTTTTATCGAAAAGTAATTTATTTTCAGCATAGAGCCAACCGTGTGTAGCATCTACACACTTTACATGTTGACGTACAGTTTCAGTCCTCGGAATAACGACAAGTATTTTGCCTTCACCGCATTGACATTGATGTGAATCAGGCCACTCAGTTAAATAATTTATTTTATTTGTAATTTCACCGTCTTCGCACATTCTATTTTTTATTTTCCCTGTTTTTATATCTTTGTAAACAATACCGGGATCAACTGACTTACAAAGTGGTGCAACAGTTGCTAATTCTGGTACGCCAACTAAAAATGGCGCCATACCCTCTTCTAAATTACATTTTTCAGGGACATCTAATTTTTTAAAGTCAACTGTAATCTTACATTTGCCAGCGATGCAATAAAATTCACCATTCTTAGACCTTCTACAACGGTTAAAACAATCATTGTCATCAAAGCAATATTGTCGTTCTAGATTGCAATCATCTATTTTTCTATTTTGTACTCTGAAATTATTGATATTTAAAGTGCTGAATAATTTTAATGATTTTTTATTTGTTTCATTTGCGTTAATCTGTTGTGATTGGTATAAACACATGAAAATAATAGATACAATAAACATTGAACAAACAATATATGCCATCGTTGAGTATTTTATTTTATAGATTATAAACTAGATTTATTGAATACTGTTACAACTAATAAATATAAAAATATACTAACAATTTAAAACGCTTCAATCTCGATTCGCACCTAGAACCTTCTTATTTAATATATGAATAATTTTATCGTCGTGCCCGGTCTAGTTTATATTACAACAAAAAATCTTTTTAATTTTAAATCTATTATATTAGTAGATAATGATTTAAATTAAAAACAAAAAAAAAATTTCACATATTTATTAGTACAAAAAAAAAAAATAAAAAATTTTTTCTAATTTAGTTGATTAATTAGTAGTAAATGAAATACAATTAATAATTATTGCACTGCAAATAAAAAATAATAAAAAATGTTTACATTGGATAAAATTTCGACTCAATTGTCGTATACAGAAAAAACTCAGTGCGTATTTGAAGAATTGGGAAGATGTTCAATAAATCGTGAATTTGGTATTGTATGTAGAGAGCACGCGAAACAAATTTTCGGTATTGCATTAATAAGCGCAGTTGTTGTGTTACCAATCGGGGAATCACGGCATCATGCAGTTGTATCAACTGAACCACGTAATATATTTTTACCATTTCCCTACGAATTTACATTCAATGCTGATAGAACAATAAATCCTGAAGTGAAACCGTATCTTAAAAAGGAGGTGCTACGTGATGAAATAAGCCATTACGTTCAACAAATGGAAGTTAATTCACCGGCATTAAGTTATAATATTGAATCAGCATTAAAAAGTTTGTTAACAGATGGTTTAATGTTTAATCAAGCATTGCGACAAGCATCATATAACTTTCAAGTATTTTGTAATCCTAACATTAGAATGTATTTAGAAAAAAGATGGGAAAATTGTTTCGTTACGGTTAAGCTTACAGACGGTGGAACAAGGTTTGAAGAGTACCCAATTAAAATGTTGCCATTATTTTATCAAATAATGTTTATGTACTTAACATTGAGTAATAATAGACTTGATCGCAGAACAAATCCTCAAGCAGCAAATACTTATCATCAACTTCAACCTAAAATAATATTACACGCTACACGCTATCGATTTGAATATTGTAATCATCAAGAACCATCAAAACTATGTTTATTACGAGGTAATGCCAATTATGCTACCCCGCTCGTATTAGCTGGTAGACAAATACATAAATATAGTATTGAATTATTTAAACAAGGTGCATATTACAATTACTCATTGAATGATGATTTTCAATTTTGTGCACCGACAGTGAACCATTGATTATTATTTTTAGTATATTTATAAGGATGACAGTAAATTAGATATTATTCTTCATTTTATATACTTGAAATTACATTTTGGAAATAAAAATTTTTTTTTTTATTTTCGGTTCATTTAGTATGAACGTTATTAACGAAATTTTTATCTACAGAATATAAATATATAAACATTACTTTGTCGTTGATTTAAGCGTTCCCAAAACCATAAGTTTTCAACGACTTCAAGTACTCCGGGAAAAGAATTATACATAATTATATCTTGGTTCTGGCACATATCATTACATTATATAATTATATAAAATTGTATATACAGTAAATATTTTCTAAAAAATCAATAAAATTACGAAAAAAATAATTCTAATGAGGTGTTTACGTATTTTAATTGACAGAGACGAGTTTTTTGAAACGGTAATTAAGGGTTTTGATTGATGAAACACAATCGCGGCGTTTCCTGGGCTCGATCCTGGGTCGTTCGAGTTCGAAGCCTGAGCTGCTAATCACTGGGCCATGAGGTGTTAATTGTACATTAATTTAGATACAAATGAGCTTGAGAAATTAAAGAACATCGATCGAATAATTGACTACAATAATTATACATATGGCAACGATTTTAAAATTACATATCTTATAGTTGTCTCTCTGTTATTTGGGTTATAGTGTGAGAAAAAAATTCCAACATTTGAATAATTTGAACTTTTCAAATTATTTATATATATTATTCTTATATATAGTAATACATTTATTAATTTAATTATTATGAAGGAATATATATATATATATATATATATATATATATATATATATATATATATATATATATATATATATATATACCCCCTCATGAGTTATTTAAATGGAGAATTATCAAAATTGATAATAGTTTTTTTTTAATATATTTTAATATTTACGATATTCAAATCTAAATATTAATAATTAATGATCTTTTGTAAACAATTATTGCATTTTGATATTAAACCACTTTTCAGTACTATTTTTATTGGCTAAAATTTGTAAATGAAGCTCGGACTAAAATAAAGAATAAATATTAAAAAAAAAAAAGAATAGCAATTTTTGTATACTTCTAAACGACTTCAATGATCTTCAAATATCATTTTTATCTGAAATACCTAATTAATATTAATTACTTTCACAACATAATGCGCGGTTAAACCTCATAAATCAAAATAAAAAATAAGCGATAGTCATTTTATGAATATTTCAATTAAAAATTTATTTTTTATACCAATAGCAATAAATTTTTCATAAATTCATATATTTTTGAAATAATTGAGAACCTTTTTCATATATATCAATAAGATCAATGACTTTACTATTTGTAAAGCGTAATAAAATAAGTGGCGTTGAATTAAGATCAGAATTATGTACAAATAATTTTGCTGTCGGTAAATTTATTTTGTAGACCATAAAATTAACATGACAATATTTTTTTATAATATTATAATAATCAACCCAATCAAGTGGCTCGGACAATAATGTTAAAAATTTATACAAAATTTTAGGATCTTTAATATCATGTCCAATTCGTTGTAATGTTAAATTAAACATTTCAGCAAATACTGACTGTCGTATACGTGGCTTCCGATCAATTTCCTTAATTTCACAATCATAAATTAAACGTAAGGTATGAAATTTATTGATATTGATAACAATCAATGGATAAATTCGATTCAAAACATTTTTTATTTTATCTAAATAAATATTTTTGATAGATAATATACTTTTTATCAAATATTTTGTTTCCGATGGCAATTTTTCCGTCTTTTTTGTAGTAATAAATTGTGGTATTGTAATTGTTTCAATACCATAAATTGTTGGAATCATAAGACTACTTAATCGTAAAAAATCGTCATTACATTGTAAATTATGAATTGTATTACATGTTTTTAATTCATTATTAAATGACAATGCATCTGACAAAAGTTCATCAACATTTTCTTGGTATGCCATAGCTTTTTTTTTTATAAATTTTTAAGTATTTATCGCAGGTCAGTTATGATATTTTTTAATACTATAAATATATAAAAAAAAAATAATAATAATAATAATCAAAAATTTTAATGAAATGTTTAATTTTTTACTAATTTGGTAAAATACATAATTTACATTTATTAACAATTTTTAATTTACGGTATTTACGATAATGATTTATAAAATTATAGCATTTTTCCCATATTGTATAATTTATTTTAACGTTACACCAAATTAAATTACTCAGCAATATTTTGAAATGATCAATATCAGAAAATTCATTGTTAACATCATAAATAACATTTCTACAGTTATTATTATTACCGTATAAAATTTTTAACGGCTGATAATTTATGTATGAAGATTCAATTGAGTATACAAATAATTTATGTAATGGATAAAAGAATTTAGTATTTATATAACGTACCCGTGGGCCAATAGGTGCTACTGAATATATTATGTTACCGTCAATCGGATATGGTGGATTAAAATGTATGAATTTATATCTTCTTTTTGAACTGATTTTTTCTTTATTATCAATGTAATTTTCTACATTTAATTTACATGCAACGCGTAAGATTGTATAATCATGTACATTATATGTGAGAAATGTCCAAATTGCTGGACGTGATGTACAAGAATTATATTTGGGTAAATTTTCATCTCCAGATATTGAATCATTTTTATTACTTCGATTACATTTCGCACGATTGTTAAAATAATCTGTTAATACAATAAATGGATGGCCATCATTGCGTAGACATTCATTTTTTATGAATTTATTAGCACATAGCATTTTTTAAATTATTATTTTTTTTTTTTGGTTTTAATTGTAATTGATGATAAATTTTCTTTCTTTCTAAATAATAACAGTATGATAAATTTAATATATATTTATATATGAATATTTAAATTAAAATGATTTAACGTGAGTTAGATCGTGATCGACTACGACTACGTCTACGTCTACGGCTTGATGATTTTTTACGATTAAGTCCAAAACGTTTAACGGGTTTAGAACCGCGTGTCAATGATCGACTTCTCGATCGTGATCGCGATCGTGATCGAGAACGTCTTCTTGATCTACTTCTTGAACGTGATACAGATCGTGAACGTGAACGTGATCTACTGCGAGATTTCATTTTTTTTTTTTTTTTTTTTTTTATATTCTAATAAAATTGCTTAACTTTTTTTTTTCTTTTTTGTTATTGTTCCAATAATATGAAAATAATTATTTAACTATAATAAAAACTCATTGTTCTAATAAAACATGAAATAAAATAAAAAATTTCAATAAATTTTTTTGATAATAAAAATAAATTGATTTACACGGAAAAAAAAAAACTAAAAAAATAATAATTTCAAATAAGGACTTCAGGATTTTATTAAAAATTCAGTTACATGTAAACGGAAAGGGCAGGCAAAACGAGATTGCTCAGGAAATATGGATTCAAAGACGCTGGATTTTCTTTTTTTGACTTCCATTTCAAGTAATTAAACCAAATTTTCAGTTGCCATAGAAAAAGTTTTTCTATGATACATCTGCCAATGTTCATAATGACGATAACGAATTGATCTGTAATTACTGTGGTCTATTTTGATTTTTATTTCTAATGCTGAACATTCTTTTAAGTTTTTATTCTATAAAAAATAAGTTTCAATGATAAGAAAATTATCTGTAAATAGAATGAATTTTTCTAATTTTGAAAAATGATTTTAAAAACTAAAATTCATAGAATGAACTGTTTTTGAAACACTAAAAAGAGTGCAAAGACGATGATAAGAGTAATAAATAACGATTAAGACCAATGTTGGAAAGAAATTTTTTTACCTAATTTTTGGTATAGTCCGTTTTTCCTGCCCTTCCCCTACATCTTAAACTGTAAAATTTACTGCTGAGAATTGTTCTTAATAAAATTATCATTTGAAACATTAATTTTTACGGAATTTTCTCAAATGTTTCCAGTTTTCAATTCGAAGCGCGGGGTTATTATATTGAAACTAGTATTTCCTTACTGTAAAAAATGACTTGACGTCAAACCAGATTCGTTTGACTCAAGTACTCTGTGCGTTTGGATACAGCCAAGCGCGTGAAACGATTGAGTCTACCGTCCTCTACGTTTGACAGTATTTTTTGCTCCAAGTGAGAGTTTCTTGAGGGAAAGTACCGAGTCATTTGAACTAACTCTGTAGTACTTAATACAACTCAATAACTTTTTTCACATAAAAAAAAAAAGAAATTAGTCCAAGTCATTGATGCTGTTGATACAATAATGATTTTTGTTTTATATAAGTTAATTAAAAATTTCACTCAAAGTAAATTGTAAGGTGATCGAAGATATGAATTTTCAGTGAAGTCAAAATTTTATTAAAGCAAATAAATTTTAATGTGGAAAGTAATATTTTTTTAGGTCAGTAGAAACTGTCCTTGCAATTGATTCAATAAAAAATCGAACTATTTTAGATTGCTGTATTGCATTGATCCAAAAAAAATAATAATCTGAATTAAGTGAATATTGCCTTTAATTATTTTATTAATAATTAATTCAAAAAAAATTTTTTTTGTTTCTTATGTATTTATTTATTTTTGATTTTATTTTCTTTTTATTATTATTATTATTATTATTATTATTATTATTATTATTATTATTATTATTATTATTATTATTATTATTATTATTATTATTATTATTATTATTATTATTATTATTATTATTATTATTATTATTATTATTATTATTATTATTATTATTATTATTATTATTATTATTATTATTATTATTATTATTATTATTATTATTATTATTATTATTATTATTATTATTATTATTATTATTATTATTATTATTATTATTATTATTATTATTATTATTATTATTATTATTATTATTATTATTATTATTATTATTATTATTATTATTATTATTATTATTATTATTATTATTATTATTATTATTATTATTATTATTATTATTATTATTATTATTATTATTATTATTATTATTATTATTATTATTATTATTATTATTATTATTATTATTATTATTATTATTATTATTATTATTATTATTATTATTATTATTATTATTATTATTATTATTATTATTATTATTATTATTATTATTATTATTATTATTATTATTATTATTATTATTATTATTATTATTATTATTATTATTATTATTATTATTATTATTATTATTATTATTATTATTATTATTATTATTATTATTATTATTATTATTATTATTATTATTATTATTATTATTATTATTATTATTATTATTATTATTATTATTATTATTATTATTATTATTTTTTAACTTCCCGCTAAGAAAATTGAAAATTTTCAAAAATTCGGGAAGTTATTGGTTTCGGTCCGATTTTCGAAAACCGAATTTCTATCAGATCTTGACGTTTTGAAGTTCTAGGAAGCTATTCTGACTAATTTCACGATGATGTCCAAGTGTATGTATGTATGTAAAAATGTGTATGTATAAAAATTGAGCTCGATCAGTAGAGTGCGTTCGAAGAAATTCCAAAAATAAAATTTTTTCAAAAATGTTTTTTTTAGTGTTACGTCCGATTAATTTTTATAATTTTCAAAAACAATTTTTTTTTATTCATAAATTTTATAATATACAATGAACCACGTAAACAACGAAATATCTATTAAGGAAAATCTTAGTGGGGAGAATAATGCGTGCGCCGACCAAGATAAGAAAATTTTGGGCCTGAGAAACAGAAAAAATTACTCGCTCTCGTCTGGCTGCAATCATCAAGGTGCGAACAAGAGGTCACAATGAAGAAAAAGAAAAAGAAAAGTGTAGTATAAATTAAACTAGTATATTAATTTGAAGCTCATCAAGTACTTACACAGGAAAACAGGTATAACAAAATAAAATCAAAATATTACATAAAATGTAAGTGTTCAGTTACATGAATATTAAAATTAAAATCCAAACACGTGTCATTTATAAGTAAAGAATGAAATAAATTTAAAATAATGTCCAATTTAGTAATGTCCAAGTTATAAAATTAAAATTAAAACACGTGTATATTAAAAATCAAAATATTACATAAAATTTAAAAGTGTTTAGTTACATGAATTATAAAATTAAAATTAAAACACGTGTATATTAAAAATCAAAATATTACATAAAATTTAAAAGTGTTTAGTTACATGAATTATAAAATTAAAATTCAATTACGTGTCATTCACAATTAAAGAATAAAATCAATTTTAAAATGTTCAATTTAGTAATGTCCGAATTATATAATTATAAAATTAAAATTCGAACATATATAATGTAAAATCCAAATAGTAAATGTAATTTTTCAATTGTGTAATTAGGGTCGGCTGCTAGCCACCTAATACTTTTGTTATTAATCATGAATAACTGTTTTATGAGTTGACAATATAGTAGAAATTAAAATTCAAATATCGTATTATTAACAAAAAAAATTAAACCTATCCTCCTTAATATAAGGTCTCTGGGGTTCCCGGTCTATAGGCTTCGGCTTGGGCCAAATACCCATAAAACATTTATTTATGTCAATTTCTGACATAACAAATTGGCGCTCGAACAGGGACCTGAGATTGTTTTATTGAGGAGAATGGGAAAATTCGGGATTATCAATACGGGTTTGATTCGCGTGATCAAGACCGAAGTAGCATCAGTAACTTGGATAAAGTTTAAATCGAAAAATAGAATTCTAAAATAAAATAAAATAAAAAAAAAAAAAAAACAGAAAATAGTCGTTCAAGGCGTGAAATGAAACATTTCAATTAAATAATTTCATTTTTTATATTGACCAAGAAATTGGTAATTTGTCAGGAATTTGTCTGGACACATGGATTGTATTTAAAGATTACTTTAGATAAAATTTTTTGTTAAGCCTCACTAAGGTCAGAGTGGCAGCTGACGCATTTCTTATCGCCGAACTGCACTCTGAAAGTAGGACCTAAGTAAATAGTACCGTTATAATGAGTTTTAAATATGTTTTAATGTTTGAGAAAATCGAAAATAATTCTGAAAACAATTTACGGAATCTAGATAAATGTATTGAATCTCTAAAAAAAAAAAAAAAAAAAATTTATCGCAAAACAACAAAAAATTAAACAATCTAACATAAAGGAATATGTTATAGAAAAGTAGAATAGTAAAACTTAAAATTAAATAAATTCAAGTTTCACAGTAAATATCAAGAAAATTAAAAATAAAATACAAAAGAATTCCGATAAAATAAAAACTTAATTGAATAAAAAGATTTGAAATAGAATGGAATTTAAACAAAACAAAAATCAACGTAATAAATTAAATAAACGTAAAAATAAATTAAATCAACGTAAAAATAGAATAAAATTCAGAAAAAACGATTAAAGGAAAATTAAAATTAAATTAAGATTTAGAATGTAGCCACCTATAGTCATTGGTATAGAGTAGGCTGTGGCCATCTAGAATTATCTAATATATGAAAAATCCTAATGATCATCCAACTAAGAGCAAAAGCTTTAGACCAACTCACTTCAGATAAATATTTAATTAACTTTAAAATAATTGATTGTGAAAATAAGTAATTTTAAAAAGTATGACAAATGTATGGTCATAATTAATGCTGAAGTAAAACGTATAATTTAAAATGGTATTAGAAATAAATAACTAATTTTGAAAATATTTAGAGGAAAAGAAAATTTTTCGAAGATAAATATTGAATTTTTTTTTTTTGAGTAAGACATAATTAAAAAGGGAACAAAATTTTTTTTTTATCAATAAGAAATTTGAAAAACAATTAATTTTCGTTGGAAAACAGAGTAAAGAAATATAGAACACAATAATTTTTTTTCCTATCTAAGAAAGGTTTTGTAATATTTTGGGGACGATTAAAATTAAAATAAATAGGAATAATGATTAATAATAAAATTTATAAATGAAGGTAAAATAATATTCTTGAAAATTTTCAATTGAAATTTAATATAAAAATAAATTAATATGAAACTTTAAATGAAATATCAAAGAAAATTATTAAATTGTAAAGTTAATAAAACAAAGTATTAGATAATAGATCGTTGATGATCTTAAAAATTAACTGTAAAATAAAAATTTTAATTTGGTTTCGATTATGAAATTTTTTTCGAGCAATAAAAATGATTTAATAAATAAAATATGAATATTATGAAATAGGTTGATACCTTCCGATTAAAGGAAAAAGGTTTGATGAGTATTTTTTGAAAATTGAAAAAAAAAAAAAAAAAAAAAAAAAAAAAAAAAAAAAAAAAAATGATCAACTGAAATTGACTCATTGAAGTTACAGTAGAATCAGACTGAAAAATATAGTAAATTCACTTATTGGATGTAGAATCAAGTGAAAGGTTGGCATAAGTACTGGGTAGTATAGCGGTAGTACACTCGGCTGGACGTCGAGAGGGCCGAGTTCAAATCTCGGTCCAGTCTGTCTAATATTTTTCCTAATTCATGTTACATTCAGTGTTTTGAAAATTGGTACTGGATAGTATAGCGGTAGTACACTCGGCAGGATGTCGAGAGGGCCGAGTTCAAATCCCGGTCCAGTCCGTCTATTATTTTTCCTGATTCTCAGTGTTACATTTAATGAGTTGAAAGAATCAGTTAGTAGAAGCCACGGGAAGTGACGCTTGCTGTGAATGGTTGAGGCTAGGCTCATAATAAAAAAAAAAAAAAATAAATAAATAAAGAAAAATAATTAAGATAGGTCCCATGAAAGGGAGGAATCTACTTAGCAGCGGTAAAAATGCCCAGGAGAGGTAGACCGTCTGTAGTTAGGATCGCGAGTAAGGCAACCCGAGAGTTGGCCTTACCGGATTCACAGTAGTTAGGATCGCGAGTAAAGGCAACCAGGGAGTTGGCCTTACCGGATCCACAAAGTTTATGAAGATCTAAAAGGGTAGGGTAGTGCAACAAGCCAAAAGGGTGAGCTGAAAAACCTATCGGATCTTCAATAGTTGAAGTAAAATGAGCTAGCCAACAAAATTATTACAGTTGAGTTTCATTTTGCGAAGTTATACTAATAAATAGTTGACAAAACTTTTTCAATAAAATATAGAAATAATCAAAACCAAAGTAAAATTTTTTTTATGAAAGAAAAATGAATAGATAACTATATAACTTGCATCAAATAGAAGTTGTCAGTTTAGTAAAAATTTAAACGACTCATGTAAAAAAAATAAAAAAAAAAAAAAAAAAAAAAAAAAAAAAAAAAACCAACATGCAAATTCTTAAAGTTACGTCCCAGAATATAACTTAACATGTACTTCTCATATAATATCTACGTTAAAAAAAGTAAAGACAATAAAAAGGTAGAATCAAAACACAAAATAAAATAGAATAAAATGTTATAAAAAAAAAAAAAAAAAATAATAATAATAATAATAATAATAATAATAATAATAATAATAATAATAATAATAATAATAATAATAATAATAATAATAATGATAATAATAATAATAATAATAATAATAATAATAATAATAATAATAATAATAATAATAATAATGATATCACGAAAAATTATATTGGAAAATATAACATAAAAAAAAAAAAAAATTTTTGTACGAAAGAGCATATTACGAGCTGAAAAATTGTTTAAAGAAAAAAAGGTTGTACGGATAAGAAACTTACTAATGTAATAAAAATAGTTATTAAGTGCTGCGGAGGAGCTACCATCGTTCGACTCCACTAAACCTGAGAAGTCTACGCCACGGAACAAGACATCAAGAGGAACCAGTTACATAATAGAATGGAAGTAAGAAGAAGCAGATAAACAGCACACATCACCAGAAAGATGAAAAAATAAATCGACTTTTGAGGATGTAACGTCGCACTCATTTGGATTCGTGCTTCCGTCTAACAGCGGGGGTGTTACGTCCGATTAATTTTTATAATTTTCAAAAACAATTTTTTTTTATTCATAAATTTTATAATATACAATGAACCACGTAAACAACGAAATATCTATTAAGGAAAATCTTAGTGGGGAGAATAATGCGTGCGCCGACCAAGATAAGAAAATTTTGGGCCTGAGAAACAGAAAAAATTACTCGCTCTCGTCTGGCTGCAATCATCAAGGTGCGAACAAGAGGTCACAATGAAGAAAAAGAAAAAGAAAAGTGTAGTATAAATTAAACTAGTATATTAATTTGAAGCTCATCAAGTACTTACACAGGAAAACAGGTATAACAAAATAAAATCAAAATATTACATAAAATGTAAGTGTTCAGTTACATGAATATTAAAATTAAAATCCAAACACGTGTCATTTATAAGTAAAGAATGAAATAAATTTAAAATAATGTCCAATTTAGTAATGTCCAAGTTATAAAATTAAAATTAAAACACGTGTATATTAAAAATCAAAATATTACATAAAATTTAAAAGTGTTTAGTTACATGAATTATAAAATTAAAATTAAAACACGTGTATATTAAAAATCAAAATATTACATAAAATTTAAAAGTGTTTAGTTACATGAATTATAAAATTAAAATTCAATTACGTGTCATTCACAATTAAAGAATAAAATCAATTTTAAAATGTTCAATTTAGTAATGTCCGAATTATATAATTATAAAATTAAAATTCGAACATATATAATGTAAAATCCAAATAGTAAATGTAATTTTTCAATTGTGTAATTAGGGTCGGCTGCTAGCCACCTAATACTTTTGTTATTAATCATGAATAACTGTTTTATGAGTTGACAATATAGTAGAAATTAAAATTCAAATATCGTATTATTAACAAAAAAAATTAAACCTATCCTCCTTAATATAAGGTCTCTGGGGTTCCCGGTCTATAGGCTTCGGCTTGGGCCAAATACCCATAAAACATTTATTTATGTCAATTTCTGACATAACATTAGATAAGTTTTAATGTGCTCGATGGGTCAATTCCAAAATCTAATCAGCTCTAAAACTTTATAAGCCGCGTCAGATTCCACCTTAACCATCAAAATCGGTTTATTCGTTCGGGAGAAATCGTGAACGAAAGAATTAAAAAAAATTTTTTTTTTGGTATTTTTGAAATTTAAATCAATGTGCAGCTTGTAATTTGTATTTAGAGATTTTGTTTCCGAAAAAAACTCAGCCGAAAATATCTTATAACCCCTGTTATGGGCAATAATGCGCAGTATTTGTTTAGAATTTCTGATAATTTTAAATGTCTATAACTTCAAAGTAAATCATTAAATTGGAAAAATTATTTTATTTTATACTTTTATTAGTAACTATTAAGAAAGTAGTTTATTAAAAAAAAAAAAGCTTCCTCATAATGAAGCACTTGTTACAATTACTAGAAAACACTTCTCTTGAATACAATAATGAATTATATGATACATTTTTATTATTATCAAATTATGACACCTTATTCGTGACAGCTGATGACATGAAATTTTTAATGACGTCAGTGTTTGAAAATATCACGTTCTATAAAATATTTATACACATTGAAAATATAACAGCAATTACTAATGACGATGAATTATTAACAAAAATAGATACATTGCTTTTAAATAGTTTTGGTGATAATGAACTAAGTAAATTAAAGATAACATCAATGAATAAACTAGATTCTATTAATTCTTTAATATCATTATTATTAACAATACCAATATATACATTTACAATAAATATAACAAATGCCAAATCGATAAGTGAAAATAATTTACAAAATAATTTACCAATAAGTACCCAAAAGATGTTATTAAAAAATCAAACATTATTTAATGCTAATGATGAAATTAACAAATCATATCGCTGTCCCAATAAAATTGATTCAATAGATATTTACGTTGGACCACCAGTTTATTATGACGACTTTACTAATATTCTATGTCTATTAATGAATATACCAAGTAACAAATTATGGCAACCAAGTCATAACAGCGATGGTTACAAAACCCAAATGGTTATTGTAAATGAATTAAATATCATAAACGCCGAACTGAATAATTTGGATTTAAGTGAAGTTATTGAATCAGCAATGAATCAACAAATCCTTGGAGTACATAACATAAAAAATATTATATATGATGCACTACAAATTTTAAACTACGACCAGCAATCAAATGACGAAACAGATTATGATAACTATGAAGAAGATAGTTCACTTGATGACTATTCGACTGATGATGAAAATTATACAAGTAGTGAAAATTTTGAAGTAAATGATAATATATCAGATGAATTAAATAATAAGTTACAACATATATTGTTAATCAATGATACAATAAAATCTGAAAAAAGTTCGTTGACATTAAGCAAATTAGATGATATTGTGCTAAAAGCATTGAAAACTGAAATGAAAAATTTAGAGTTGGATATTGATAATAATCCATTATCGTCGCTATTAAATTCATCATTACCGTCAGATATTGAAATATGTAACAACCTCAATCGTCAAACTGTTAAGTCAATATTTATGTCCTATAGTAATTTCAAAAATAATATGCCATTATTGCAAATGAATACAATAGCGTGCCCATTAATTTATAAACAATTTTTGGCAATATTTCCATTTTACGATGGTAATATTATAAATATATTAAAATGTAATGAAGTTAGTGAATTACAGTGTGATGGCAGTTATGATGTTTTGTCATTAAGACCACATCCGGCTTATAATCCATCATATATATCAAACGTAGTTATACAGAAGCTAAAATTATTGATATCATTTTTAGAATTTGATGGTAATTATACAACATTTGAAAATGTTATTAATTTAATACCATTTGATATTGATGATTTGCCAAGTATTATGACTATTATGCTTTCAATGACAAATATGGTTTATGTTACTGTTTGTACTGCTATTTATACATATCATTTAAGTATATTTAAACATTACCATGTACAAAGCATGTATCGCTTAACGTGTATACTCGGTCCTGATGCATTTAAATTAATGCTAAATAATAATATCAATTTACCTTTAATTAAAAAACAAACAAGTAAATTACATTTACTATCTATTAAAGCGTTATTTCCTACTCAATTACATTTAGCTGATGTGTCGCTTGATGAATTTGATGACGATATAGTTTATGATGATAATGTTAATAAATATAAATTAAATAAACATTTTACTAAAATTTATCCAGAATACGTGATATGGTTATATTTACTATCGTTAAGTATTGTAAATAAAGTACGCGATAATAAGGTGATAAAACGTGAAAATTATTTATTAATGATGTTACGTAACATTATTGAAAACCCAAACGAATTGTATTATATTAAAAATAAATTGCATCATAATATAAGTGAATTGAATACAAAATTATCGATTAACGATATTTATGAATCAATGGATTTTGATAATGAAAATCTTGATGGTGAAATTAATCTGACAGATCTCTCAAATTTGGATGAGGTTGAAGAACCAATTATTGATCGCGTTAATTACCAACCTGAACAACATAATATTGATATTATTTATCGGTATTTAATTAGAAATAACTGCAGTTTACAAAACGATATATGGGGATTACTGCATTATATGTTACGAAGTAAAAATATTGATAAATATATTGATTGTATACAATGTTACGCTCAAGATTTATAAATATTATTAATTATTGATCATTTAAAATTACGAAATTATCGTTAATTGAGATAAAAACAATCTTCAAACCTATAAAATAAGAAATGTCGGTTTTATGAAACTAAAAAAATTGCATAAATTTTTTATCACTTATCGAATATTTAGGAACGGTATAATAATTATTTCTATTATAACTGATGTTTTTTTATGAAGTAATAACTGATTTCAAGATGATAAATTAATCATTGATTATTTTATTTTATTTTTTTCGCTGATTTAGTTTGCAAAGAAACTTTAATCATAAAAGTCTTTTTCCAATATTTTATACAACAACATTAACATGTAATTGTGGACAAATGTTTTTTAGATTTTTCTATAAATTAATAAATCTGTCATATTATTAATATTTAAAACAATAAAAATTTATTTTTATATTTGAAATTAAATTTGACATCTGATACTTCAAAGATAAAACTACTTTTTTTTAATACCGGGAAAAATTTCAACATCGCTACCTGGGTTATTTCAACACTATTTTCTGGGCTAGATTCAATATCGGGATATTGTGGAATTACAATGGTTCTTTTTACAACATAATCATACATACGGCGATAAAAATTTGATACTCATATGAGACATTGTCTGAGTATTTTTTTGGCAGTATCTGTCATATATAAGCAATACAATATATCAGTGCGAGTATAATAAATATATGAATTCCCTATCAAAAAAATCCATACACTAAGAGAACAATTTATTTGAGCCAAATAAGATTTGTTTCAAGCAAATAAATTCCATATTTGAATGGATCTAATTAGTATTTATTTGAGACAAAGATATGATTCATTCGAATGAAATAATGATTCGTTTATAGTTAACAAATCTTTATTTGGAATTTTTTTCAACCCAGATTTGTTAACTATAAACAAATATATATTTGAATGAAATAAATGATTTTGTTCAGTCAAACAAACCTACTTATTTAGCTCAAATAAATTGTTCTCTCAGTGTATATGAATCCAGCTTAGATTGCTATGTAGGTTCCCAGACGGCGTTTTCGGATGGATTCCCATATGGTTTCCTACTCTCTAAACTTGAAATCGTTAAATTTTCACTGTTTTTCCCAGTGATCAACTAATTCACTGGAAAAAAGTGAATTTTATTTATAAATAGTGAAAATTGTACTTTTTACACAGTAGATTTAAAACATTACTTTTTAATAAGTAATTATCATTAGAACTATTTACTACTAATAACTACAGTGAATTTCACTATTTTCATAGGTGCATCATTTCACTGGGTAAATGAGTGTATATGCACTAATTCCAAGTGGTCGACTTTTAGCTGTGACAAATAGTGAATATACTCTGTGAATTAGTGAAAATTCACTATTTCAGGTTTAGAGAGTATAAGAATCCAGCATAGATTCTCATATGAGTTCTTATAGGAATCCACACTATGCCAAGTCTATATGGAAATCTAATACGGATTCCCATGTGGATTTTTACCTCCATTTCTCATGGGAATCAGCACCATGTCAAAATGAGAATGCAGGTACCCACAGTTTCTTATGTTGCTTTCCATATGGGAATTCAGATACCTATAGTTACCTACATGGATTTTTATATAAATCCATACACTCCTATAACTAATTCCTATAGTTTCTTAGGTAAATCCATACTTTCCTACATTGATTCCTATATAGATATCCATGCAATCCCATATGGATTTTTAACATTCCGCTGAGAAAATCGAGGATTTTCAAAAAATTCGGGAAGTTATTGTTTTCACCCCGATTTGCGAAAATCGAAATTTGATCAGAAGTCGACGTTTTGTGGTCCTAGGAAGCTATTCTGACTATTTTCAGAATGATTTCCGATTGACTGTATGGATGTGCGTGTGTGTGTATGTATGTATGTATGTATGTATGTATGTATGTATGTATGTATGTATGTAAACTTTTTATAACTTTTTAACTAATTAACCGATTTGGGTGGTTAAGGTGGCAATCGAAAGAGCTTGTTGGCCATCAACTTTTCTGAAAATTTCAGATCATTTGATCAAGTAGACTCGAAAATATTGGCGAATTACGAAAAAAAAGATTTTGTTTTTTTTAGTTTTTTATTGATTTCTCGGAAACGACTTATACGATTGACTTCAAAATCTAATCAGCTCTAGAACTCAATAAAATGCGTCGATTGCCGCCTTAGCCATCTTAATCGGATAATTCGTTCGAGAGTAATCGCGGGAGAAAGAAATGATAAAAAACAGTTTTTTGCGACTATCTTTGAAACAACTGAACTTAACAATTCCAAAATCTGATCAGCTCTAGAACTTAATAAAATACGTCGATTGCCGCCTCAACCATCAAAATCGATTAATTCGTTCGTGAGATCCCGAGTCGAAATCTGAAATGTGGTTTTAGCCTAGATACCCTTAATTCTTTCGTTAACAGGCTTGTCGCTCACAGTTGAACTGTAATTTCAATCTCCATGCCCTCAAAGTAGCATTGGGAGGGTAAAATTATACTTCCAAAGTGATTTTAGAACTGTGATTTTATCCTCCATAGCCTAAAATTTAATTTAAGACTGTACTTTGTTGGACTTGTAAATTTTACAATTTTTGTCAGTCGACTAAATTTTTCTAAGTCCAAAATAAAATTGTAAAATTATTCTGGACTTAAAAAATTTTTCTACTCTTTTAAATCCATTGAATTTTAGTAAGTCTCAATTTTTTTCTTATTTATGTTTATTTTGTCCTGACGGTTTTAAAATTTCAATTAAATGAATATTTATTTTACCCAATCGATATTCAAATATTTTCTTAATAATAACTATTTTTAATCAATACTTTAAGTATTTTTTCAAAAATAGAAAGAAAGACCAAAAATATCTACTATGGTCTAAATAAACTATTGAATACACTCTTATAAACCAAAAAAAAATTGTGTTCAAATAAAAATTAGGAATATACGTTGACTCTTTAGAAAAAATAATTAAATTAACTCATCAAATTTACTTTTTTTTAATTTAATAAATTTCGATAAATTAAAATAAATAGATATCTAATTATTATTAATAGTTAATATATTTTAATACAATTAATTTATTCAAGTTCTTCAGTATTAATTAATTTCACAGCTTTAAACATACGATCACAAATTTCTACTGAAATACAAATTGATGTTAGAGCGATTCTGACCGTTTATCTTTATACTATAAATTAATTTACAAATATTTGTAACGTTTTTTATTTAAAAATTCGCGACTATGGTAGCCATTTTTGTCTTATAGTGGATATCCCCTTCGTCCCTTCGTTCCTCTTACCTACCAACGAAGATCTGATAAGGATCTCTTCCACAATTAAAAAGTAGGTTTTGGAGGGTATTTTTACATTCCTGCCGACTGTAAATTTACCCTACATTTGGTAAAAGCGGACAAAACTCCCAAAGTTAAGTCAGATTTACAGTTCTGCTAAATAGCTTGTCTTATTGCTCGAATGTGATTTTACCCTCAATACCCTCATATAACTATGATTTCAGCCTCAATTACCTAATTTAGAATATGGAGGGCAAATCCACATTTCAAATTTTGACTCGGGATATCGTAAGAGAAAGAAATGATAAAAAACGTTTTTTTTTTTTCGAAAACAATGGCATACAAAAGTATTTTCGAGCTCGAAAATGTATTCGCAACAATGTTTTCAAGCTCAAGAAGCTCGAAAACAGCGGGAAGTTTTAGGGCTAGCCCGCAGGGTCAACCGATAGACAGGTTTTTTTGATAGGGTTTAATTTAATATGTGTATTATAAGGTATTCAAGTAAATTTATTTAAATAAATGTTTTTTATTAGTACTAGAATATTGAAAAAAAAAAAATAATAAATAAGAACAATTGGATATTTTTATAAAAATGGATAAAATTTTTGGAGTATTGGAAAAAGAATATGATAGTAATGATTTATATCAACAAGTCGTACGTTCAATTGGTACTAATGATGGTATTCTAAAAAAAATTTATAATAATGATAAAGCTGCGTTTGATAGAAATATAATAAATAAAATAATACAATTATGTCAAAAAAAAGAGTACGGGATAAATGATCTACTTGAATTAGAAGTTATTGTTAAATTGTCAATATTCACAGAATATATTGAAGAAAAAAATATCGAACGATTAAGTATATTGGAAAAATATTTAGATGCTTATCTATCAGCTATTTGTAAATACAAAAATTTAAACTTTTTTATGATACGTAATAAATTATTGCCACTATTACGTGTTAGAACAAAGCCACCGGTAGGTGAATTAGACATTCTATCAAAGGGCAAAGTTATTATGAAGTATCCCGAACTTGTTAATAATCGTAAAATTAATAACAATGTTGATATTGCTCATATGATACGAGCACAACAATTACACGTACGTAATTCCCCATGTGAACGAGTTACTTATGTCGATTGTAATAATTCATTTGGTAACAAACAAATTGTATTAACTGGGCCTATTTTTACCACTGTTGCTACAGGTATGATTAATTTACAAAATACTATGATGAAAAATGATAATGATATGGGGATTAGTGTTAAACCATTTTTAGAAGTTAATACCGTTAATTGGGATGTTTAATTTATTTAAAAATTATTATTTATTTCAATTTGTTCAAATGAATTTTTAAATTATAAATGAAAAATTTTTTCAATCATTTCAAATTACGCGCTTAATTTAATTTGAAGACATGCGCATGGCTCGCATCCATTTTGATACGATTTTAAAGAGACGGGATTTTGTGTTACTTAAAGAATATTATTTCTGATATTTCATATATTTCAACTGTGAGTAATGAGTAATAGATCACAAACATGATATTATTTTATAAAATAATAATGAATATTATTAGTACCAGAAATGAATTATAATTAAAATCTATGTTAATATATTTGATATAAAATTTTAAAAAATGCGTTTGTCACATGAATATTTTATGAATGTACTAAAAGATCCAATATTTCTTAATAAAGTAAAAATACATGAGAATGATGATTTTAAAACACGTTCTATTCAAGTAACAAACAAAGATGCCTGTACATTGTTCTGGATAAAAATATGGAATGAAATATTGATACCAATGTACAAAAATCTTGAATTTTATCGTAAAATCAAAGAACTTGATTTAACAATACCAATTTTTGCACTTGACTATCCTGACTACGATTATGTTAATTTGTTAGGGGTTCCACCAACATGGACAGAAATTTATTATTCTAGTACAATAGCAAATAATACAGATACTCCATTTTTAAAACCCGTATTCACTTCTCTTATTATATTTATAGGTTACATTATATTAGCATTAATTATCTTATTTCATTTCATACTTAAATACTAAATTTATTTTATAGTATTAATAGTAGCAAACAGACGAAAATAATAATAAAATGAAGGAAACAACACATGATAAATATTATCTGAGAAGACTTAAAAGAGAATATGGTGAAAACTTTCTAGCTTGTTCTGGTTTCATAGCAACGTCATTTTCATTTATTCTGTTTATCGTCACTATCACTGTTTATATGTCATTTTGTTTAGTAGAAGAAGATATAAAACATGAAATGAGTGCAAATTTAGCGTCTCGACCTGAAGACGATATAAATTCAGTAGACAAGAAAAGAAAATGTAATTTGTTGAGCAAAAACAAAAAGGATTCTTCATCGACGTCGTCACATGATTCTAAAAAATTGAAGGCAGGAACCGAAAATAAATTGAATAAACCAAAAATTAATGAATTACATAAAAAAACTATAGATGAGTTAAATACAAAATTAAAAATAAATAATAACCCAAAGATAAATGAAGTACAAAAAAAACCTATAAATGCGTTAAATACAAAATTGAATATAAATAATAACCCAAAGATAAATGAATTACATAAAAAACTTTAGATGATGAGTTAAATACAAAAATTAAAATAAATAAAAAATAGATGCATAATTTTAGTTGAATAAAAGATTTAAAAATGGCATTAGATAACGATATAATACGCAATATTCTTCTAGTGATTTTTATAATTATTGCAATAGTTTTCATGTTTCCAAATATTTTTACAACACATGACAATGATGCAGATCCAAAATTTAACACAGTTAAACCTAAAGATAAATAATAATTTATAAATAAAAAAAAATTAATTAATTACTTATTATTTAGTAATTCATTCATATACTCATATATTCAGGTGCTAATTATTGAATGAAATATAAATATATGTATTTAACAAGAATTTAATAAGTAATACAATGATAATATACGATACAATTGAAAAACTACAGGAAAAATTAACAGTTACAGTAATAAAGACACCTCATTATTGGTTAATGTTTAATCCGAAAGATAAAAATGAATTGAATTTGGTATTGTGTAATGAAGGAGATGAAGACAGAAAAAATATAAAACATACATATTATATTGAACTAAGTGATGGTGATGACAGTGTTATATTATCATCATTACAACAAGAATTAGACAATTTAAATCTCGACCGTAAGGTTAAAATACGTATTGTTGATGTTGATTGTTATCACAAATTGTCGACTAAATTGACATGTGTCTTAAAAACAATAGCTCAACATGAATTTGTTGATAAAATAACTTATTCTTTGATTTGAATTTCAAATTCGTTAAAAATCTATTCTTACATTTGCGTAATTACAAATTCAAAAAAATTTTTTTAATACCATCTTATTGAAAAATTTATTTCTATCAATAAAATTTAATATTATTACTAAATCACACTTTAGTGGGTTACTATAATAATGAATAACTCAATTTTAATCCTTAAAAAACTTATCATACTAGTCGATTATCGGCGAATTTGATGCGCGACATTGTATGGTCCTTCGAGCCTCATACAAAAAATCTATTTATAGAAATCTATAGATCATAAATTATTATTTTAAACTTGACATGAAATATTAGAGGGAAAAAAATATTTTTAACAAGAAATATTTCACAATATCAATCGTAATAAGTTTTGTTTTATAAATTTTCAGGTTTTAAAAAACTTAATTTCATCTTTGAATAAAATTCTATAACAATTAGTCAATTAATTACAAAAGATTATAAATTTTCCACGGACATACTGTAAATATTTTTTTTTACCAACTTAATTTACGAACAGACACAACGCCATCATTTGATTCACAATAATTTTTAATTTGCGGTATTTCTTTTAAAATCCAATCGTAAAAATCACTTAAATCTTCAGTGCCATTGTGTTTCGGTACATGAACAAAAAGCATATAATCATCAGTAAAATTACTTTGTAAATCATCAACAAGGCATGAAAATGTTATCTCACGTACTTGAAATTGTCTATACAATTCGCCTAGTACAACACCAATACCTTTATTTGAACCACAGACCTGTAAAGTCGGTCTCGTGATAATTAAATCAAAAAACTTTTGCGACATTTTCAATGCATTCAAAGAGTCACGTACATGATTTGTTGTACCATGTGACCATAATACGACAAAATTAAATATACGTTTAAATTGATTCAATTGATTTATCAGTCGTCGCGAACGCGGATTTATTGAATCATCTATTAATGTATCGTCTAGATCAAGTACAATAACACTTGCACGCGTTAAACCATACGACTCGTATGTTAATGATAAATTTTTCAATCTATCATTTAATATTTCAAATGACTCACCGTCTTTATATTTAATGTAATGGGTGTAATGGTGTAAGTCTTGTTCGTCTAAATAATCATCAGACATTTGTTTACAATTACCACAAAATAAAATTAAAGTTATTTGATGCATCAATTTTAATTCGGTAAATTGTGATGGCATTTTATTATTTGATGATGATATTGGTTCCATTATTGTTATTGCTTTTTTACTTGTTCTTTCATATTTAAATACATGCTCAAAATATGTACGACATAATTTCCAAATTGTATCATTACGTGCTGATATTATATTTTTGTATTGACTTGTTTCATATTTTGAACGAAGTGTATCATCATGATACAAATATATTAAACAATTCATTTTATTTATTATTAATAATTATTTATATTTATCATTTCATTCATTACTAATAAATAAATTATAAATATAAATTTATTATTTATAGCGTCATATTACTAATAATTATTTGTGATTGTGACTCATACGAAAGTATTATATACACTGAGAAAAAAAAACTTCTTCAAGTATCTGTATGTTTGCATCCTATCGAGTAATATTTATTTAATCATAGTAAATATATTCATTATCGAAGAACTAACTAATAGTAAATATATCGCGTGCGAAATGTCAAAAAGGCATATAAAAAAAATTTTTTTTTTATTACAAAACATGAAAATAATGCTACATCAATGAAGCAATTTCAGAATGAACATGAAAGGTATGAAAAATTGAACTGTAGAACCCTTGTAGGAAATGACGACGGGCCCAGGCTTGGTTGAGAATACTTGCTAATTCTGGGCCAAGCTAGAAATTCAAGCCTGGCCCAAGCTCGTTTGAGTGTCGGGATGATAACTTCATGCCAGGCCTAACACTCTATCCTGGCCCAATATCGAGTACCAGTATTGGGCCGAGGCTGCATCTAAGTATTGGCCCAATATCGAGTGCCAGTATTGTGTCGGGACTGCATCAATATTGTCCCAATATCGAATGTCAGTATTGTATCAAGGCTTTTGATAAGTAATAAAGCAGCTATATACTTATTAAAAATAAATTGAAAAAAAAAAAATAAATAAATAAATAAATCGGTAATCATGTGCGTAATGGTAAGATATGGAGGTAAATTTGGACATAGAGAAATTGAGTAAACCGATGGGAATAATTTTTTTTGCATTTGCTGGGTCTCAAACCCGGTCCTTCATGGCTTCTAGGCAAGTCTCGTATCCACTAGGCTGTGAGGCTATTCATAGAAGCTGGAGGTTTTTAAGGACTATTTGTTATTTAGCTGTCTTATAATTATATGATATGTGAAATTTTAAAATAATATTAAATTATGATATTTACTGCTTAAAGTTATTTGAACTCGAATAAAAATATAATTATTAGCGAACTCGAACAAACTTGATAGAAAATTAGGCAAACTCTTGGGCCAAGACTAGCAAACCGAGGCTCGGGAGTTGAGGATTGGCAAACTCTTGGGCCAAGACTAGTAAACCGAGGCTCGGTAGCCCAATGTTGTGCCAAGACAGGTCCCGTCGTAAAAAATTTTTTTCCTACAATAAAAGGGACAAAGTGGGTTATTTTCAGTTTTATTTGATTATATGCGGAATTCCATATACCTGAAGATCGAAACGTTTTTCACGCAACGAAAATGAAAAAAATTCGTGTAATTTTGTTTTTTTATTTTCATTCCACAAAAAACGTTCCGATCTTCGAGTACATGAATTTTTGAAAATCACCTAACTTTTTTCGATACTCTTTCTAAAGCTATTTTGTGTGATTCAAATAAAAAAAATCGGTCTGTCAGTTGACCCTGCGGGCCAGCCTCAAAACTTCCCGCCGTTTTCGAGCTCCTTGTGCTCGAAAAATTATTGTGGATACATTATCGAGCTCTTCGAGCTCGAAAATACTTTTGTATGCCATTGTTTTCGAAAAAAAACGTTTTTTACCATTTTTTCTTAAACGATATCTCTCGAACTAATAAAGCGATTGAGATGGTTAAGGTAGCAATCGACGCGTTTTATTGAGTTCTACAACTGATCAGACTTTGAAATTTATTTATCGAATCGTTTTTGAGAAATCTCAAAAATACTAAAAAAAATTGTTTTTTTTAATTCTTTCGACAACGGTATCTCTTGAAAGAATTAACCGATTTTGATGGTTGAGGTGGCATTCGACGCGGTTTATGAAGCTTCAGAGCCCAGTTGATTTTGGAATCAATCCATCGAGCCCGTAAAAAGTTATCCGAAAAAAACATTTTTGAAAAAAGTTTTGGATTATCTCCGAACGAGCCCTACCGATCAAGCTCAATTTTTTTCAGCTTCGAGATATTGACAAACCGCGTCGAATGACACCTTGACGATCAAAATCGGTTCATCCGTTCAAAAGTTATAGATATTTACATACGTACGTACTTACATACATACACTCGGACATCATCTTGAATTTAGTCAGAATAGCTTCCTAGAACCTCAAAACGTCGACATCTATTGGAATTTCGATTTTCACAAATCGGAGTGAAACCAATAACTTCCCGAATTTTTGAAAATTTGCAATTTTCTTAGCGGGAAGTTAAAAAGTGAACTTCTTTAAATGCTTATATGATAAAAAAACTCAAAACGTTTAAATGATTTGAAAAATGATTACAATGCGATAAAATATATATTCAAACCTTTTGAAATTTCGCGCCTTAGTAGCGAATAGTATTTTATAGTTTCTTCAGTTTCAATTAAAATTAGAATTCATTTGGTTAAGCATTAAAATTAAACATTTATTTTGTAATAAAATCCGATTAAATGAACATTATACTTTTGGACTTCGACATTTTTTTTCATTTTCCAGCTTAGAATATGTTTGACAGGCGATTAAAAAAAAAAAAATTTTTACGCCCTTTAGGCTTTGGATCATAAAATAATTAAGCTCATAAAGCCAAAAGGGCGTATAATTTAAGACATACGTCATTTTGACTTTAAAAAAATTTTTTTTTCATTTTTTAGCTTAGAATAATTTTATATACGCCCTTTTGGCATTTCGCACGCGATGTATCGAAATTTGTCAATTCAAAAAAAATTATAAATATTTTATAAATTCAATTGAATCTTATATCGTTTAATTTTTTAATTGGATGTAAGTGAAAGTCGTCAGATAATGTATTTAAATCTCTCATGTAATTAATAACTAATTTTGAAATAACCTGGCCACGTTTTTTCGACGTGGGATCTGTCAAATTAACCAATTTACCAAAGCGATCGAAAAATTGTTTAAGGAATATTGTATAGTTTTTATTACTTAACATTGAGGTATAAACAATTCTCCCATTAGTTATATTAGCTATCAACATATTTATTTTAAAATTAAACTTGTTATAATCAGCAAATTTTTTATTATGCAATTGTACTAAATTCTTTATTCTTGAATTCAAATTCAATGACGTATTTAAATAACGGTCACGTTTTAATCCGCGATCATAGTCCAACACATAATTATTGTTTTCATCCGCTTGTTGATCATCTCTAAATTCATTATATTCTTTCTTAATAACATAATATTGCTGTCTTAATATATCTAGTTCAATAGCTATTTGTAATACTCTGTGATAATCATTAGTAATATCCCGTGAAAAATCTTCTAAAGTTTTAATCAATTTTTTATAAGTCCCATTAATATGTTTAAAGTCTTTATACAATTCTACTGAGCTTTCATCAACTTTCAAATTATTTATGTAATTTTCTAATTTCATACTCAATATATCACATAAATTATTAATATACTGAATCAATGTATTTATGAAATTTGTAAGTTGTGTTATATTACTTTTTATATTTGACTCACTAAAATATATATTATTTAATAAAGGTCTAGCATAATTGTTTGATGAATATATGATTGAACTATTTTTATCCCATGGAATAACTGGTATCGTTGGATTTGAATTTTTATTGTTTAATTTACTCATTTTGTACAAGTATTTATTATATGTACTATAATAGATTTTAATTGTTTGGAAAAGTTTTAAATTATAATTAAAATGCTTACGTAATCAAATTTTACTTATTTTATTTTTATTTATTTAATTAACTAGCAGCAAATTGAATAAAAATTATTTACTGACTTGTTAATTATGAACGTAATTCTGCGCAGTGGTTAGTAGGCCAGACTCCAGAGAGTCAAATTTTAAAAAACATATGTGAACGTGCGTTTCTGATTTTACAACTTGAAAATCGAGCGCAAAATTTAACAGATTCTACGGCCATCTATTAGAACAATTATATGTTAATTAACACTCCTCAGTCACTCGGGACCATATCAGAGTACCCCTAGATCAAATTCTATTTGAATTTAGACGACAGTGGGGTAGTTCCACGCCTCCAAAATTAGCATATAAAAGGGCCAGCAAGCACTTGCTCGAGAACTCAGGCCCTGGCCATCACCTAGAGTGGACTGATGACGCTTAGCGAGGTCCCTACTCTAGCATCAGGACTCACTACAATTTATGAGTCGGCCTAACGATAAGTTTATTATATCTAGTCATTTAGCCCAGTAATCAGTTATATTTCGTTAAAGCTGTTACCTGAATAATTTTGTCTATTGAAACTTTTATTTATATTAAAAGTAAATTATTAATTTTATAAGTGATACTTGTTTTGATTCGAATTAATTAATTAAGGAGATTTGTGAGACTCCTTCGTCTGGTTAAAGAAGACCAAATTTTATTACCAAGTGAGTGTGGTGGTTTGGTGTGCAACGTCTGCCCGAAGAGGATCGATATCGAGTCCGAGGAGCTCGTAAGGATTTCACTGAAGAGGATCGACCTCGAGTCCAGGGAGCCCGTGAGGATTTCCCGAAGAGGATCGACATTGAGTCCAAGAAGCCCGCAACAAATCGGAGACCGATATCACCAGTAAGCCCACGTACAACCAGTTAAGTCTCGACAAAGTATTCACAAACCTTTTCTCTCTCTTCAACGTAGCAAATTTTAAATTAATTATTAATCTTGTTCCCCACGTCCAATAAATCTTGCGTGTTTCAACAATTTATTTATTTGTCACTGGACGCATATTTTATTTTCACCAGTAATTATTTTATAAATAAAAAGGGAAATTTCTGTATATATATATTTGGGGATTTGGTTAAATAAAATTTATCATACATAATTTAATTGAGTCTCTGATAATAAATTTCTTTCGTCACCAGCGTCACTTAGAATAAGTTAGATTTCAGCCGCCTGTCCGGTTCAGAACGAGTCGACCTACTCCTGAGATTTATTTTCCCGATTTTAGAACCAGTAATAAAATAATCACTAATTAATATTAATATTTAATAATTTATAAGTAATTAATTTAATTTATTCGGGAAAATTTATTTAACTGTGGTTCGTGGCTACTGGACACGAAGTAGCCAGGGCCCACCGTTAAACATATCAAGAATGAAGTAATATACAACATCGCCAACATACCGAGAATAGATTGCTTCATTCTGAAGGTATGTCAAAATTACTATGCTCTCTAAACTTGAAATCGTTAAATTTTCACTGTTTTTCCCAGTGATCAACTAATTCACTGGAAAAAAGTGAATTTTATTTATAAATAGTGAAAATTGTACTTTTTACACAGTAGATTTAAAACATTACTTTTTAATAAGTAATTATCATTAGAACTATTTACTACTAATAACTACAGTGAATTTCACTATTTTCATAGGTGCATCATTTCACTGGGTAAATGAGTGTATATGCACTAATTCCAAGTGGTCGACTTTTAGCTGTGACAAATAGTGAATATACTCTGTGAATTAGTGAAAATTCACTATTTCAAGTTTAGAGAGTGCTAAACTACCTCAAATAAACAATGCAGAAATCAGCAGAATCCATAATACACCAGATGAAACAATCATAATTCGAAATAACAACTCGGGATGCCTGCTTCCACAGGCATTTATTTACTTTGATAAAATTGGAGTCCTGCAGGACTTGAACAATGCATCAATCATATATCATTAGGGTAGACACCACGTCAGAAAAAAAAATAAGCTATTCACTAGAGTACATCTCTAAAAAGAAGATAAACTTAAGATACTTCACTGTAATACCTGATCTTTTCTTTTATTTATAATTTTCAACAGAACAAATATGATGTTTTTTTTTCTATTTTCCATTTTTTTCATCATAAATCACATCCAACTAATAGTTAGAAATGAAATAAACAAAAGTTGTCACTAAAATTCAGAACAATAATGTTAATTTTAACCTAATTTTGATATTGTAATAATTAATGAAGACTATAAAGTTGTGAGAAGCTCCAAGCATGGAGACCAACACCTGTAACTAATAACAAAGAAGTCAAAGGTAATATTTTTTAAGTTTTTGTTTGCAGCCTAGACATAAGTATTTGTATATGTAAATTAGACTGGGCCAAAAAAATCGAATATTTTTTTTTTTTTTTTCGATACTGTGAAAATATTCCTGATGACCAAAAAAAATTATTGTGCAAGTTTCAGCCCTTAATATTGATATTAAGAGGTGTATCGTTACGACTATTAGTTTTTTGACAGAAATTTTATTTTTTACCCAAAACTCGTAAATGATCTACCTGAAAAATTTGAGCAATGTATATTCTTAAAGGAAATTGAATTCCCTACTCTCTAAAAATTAATCAGTGAAATTTTTTCAAATTAGTGAATATTCACTGGGAACCAGCTATAAGTATACCACTGGTTGAATTAGTGGTATACTTATAGCTGTAGAAATAGTGACTATCCACTGATTCGCGAGAATTTCACTAATTCAATTTTAGAGAGTACAAAAAAATCTCTCCTAGTAAATTGACGTAAAACGAGCCGTTTCCTTGTAATTATGCCTTAAACATTGATTTGTTTTTGTAATTCTTTGTTTTTATTTTGGATTTTTGTAACTACGAGAAATATTAAAATTTTTTTTAATCAAGATATATATTCTTGAAGGAAATTTAATGCTCTACAAAAAAAGTCTCTTAACAATTTTTGCTAAATTCACTCCTTCGAAAGTTATCCAAGGTTGAATTTGAGTCAAAACGACTTCAATAACCTGAATAACTTTCGAAGGAGTGAATTTAGCAAAAAATGTTAGACCTTTTTTGTAGAGCATTAAATTTCTTTCAAAAATATATTTCTTGACTAAAAAAAATTTTAATATTTCTCGTAGTTACAAAAATCCAAAATAAAAACAACGAATTACAAAAACAAATCAATGTTTAAGGCATAATTACAAGGAAACGGCTCGTTTTACGTCAATTTACTAGGAGAGATTTTTTGTAGGGAATTCAATTTCCTTTAAGAATATACATTGCTCAAATTTTTCAGGTAGATCATTTACGAGTTTTGGGTAAAAAATAAAATTTCTGTCAAAAAACTAATAGTCGTAACGATACACCTCTTAATATCAATATTAAGGGCTGAAACTTGCACAATAATTTTTTTTGGTCATCAGGAATATTTTCACAGTATCGAAAAAAAAAAAAAAAATATTCGATTTTTTTGGCCCAGTGTAATGTAAATAATTTATTGCAAATAAACTTTTTTCTAAAAAAAAATGGTATTCATGCAGAATCCAGGGCCGCTAACCTTTTTGATTACCAAAAATACAATTTTAGACTAATCGCTTCAAATGAGGTGTCATTATTCAGCGTTTGTCGGCGAATTTAAGATATATTTGGTTAATTTGTTGTTATATGAGACTTACTGAGCCAAAAGTTTGCACCAAGGGTACAAATTTTGCTTATTTTTCAGGTTATCATTGCCATCTTCTAGTTCCGTGCTACACTGCACTATTTGACATATATTACTTGTTATTCTATGTATTGACTCTTAAGTCAACCACCAAAACTTAAGGTATATGCCTATTTGCCATAATATTTGTAGTTTCGTCCTAAGTGCGTTAACGGACTCGTCAGTAAGGCTATTATGTTCACTCATCAAATCAAGTAAAGTAATTGACTCATCAAATTTATTTTTTTCAATTTAATAAATTTTGATAAATTAAAATAAATAAATATCTAGAACGATGGCTTAGTTAAAATATTTATTATTTATTATTAATATATTTTAATACAATTAATTTATTCAAGCTTTTCAGTATTAATTGGCCGCCTATAAACATACGATCACCAATTTCTATTGAAATACAAATCGATGTTAGAATCGATTATGAGATCAATTTTTTTTAATCTTTTGCTAGCTTGGATGTTTATACTTGTTTTATCTTTATACTATGCATTAAATTAAAATTATTTGTACCTTTCTTACTTAAAAATTCGCGACTATGGCAGCCATTTTAATCTTATAGTTGATATTCCCTTCGTTCCCCTTACCTACCAACGAAAATCCGATAAGGATCTCTTTCACAATTAAAAAGTAGGTGTTGGAGGGTATTTTTACATTTCTGCCGACTGTAAATTTACCCTATATTTGATAAAAGCGGACAAAACTCCCAAAGTTAGGTCAGATTTACAGTTCTGCTCCATAGCTTGCCTTATTGCTCGAATGTGATTTTACCTTCAATACCCTCATATAATCATGAGCTCAGCCTCAATAACCTAATTTAGAATATGGAGGGCAAATCCACATTTCAAATTTTGACTCGGGAATATTTACTATCAGGATGATAACGGTTACTGTCAGGATCGTAACAGTTACCATCAGGATGATAACGGTTACTATCAAGATGATAATATTTACTTCTGCAATAAATTTCGAAACAGTTATTTTATCTAGATGATTTATACAATAATCTAGATAATATTTACTATCTGGTTGATGGTAGAAATTTTTACCGTAACTAGATAGTAACTCCTATTATTTAATTTTCTGAGTGTACGGTATTATTTAAAATTACTTATATATTAAAAATATATATATATATATATATATATATATATATATTAAAAAAATTTATTTTTGAAAATTTGCATGATTTTATGTTATTTTTATCAATTTTGCACACATTAGTTACAAGGTCCGGATAGATATCTAGTGTTAGAGACATAAACACATACAGAAAATTTAATCCGCCGCGTAGCAGAACACATGGAAAAAATTTAATTATAGATATTTAAGGTGTAAGCACTTGGAACTTTGAAAAATGTGTGCAGCCCCACTTCTATACAAATACCAAAAAAATTAGTAGGCCAGACTTTGAATATAACGGACCCAGGATCAAGTCTATAGTAAACGCCGCGATTTTTCATTGAAAATAAAAAAATGAATAATAATGCATTCCGGAAACTAATCTTCGTATACTGACTTATTAATTTATAATAAAATTTAGCGATATGAAATTTAATAAAAAATTTTAATAATTTCTACACAGAAAAAAAAGATTTCTTGGCGCAAAAAAAAAAATTTATTATGAAATAAAAACAAAAATTTTCTTAGGGCTAGAAAAAATTCTTAACACGAAAAACTTTTTCTTGGCTCAAGAACATTTTTTCTCACCCCAAGAAAATTTTCATTTTCAATTCATAATGTAAAAAATTTCTTAGGGCAAGTAATAAATTTTTTAGGGAGAGTAAAAGTTTTTCGCGCCAAGAAATCTTTTTCTGTGTACTCTGGAGAAATGTAAAACTAATAAAAAAAAATTTAATCAATTTATTCACAAAATAATCTCAATCATTCTTTTTTTTTTTTTTTGTTTTTAAATAAGAACAATAAGTCGGAAACCTAGTACCCGATTAGGGAACTAGTACTCGATCACTCCATGTATTTGTATATCTATATTTAGTCAAATTTTGTAAATATAGATATACAAATACGTAAGTGATCGGGTACTAGTTCCCTGATCAGATACTGGGTCTTTTACCTTAGATAAAAGGATAATTTAATTTAATCCTACTAGAATTGGGTACCACAATTGTCACGGTATTTTTTAATTTAAAAAGATCTTTGTACAGATTTAAAATTCTCAAGTAGTCAATCTTAATATTTTCTAAATTTATAATAAATTCAAGTTTTTCCTTAAAAACAAACAGATTATCAACTTAAATTTATGCGAGACCAGCGAATGCTCAGCCTGGTTAATTGACTTTTTTGACTAATACTATATACGTTTAGTTTAAAAAATTTTTTTATAAATAAATTATTTCTTAAAATAATTAACATTAAACTAAACGTACAGAATACTTATCTTTATCAAAACATTTAATTAAATTTGATGTTTCAATTAATCTCATAGACACGGGTAAATATGCATCAATAGCTCTATATTTATTTTTCAAATAAATTTCTAATGTTGGAATATATTCACCAATCGTATGTGTGCTATTACCATCCAATGAATGAAAAAGATCCAATACTATATTTAAGATATACCCTAAATAAGTAGTTGAGTAATACCGTAAATATTTATTTTCATAAGCGATGATATGTAAAGTTTGAATGTTTGGTAATTCTTTATCGTTTACTAACAAAAATGATCCAACAGATAATGGAAATAATTGATCGACATTAAAATCAGTTAGACGATTATAAGTTAATTGCTCTTCAGTTTCTTTAGACAATTGAGTCGCAACAAGTAATTGGATATTATTATTATTTTTATTATTATCATTACTATTATTATTGTTTATAACATCATCTCTGTTATCATTATTTTCTACAGATTTTAATTTATTTAAATAATCAAACAAATTTAGTACTTGATCATGAACTGAATCGCCGTTTATGTCGTAAAATTGTAAACGTATTACTTGTGACATTTTAAATGAGTTATTTATTTATCACAATTGCTTCTAAAGAAAGCTATTAAAATAATTATTTTTTTTTTTAATTATGTTTATTAAAATTAATTTTAAAAACTTTTATAATATATGACAATAATAATTGATGGTAAGAAAAATAAAAACTCACCAATAAAAGTTGTAATTCATGTTAATACGTACTTAATTATTGATATTATTTGAATAAATTATTAGCTTCTGATTAATAATAATTATTTTATAATTAATAAATATGAATATTTAATTTTACGATTAAAGTTTTTGATAATTATCAAATTTAAGTAATAATTTGTCACCATTTTATGATTATTTGTTTAATATAAAATTTTTTTACTTCATATATTGCACGACTCACGATGCTTTACGATCGAAAAATTTTTTGGATTAACCTTTCTGTAACAAGTCGGAACACGTCTGGCTTTTCTTTTCACGTATTTTTTAAAAAAATAATAATAAATATGGCGATATAACAGATGTTAACCTTATCGATCTTGTACTCAAAAGTGTTTTCAAATCTTTTATTTTTAATAAAAGATTTAAAAATCTGTTATTATTTTAAAATTTATTTTTATTATTGTCACAATTATTTTAAATTAATTATAAAATTAATAAGATATTAAAATATAAATAAATTTATTCATTATAATTACAAAATAAAAAATAAATATTTAAAATTCGCGCCTTTTTCGTATGTATCTTCTCTAGATAATTTAACTTCATACTATCTTACCGAAAGTTTCACAATTATCTTAATAAAATATTATCTGATAAATAAGTATAATATTAAATAGAAAAAAGAGAGAGAAACGATAAGACTTTCACTGTTAATTTTATCAAAGAATCGATCACATTTGACAACCAGAAGAAAAAAATTTCATAGCTCTCCAATTAACCTTAATCTATTATTATTACTATTGTACATAAAAAATAATATACATTATACATAAATATATTTATGTTTTTATATAAATTAATATTTAAACAGACTAACTGTCATCAACATGGTGAGTAAATAATTTAAACTTAGAAAATTTGAACAATTAAAAATGTATAATAATTTTTTAAAAAATATATGAAATAACTAATTTGAATAATAATATTTTTAAAGGATGATGCAGCTGCATTACAGAGATTAGAGCAATTGATGACTGAGTTTTTTTCAAATGGTGCCACAAATGAACGTATACGTACAATTGAACAAAGTTTGCATGAATTTACAGCACAAATAAATTCATGGAGACCTTGTTTACATTTTTTATCATCAACAAACAATCATTATGTCAGTATGTTTGCATTATCAACACTTGAGGTAATTATTTGAGTAATACTTAGCTCACAACCAACAAATATATTTTTATTAAATAATATATAATTAATTTAATGAATGAATTCATACCTTTATTGTTATTTAATTAATTAGACGACAATTGGAAGAAGATGGCCAATTTTACTGTGGGAAGATAGAGCATTAATTAGATCAACACTTTATACTTTATCACTTGAACATAGTGTAGCACCATTTGTTAGAAATAAAATAGTTAAGTTAGTTGTTGATATTGCTAAACATGACTGGCCACATTTTTATCCTGATTTTTTTTCAAATATTTTACAGGTTTGTTTTTAATAATAAAATAATCATTATTATATTATATTATTAATCCATTATTATTTATTACTTTATTTTATCAGTTATTAGGACATAAACAAACACGATTATTAGGTTTGATATATTTAAGAACAGCATCTGAAGAATTAGCAACACCTAGAGAAGATTTACCTATCCAACGAAAGACTGAATTATTACGTTTATTAAGTTCACAAGTGTCAGTAACACTTGAAGCATTGACAGGTAAATTTTTTAATATATCAAGTATTGAATACTATTTATGAAAACTTTTCTTTTTTAGTACTTCTCTGTGAAACAACAAAAATGCAAAATCGTTCAGGTACAATGACACCACCACCGTCACCAACTGGAGGGCAAAATGTACCTCCACAGGCTGTACTTGATGTTGATGGTCTTTCTATTGGTTGCAGTGAAATTTGTATTGTGACATTGGAAGTACTTGCTCATTTATTTAGTTGGATTGTACCTACTGATTATATTTCTATAAATTTACTTGATGCCATATTTACATGTGCCAAATATCATGATTCTATGGTAATTTAACTTGATAAATAAATAAATACATTAATTCGTTGATTGGTATTCTGGTAAATATTTAATAAATATTTATGGATTTTTTATTTAGAATGGTAAACAAATTGAAATGGTCATACAAGCAATGACAACAATTAATGAATTGTTATATCGACCATGTTCTCCAAGTATAACGGATACATTACTTTTACAAATATTTAATAATGCTGTGACTTTATTTCAAATAATGGAACGTTTAGATTCTATTGATGAAAGGTAATTTTTATTTAAAATTTATTATTTATTTACTGGGAGTCATTTTTCCTAACAGTTACCCAAAAATACTTGAAATTTAAACTCTGGCTAAACCATTAGAAATACAACAAAAATATATCATATTAATTTTGTAAGAAATTTAATTCTCTGCCAAAAAAGTCTATAAATTTTAACGTAAATCCAATAATTAAAAAGTTATCAATTTTTTAAATTATCATCCAGAATTAAAAAATAATTTTTTGAAAATTTCGGCTAAAAAATCAGATACAATAAAATATTTCATCTCTAGAAAAATATTTATAAATAATAAAAATTTTTTTTTTTACAGTTATATTGATAAGACAACAGAATTTTTACAATTATTTGTAACAAATCATTTAAAGCGCGTTGAGTCATGTCCTAAATTTCCAATAAATACATTACTTGAAGTATTATATCATCATACATTTAACCAATGCACAACAATACACGCCTATCTCCGTAGTCTCGAAGTATGGAACTCATTACTTGAGTCCACTCAATCTAAATACGCATCCGTAGGTCTAGCTCTTGCAGAACGTGTCCTACAGAAAATAAGTTTCAAGCACGAAGCCCGGAATCTAAAAGATTTAGATACTGAGACACTTGATGAAAATGAAGAAACAGAATGGCAGCATTTTCTACGATGTAATATTGAGTGTTTAGCTAAAATAGCTGAAATATCACCAGTCGAAATTTTCACACTCTTATTCCGATCATGGCGCGCCGACTTGACAATTTATGGCGAGCTAGGAATCGCACTAACAAATAATCACGTTATAATATTAAATGAATCAGAAGCAACAAAAGTACACGCACATTTACGTGATTTAGCCTCAATAACTCAAGCATTAGCCCGTCTCTATTCATTATTTTTATCTGAACAGCCAACAAATAATAACAATACAACTAACGATGACATAAATACATTAATTGAAGAATTAATAACTCAAACTCTTGATGCATGTGGATTTGCACGTGATAATAAATTGTATCATGCTGCATTACAGCCACCAGCATTAGTTATTGATTTAATTGAAATTCATTCACAATTACTAGCATCATTGCAAGCGTGGTCACACTGGATCTGTAAACGTACAGATAAATTAAAAGACGAATTATGCCAGCGCTGTATACAGTCTTGTATATGGATATTTAATTTACATATTAATGATAGTAATTTATTGCCACCGTCAAATTTATTACACTCATCAGTGCATTTATTTCAAACAATAACAGCAATACTGCGTCCAAATTTATGGGAACAAACGGCATTCCGTGACTTACTATGTATAAATAATTATCCTTATCTTAAATCAGATACTATTAAAGTATTAAGACGTGGACTAATAAATGGTATTGTGCTAGTTAATGGTGATAATGCTGTAAGACAACGTCTTTTGACAACATTTATTCACACAATGTCTGAATCACTTGGTCAGTGTGGACAAATAATTCCTAATGATATTAATATATCAACGGCTGTTATTCCATTGAAACAATTACTTGAAGATTGTTGTTCTCTATCAATGAATATTAAAAAATTACTCTACCAATGTTTGGAAGATACTATTAATCGTATATTAGAATTATTACCGCATTTAATTAGATCACAAACGACATGTGAGATAATAATGAATTTTTTACACGCAATGTTTTTAGTTTTACAGCAACAATTGGGTGTTGATTTCACCCAAAATGCTGTACAAGGAATGTTAAATATTTATACTAATGAAAACATAACTGCTGGTCCGGCATTAGATCAATTACTTGAAATATTAATTCTCGTTGTATCAGCACCGAGTAATGCATTTAAAGCTTTTGTACCTTCTGTTATTAATTTATGCTTGAGACAAGTTTGGCCTGCTGTTAATAATGATTTAAATAATTATATAGATACTACTTTAGTGTTACTCAAATTATTTAATAGGTAATTTATTTATTAATAAGTTTATTATTTATTTATGTAATTATTTAATTATTGTTTTTTTTTTTTTTTAGTATTTTATTGCATAGATGGCAATATTTTTATAATGTATCAATTGCACGTACATTTGGTCATAGTGAAGCTGAGGAAGTTGTTGATAATAAAGAAGAACTTGTTACTATTTTAGAAGTATTTGGACAAGCACTACTACAACCTGATGTTAATATATTTCGTCAGAGTTTACAGAGCTTAGAGCAATTGAATACCAGGTGGAGATTGTATCAGAGAGAAATTTTTAAAAATCATTTACTTGAACGTTTTTTAATGGCATTATTTACTGTATTAATACAAAAGTAAGTACTTATTATTTTTATTTTATTTATTTATTTATTATTAAATGGTTTTTTATCACAAAAGAAGAAAAAAAAAATTAAAAGATCTGTAGTTATCTTTGTCCAAATTTTTCTTTCAAACAAAAACTTGAAACAACATATAAAAAACGAGGCTCAAAACATTACTCTATAATCTAGCAATCTACGGAATTATTTAAAAAAAATTTCCATTTGTTTGAGAGAAAAACGTTGAAAAAGTTTTCATTTGCTGTGCAAGTGCAACAATGATATTATCGTTCTTTATTTGAGAGCGGTAGAGTAAAAAAGACCACTCTTCTTAAATAAAACTTTATTTTTTAAAAAATTATACTCTAATTATTTTTACTGGCCTCGGTTCAATTTAAAATATCTAGACCATCAGATCAGTTATTAAAAACAATAATTAGGATTCAAATAAAACTTACAATTTATTTAAAGTTCGAATGTAAATTAATTACAATTTGAATTGTAATTATAATTTTTAGTAACTGATCTAATGGTTTATGAAATCTAAATTGAAATAAACGAGGGCTGCATAATACTAATAAGAAACTAGCAGGGAACTTTAGTTTTAAACAAATATTTTATTTTTTACAAATACCAAAGAAATTGAAATTTTTTATTTACTATAAGGTAAAAGACCCAGTACCCGCCCTGATTAAAAAAAATGATTTGAAATAATTCAAAACAATTTGAATTGACTAAAATATAGATATACACTTAACATGGAGCAAATTATTTTTCTTAATCAGGGCGATCACTCCATGTATTTGTATAGATATATTAAGTATAATTTAGTAAATATATATATATAGATATATACAAATATATGGAGTAATCGAGGACTAATTCCCTGATCAGGTACTAAGTATTTTATCTTAATTTTTTACCATTTTAATTAAATGATAAATAATGAATTTAAAAAAAAAAAAATTTTTTTTTCAGATCGCATAATTTACTAGCAGATGAAATAGCAACAACAATCCATAATTTAGCATCTGTAAATATAACATGGTTTTTTAATAATTTTTTAATGACATTTTTGGCAAATTGTGAGTGTCTTGATGATACACAGCGATCAACTTTGCTTAATAATTTTGATAAGTCGACTGTAAGTATTGACTACTCAACTTATTTATCTGTTATTTCATACCTGAATAACTTTCTTATTTTTTTTTTTTTTTTTTTTATTATTAGGATCAACCAACATTGACAAGATCTGTACTACGATTCGTATCTGATCTGCGATGTTATCAAATGTGTCAACCAGTGTAAATAAAATTCTAAGATTTTTTAAATTTTTATTAATTTTTTCATATTTTAACTTAATAAATTAATAATAAATATGTGAAACACTGCCGTACTTTTATAATGCGAATGAACTTGTTTAAAATAAAAAAAATAAATTAAGATTTGATTAAGCGAAAACAAAAAAAAAAAAAAAACAAACAAACAAAACATAATAATTTATCTTTGAATTATTTGTCAGACAATCATTGGTAGAAAATACGATAAGAGTTACCCTCACTGATAACAAAAATATATATATATATAATATAAATTTAATTGATAGCCTTTTAAATACAACTGAAGTAATTTTTTAAAAATCAAATACTCAATTTTTTAAGTTAATAATAATAATAATTTCTATATACTCAGTTACTTATATTGTTATATTATAGATGCCATGTTATATAAATTAATTATAAATTTAAATACAAAAATGTCTAATCAAACGCGCACTCTTGTTACTGATTCAAAATATAATTTTCTTAAGCAATTAGGATTGACTACCGAGAACCCAGGTCTTTTTGACGGTCGTTGGGGAGGTTCCGGCAAAGTAAGTAATATTTATAATTAATTAATTTATCTATTATTTATTTCTTTATTTAACAGATAATTGAATCAATATCACCAGCAAGTGGTAAAGTAATAGCTAAAGTACGCGAGTCAACACCACAGGAAGCAATAAATGCTGTTACAGAAGCACGTAAAGCTTGGCCATACTGGTCATCATTATCCGCGCCAGCACGTGGTGAAATTGTCCGACAAATAGGTGATGAATTGCGTCGTAATTTAAACCCACTTGGACAATTAGTGTCATTGGAAATGGGTAAAATATTAGCTGAAGGAATTGGTGAGGTTCAAGAGTATATCGACATTTGTGATTATGCTGTTGGTTTATCACGAATGTTGCCTGGTTACATATTTCCATCGGAACGTAAAGATCATGCATTACTTGAAAAATGGAATCCTGTTGGTGTTGTTGGTGTTATAACAGCATTTAATTTTCCTATTGCAGTTAATTTAATTATTTTTTATTACATATATAATCTATTAATTTTATTAATTGATGGAGTAGTTTGTAATTAATTATTTATTTAAATTAATGAAAGGTTTATGGGTGGAATAGTGCGATTGCTATGGTATGTGGAGATGCTATTGTATGGAAAGGTTCACCTACAACACCATTGGTATCAATAGCAACTACTAGAATAATAGCAAATGTTCTTGAACGTAATGGAATACCAGCATCAATAGCATCTTTAGTAACTGGTGGTGCTGATGTAGGTAAAGTTTTAGTTAATGATAAAAGATTACCATTGATTTCTTTTACTGGAAGCACTGCTGTTGGTTGTCAAGTTGCGGTTAAAGTTCAAGAAAGATTCGGAAAATCATTATTGGAATTAGGTGGTAACAATGCATTAATAGGTAAATTATATTTAATTACACTGTACTGTATTATCAGGGTGGCAACAAACCGGGAATATCGGGAATTATCAGGAAATTTCGAAAAGTATCCGGAAATTACAACAATTAAAAATTTTAAAAAATTTCAATAATACACTAGTCACAAAAATTAAAGAATATTTAAAAAATTGAAAATTTTTAAGTAATTTTCTACAGGATGTAACCCGAAAGAAAATGGTCGTGCAACAAAAACAAAAAAGAAAAATTGTAGCTTCAAGTGTCCAGTGTTTTAATCTGCTCTTGAAATTTCATTACTACGCGCGGTCCTAGAATAATCCTAAGAAAGCCATTGAAAAAAAAGTTTTCCAAATTTTTGCTCGTCTTAAAAACGATCTTCGGGCTTCGATACGTTTTTTTCGATAATTGTGATTGATTTTTTATTACTTCGGAACCGTGAAAAAAAAAAAAATTTCAAGACCAGATCAGAAAACTAGGCACTTGAAGCTACAATTTATCTTTTTTTTTGTTGTAAGACCATTTTCTATCGAGTTACAACCTGTTAAAAATTACTTAAGAATTTGGAATTTTTATAATATCCCTTAATTTTTATGACTAGTGTATTTTGAATTTATTTTAATGAAAAACTTTCTCATTAAAAATTTTAACTTATATATTTTTAACATCGAATAATCAAAAGTAAGCCATATTAATTTATTCCATTGACTTTTTTTTTTTAGTTTTTTGCATGATTTAATCATCAAATTTAATTATTGGCAATGAAAATATAATCAAAACTTTAAATATCTTAATGATACGAATAAAATTTCTGAATCAGGGAAAAATGTGAAAAATTTTACTGGAAACCCGTGAAATATCAGGGAATTTTGAAATCATTTCTTTGAGGCCACCCTGTTATTATATAATTATTAATTTAGTTAATAATTTAATTTACGTAATGATTAATATTAAAGTTGCTAATGACGCTGATTTGGAAATGGCTGTCAGAGCTGCGGTATTCTCATGTGTCGGAACCGCTGGGCAAAGATGCACAACAACAAGACGTTTGATATTAGATTCTAAAATAAAAGATGAATTTGTCAGTAGACTACGTACTGCATTCAAAAGTATTCTGGAAAGAATCGGAGATCCTTTGGATGATGCGACACTTTATGGACCTCTACATACCCAACAAGCCGTAGATGCTTTTAAAGTTAATACTTTTATTAATAATTATAAATAATTAATTTATTTTTATTATTTTAAATGTATATAAACATGTTTATAGACAACCGTTGCCAAAGCTGTAGCAAATGGCGGGAAAATTGAATTCGGCGGTAAACAAATAAATCGCCCAGGTTTTTATGTCGAGCCAACAATTATTTCAGGACTTCCATCTGATGATGAAGTCGTACAAAAAGAAACTTTCGCGCCCATTGTATATATTCTCGAATCAAATTCAATTGAAGATGCTATCATGCAAAATAATAACGTTGAACAGGGTCTCAGTAGTTCATTATTCACTAAAAATTTATCAAACGTATTTCGGGTAATGTAAAAAATTTATTCATTATTTATATTATTATTATCATCATTACTTATTTACTTATTAAAGTATTAATATTATTATTTAATAATATTTTTAGTGGATAGGTCCACATGGATCTGATTGTGGAATAGTTAATGTCAACATTGGAACAAGTGGAGCTGAAATTGGTGGAGCATTTGGAGGTGAAAAATCAACTGGAGGTGGTCGTGAAAGTGGAAGTGACTCATGGAAATCATACATGCGTCGTTCAACGGTAACAATCAATTATGGTAATGAATTACCACTTGCCCAAGGAATTAAATTTGAATAATAAAATTTAAAATAACAATATTATTATTTGTTATGAGTTTATAGAAAAACGTATAAAATCTACTTGTATATCAACAGAACTTTTTTTATGAAACTTATATGCTTGAGGTAAATCGTATCTCAGTTCAGCAACAACTTTTGCCTCACAATTAAATTCTTTAGCTTTTTTTAAAATATACTTTCTTGTTGACGTCTTGTGCAATGAATACACTGTGTTTAGTGATAATCTCGTAGCTATTTCCAAAAATTCCATATCTATTCCAGCGTTATTTTTAGTACCAAATGGCGGATTCATTATTACTGTATCGAATGCTTTTTCAAATTTTCCTATTAATTATTAAATGGTTTTATAAATAAATAAATAAATATTCTAATAATATTGACATTTACTATCAATTGTTTTTTTTTTAAATACCTGGTAAATATTTAAGAATATCACACTGCACAGCTTCAACTGATAATTCAATGTCCTGACAATTTTTTGATAAAATTTCAAGAGCGTCTGTGTCTATTTCAAAACCAACGACGTAATCAGCACCAAGCATTCGTGCTCCGAGTGATAACACACCACAACCCGTACCTAAATCAGCTACAGATTTACCTTCAATGTCATTAAATTGTGTTTGGGCAGTATAAAGTAAGTGTGCGCCAATATGAGCACTTGTTGAGTATTGTTCTAAATGTACTTTAGGACTTTCAAATCCATCTAAATGTTGTAAATATTGTTCCAATTCTTTCAAACGCATTGACGCCATATTATTTATATTTTATTATTATTTTGCATCAAATCGTGGTAATACGGGAAGTATTAAATTTCCAAATGATGAGTCTTGTGTTACAAAGTAACCAAATGATGCAGCATGAGCATTATGTAGCGCTGCACGTTGACTTGCATTCATTGTTACTCCATCATTTGTTGGTGTTGCCTTAAAAAATTAAATAAATATTATTACTATTATTATAAAAATTAATTAATATTCATAATTTTTTTTATTTCAAGTTTTTAATTACTACATTAGATGCTGATGACGTCGGTGGTGTATTTAATGATGTACCGAGTGTTGGTGCAACACCTTGCTTTAATAACATCTGTTTTTTTAACTGCAATTCTTCCAATATTTTTCTATTTTGTAATTCTAAAAATATTAATACACGTTTATTTTTTAATTAAATTTATATCAGAAATTTTATGAAAACAATTAAATTACCTCGTGAATTAGGTTGTGAAAAAGCCATCAAGTCATTTAATTAAATAGTATAGGTTATAATCCAAAAGAAATTAATTTTTATTTTTTTATGGTAAAAAAAAAAATAATTAAATTAATTTAAATTATTTTTACATTAATTATCAGTTAATAAAATATGACAGCATTGAAAAATACATTAATAATTTATTTAATTTACGAAAAATTAATTTTCTTTTGTTTCGTTAACGTGTTTACGCGGGTTTGAGTAGTTTGAAAAAATTCTCCAGTCTTGGCGCCATTTTGTCACTAAATTATTTTTTAAATAAATGCGCATGCGTCAGAATTTCCTTTATTATTAATTTTATAATTAATATATTTTTATTATTATCATTATTTATTATTAAAATGCTTAATTAATTAAACAATTAATAATTATTAACAAAATAATTCGCAATCTATCTATTTATAAATTGACGCGGCAATATTTAAAACCAAAATTTTATCTCTAGCCCGCCATTTAAAAACTAATTTAAAAAAAAAATTGTGCGCATGCGTAAAAGTTAAGCGCCGTCTCGTGGGAATATTTACAGTTTAGTCTGATCTCAGAAGTGGCCCCGAATGGTTGATTGACATTGGTTTTGTTTTTCTTCATCGTTTCATTTACTATAGATATATATATATTAACCATCGTAAACCAGTACTGTGTCTGTGTATAATTTATAAATTTAACTACAACCCTCATTCATCATTATTAACGTAAGTGTTTTATTAATAATAGCAAAATAACCTGCTATCAATAATAATAATTAAATGTCATCGTTAAAAAAATACACATACTACTAAGCTATTTCAACAACCAGACGTGACGGTTCGTAGCAAAATGGCCGTGCGCAATTTTACAACAAACCATTTAATATTTTATTCTCTCAACATAACATATTTTTTAAAATATTTATCAATTATCAATCTTCACATATTTACTTAATTATCAACAATACTTAATTTATTTAAGTACTATTAACATATTCTTACTCACTTTTTTTTTTTATTCATTAAGACAGTTTACACGTTGTAATGAGTAATTGATTTTTCTTGATATTGCTCGCGTCAGATAGAATTTTAAATAAATAATTAAACTCTATTTAAAAAAAGTTCATTAAATAATTATCTGACACATTTTTAAAAATAATTAATTGATTAATTATTCATTCAAGTCATTAAATTAAATATATATTTAGTTTTACTCAGTTATATTTATATTATTTTTAAATTAACATTTATTTCAATTAGACTAGAGTTAATAACAAATATATAAGTAGACATATATTTATATATGTATATATATTGGAGTATATGTAATTAAATAATGTATAAAAGCCGGGTAATATTAAATATATGAAGCCGGTTAATTTCTATGTATATATATATATATATATGTGTGTGAATTAACTTGTAGGGAATATCGATTAAATGGTACACATAATCGCGAAAAAAAAACTTTGCGACGTCGCAAATGCTGTCTTTCTCTTTTTACTGACGTCGATTGTCAAGGTCTTATCCTTAAAATCCTTAAAAAATAAAGTTTATATAATATAAAAATATATTATTATTAATTAGATTTTGTCGTTTGATGAACAATTAATAAATAAATAATTATTTACAGAAGATGCTGATGGCAATTTATTAAAAGCGAGCCGACTGATTTAGTGTCTGGACTTGCTTATTATTTTTTAAATATATATTTAAAATAAAAGAATTAGTACGGAATAAGCTGAGTTTATCACAAGGATCATGAAAATGGTGTTGTCACAACGGCAGAGGGAGGAGTTGTAAGTATTCTTATTTTTTTAATTCATATATTTATTTATTTAATTAGTTAATAAATTAATTAATTCAATAATTTATAAATTTTTTTTTTATTGCAAAAATTTTATTTTTAAATAATTGTTTTTATTTGTTTGTATTGACAATTAAAAATAGTGGATAATAAAAATAATTAAATTGTTTGAAATTAAAAATTCGAGGGTTATAAGTGTATAATTTTAGCGAGACATTAATATGTAGACGAGGAAGACAGCGAAGATGAGGACAAGGGTGAATGAGGGTGTATCTTTATTGAGCAAGCGCAAACTGTGCGATCGATACGGAAAACTAGAGTTACGTGCACAGACGGTGTGTTTATAGAGAGTGATAGACAGAGAAAGCGCTAGGAAGAACTGGAGAAAAGTCACAATAATGTTAAAAGCTGTTTTTTTTTTTTTTTTTTAGAGAGAGAGAGTGTGTGTGTGTGAGAGAGAGAGAGAGAGAGAGAGAGCGAGAGAGAGAGAGATATTAAAAAAGGAGAGCAATCATGCATATTGATTAATAAAAATATATATTTTATACTTTTATATTCTCGGTTACTTGTTAGCTTAAAACCAAAATTACGTCATTTTCCTCCTATGACACTTGACTAGTTTTTATTTTCATCTCTTATTAAATATTTTATATTTAAGCACAGATATTTTTTTTTTGTTTACATGATTAGAATAATTTATTCATGGTTCTAGTCATATATTATTTTGTATTATCAATGCGTAATTTTACGGTCTTTTTTAGTCCTCGTAAATATGTGTAATGATCAAATCAGATTATAAATATTTTTGACGATAGTTCATTATTACTCAGTAATTAGTCAATTGGCACATTTTTCTTGTAAACTAAAATAAACACTTGAAAAAATTGTATAGAATTTTTTGAAGCCTGCTTAATTAAAAGTAAATATTTTTTGTGAATAAAGAAAATTTTTCTCAAATTCAAATACTTTCTTAATTTTATCTATTATTTTTTTTTTGGTCAAGAATTTTAAGTGTAATAGGAAACATTCTTTACATTTTTCTCTTTGATTAAAAAAAAAAAGCTTGTGGGCTATCTGTACTGGTTTTGAGATAAATATATATATATATTTTGTTGACAATAAAATTTTCTATACTAATTAAAAAGTAGCGGTCCTTTAAAGGTATCGAGATGACTCAAATTTTTAAATATTTAAAATTTTTACTATTTTATCAAGGGAATGACGCGTTTTTTTTTTTTTTTTAAGTGACCTTTGAACTTCTAATTTTCTATAAAAAAATTTTATTAATTATTAAACTCTTTCGCGAATAAATTTACTTCCAATAATATGATTAAAAGCGTCACGTTTTAAATAAAAATTGTTCATACTAAGAATATTTAAAAATGATATTAAATTAAAAAAAAGTTTAAGTATTTAAATAATTGTAATTAATCCATAAAAATGCATTGCTTTGAATTCTTTTACTTCCATCAAATAAGTATTCATTTTAATTTATATTTAATACATAATTTCGATTTATTATATAAATTATATATTCTAAATTATTTATATTTATATTAATAGAAAATTTCTCTAA
>OZ024706.1:24550059-24723881 GCA_964016945.1 Microplitis deprimator | reverse complement strand
AACAAAAGGCCACAATCTACCCTCACGTTTTTATTTGCGCATCCGACACGCCCGTGACGAAATTACTCTAGCCTAGTCTAGTGCATACTTTAACAACACCATAAATAATATAAGAAGTCAGGTGTAACAGTTATGTTATTACTCTTAAAGACACATACAAATATGTTTATTAAAAATATTTTCTCACGTCTCTATATGACTTACAACCTTATATTTCAGTCGAAAAAAAAAAAAAATTGTATATTAAATATTTAATATTTATTGTAACCTATTTGTAGTTAATTATTTTTTAAATAATAATAGAAAATAAATGAATATTAAATTTATTTAATTTATTTTAGAAATAAGGCGATCGCAGACTATTTAAGTACTAATGGCTATCAAGGTGCTCTGGAAGCATTCAAAAAGGAAGCTGATATGCCAGGTGAAGTTGAACGCAAATACGGTGGGTTGCTTGAGAAAAAATGGACATCCGTTATACGACTACAGAAAAAGGTAAATATTTTATTATTATTGTTGTTGCTATGGTTTTTTAAATTTTTAATTACTGTAAATTATAAAAATAAAAAAAAATTTTAACAAGTACAATGTTAAATAATTATTGTACGTGTGAAATTCACATAATAATAATAATAATAATGATGATGATAATGATGATGATAATGATGATGATAATGATGATGATAATGATGATAATAATAATAATAATAATAATAATAATAATAATAATAATAATAATAATAATAATAATAATAATAATAATTTTACAGCGTTTATCAGAGGCGACGAACCTATTCCATGTTGGCTTGTAGAAGGGCGAACCGTGCTCATCCCTAAGAAAGGTGACTTGTCTGACCCAAAGAACTACCGGCCTATCACCTGTTTGAATGCGGTTTATAAGATTTTTACTAAAATTTTAAATAATCGCATTCTAGAAGTGATAGATCCTGTATGGCATCAGATATATGAACAACGTGGCAGTAAGAGAGGCCTGTCAGGTTGCAAAGAGAATCTGTTAGTAGATCGTTGTGTCATTCAAGACGCGATCTACTATCAGCGCAACCTGTCAATAGCCTGGATTGACTACCGCAAGGCATTTGACTCAACATCTCATGAGCTTATTCTCTTTTTGCTCAAATGCCTTGGGGTCGATCGTGATACAGTGGGATGCATCCAGCGTACGATGCAACTTTGGCGAACACGGTTCCACATTTCATGTGGCAACGACAAACGTGTAATCGAAGTTGTACAGTACAAAAGAGGAGTGTTTCAGGGAGATTCTCTGAGCCCTCTGCTGTTTTGCATCTCACTGCTGCCAATATCTGTTGCGCTACGCCGTACTCGTGGATACTCAGTGGGCCCACCAACTGATCGGAGTTACTCGATCACCCACTTACTCTACATGGATGATCTGAAGGTATATGCACCTGATGAGGAACACCTTCAGACAGCCTTGAACATCGTAGGGGAGTATACGCGGGATGTCGGCATGGCATTTGGGTTGGACAAGTGCGCGGCCGTTAATCTGGTGAAGGGTAAGTGCTCTGATGTGCGTGAAGATATCGAGTTGGTAGATGGGAGCGTCATTGACCATCTTGACGCCGGAGAGTCGTACAAATATCTAGGTATTGAGGGAAGTCCTATGCAGGATCTTCCTAAAATCAAAACGACTCTCTGCAGCGAGTATGTGCGGAGACTCCGGAAAATCTGGTCATCAGAACTTTCCGGAAAGAACAAAGTCTCTGCAACAAACATGCTTGCTGTCCCGGTACTTCTTTACTCTTTTGGTGTCCTTAAATGGGCCCGAAAAGAGCTTAAAGACCTCGATATCAAGACACGCAAAGTCATGAATATTAATCGGAGCATGCACCCTAAGTCTTCAGTCACCAGATTATACCTTTCCCGGCACATCGGAGGGAGAGGTCTACAGAGCTTGGAGTGTCTACACGATCGTTTGGTTTTGGGTTTAACATATGAAGTTGTCAATTTCACAGCAGATGAAGACGACTTCCTTATGCAAATTGTTCATCAGCATGAGAATGCGCATAAGGGAGCGTTCTTATATAAGGCAGCAAAGTACGCAGCAAAATCCCTTGGTCTCGGAAGAGTAAACCCTCTTATTGAACTCCCTAAGGAGGAATTCAAGAGGGTCATCAGCAACGCTGAGCAACAAAAACTGCTCAGTACACACATGGATAAGTCAATGCACAGCGTGTTCTTTAAACACGTGCGTGAACATGGCTTGTCCGAACAGCTGACGTTTTCTTTCCTTAAGTCAGCTGGCCTGATGTCCGAGACTGAAGGGTATATTTTTGCCTGCCAAGATGGTGTAATTAACACTCTCGAATACCGTGCAAAAGTGCTCCAGATGCAGCTACCCGACACATTGTGTAGGGTGTGTAAACAACATCCTGAGACGCTTATGCATCTCTTGTCAGCATGTCCTGTGCTGGCAAGAAGTGCATACGTCCAGCGTCACAATGCTGCTCTGCGAGTACTTTATTACAACCTTAGACATACGCACGGTATCGATAAAACACCAGTGCTGCCTTATTTGCCAGGAGACATTCCGCAAGTTGTTGAGAATGACCGTTGCCGTATTTATTGGAACGTGCCATTCGCAACAACGCGGAAAATAGATCATAATAAACCTGATATTGTGCTCTTCGATAAAACCGCTCGTAACATTTATGTTATTGAGTTTTCAGCTCCAGCTGAATATAACATCACGGTTAAAGAAGAGCACAAACACGAAATATATCAGGATCTCCTGTTTGAAATTGGCAAACTTCACCCAGGCTACCGTGTCAAGCTTGTCGTACTCATTGTTGGCGTCCTAGGAGGGATGAAACAGAATTTTGTATCTGCATTGGCTAAAATCCCAACTTGCTCATCGCAAGTTGAGTTTTTGGCATCAAGGATGCAAAAGGCTGTAATTCTCGGATCCCTCCGTATCCTAAGACAACGAAACTTGGCCTGCTGCGCATGCTGATCATCTTGTTGATGGAGCATCGCAGCAGTAACGATTTGGCGCTCAGGTGAGGCCCTCGGTAGAGTCGGACTACCGGGGATAACCCCCTGAGCATTTAACTTGAAAAGAAATAATAATAATAATAATAATAATAATAATAATAATAATAATAATAATAATAATAATAATAATAAATGTAAATTACAGGTAATGGAATTAGAGTCTAAGCTGTCTGAAGCCGAGAAAGAATTCATAGAGGGTGCACCAACACGAGGAAAACGTTCGTCAACAGAATGGATTCCCAGGCCACCTGAGAAACATTGTTTAACTGGTCACAGAGCGCCAATAAATCGAGTTATTTTTCATCCTGTATTCAGTCTTATTGTATCAGCAAGTGAAGATGCAACGATTAAAGTAATTTTATTAATATTTTTATTCTGGCGGTCAGTTTCACTGGATACTTTATGTTACTTATAATTTTTTTTTACTTAAAATTAAAATTTCAGCTTAACTATTGAAGATATGGAAAAAATGTATCAGTACAAATATTTAGGAAATTTAATTTTCTATAAGAAAGATATTTATTATTTTTTACGTACAATCAATAGTTTGGACTCTAGAAATTTTCAGTTACTATTTAAAATAAAGTTTTATTTAAAATATCACTTTGATATCTTAAAAAAATTAAAATTCTGGCTTAACTATATTAAAGATATGATAAAAATGTATGAGTACAATTTAGTAGCAAATTAAATTTTCTACAAATAAGTCTTTGCCCATTTTTATGTAAATCCCTGAGTTTAGAAAACTAACACGTTAAACATTATGGCCTCCAGCAGATTGATAATTGAATAATAAAAATAATGAATTTATTTTAATCTATTTTTTTTTTTTTTATTTTCTTCAACAAGGTATGGGATTTTGAAAGTGGAGAATTCGAACGTACCCTGAAGGGACATACAGACAGTGTGCAAGATGTGGCATTCGATGCATCAGGAAAATTACTGGTGTCTTGCAGCGCAGACATGTCTATAAAGATATGGGACTTTCACCAGTCGTTTGCATGCGTTAAAACAATGCACGGTCATGACCATAATGTCAATTCAGTTGTATTTGTACCACAGGGTGATTTTGTAGTGAGTGCCTCACGGGATAAAACCATTAAAATATGGGAAGTTGCTACGGGCTATTGCGTTAAAACATTAACTGGGCACAGAGAATGGGTTAGAATGGCAAGGGTCAGTCCTTGTGGTGAATTAATTGCCAGTTGTTCTAATGATCAGACTGTAAGAGTATGGCACATGGCTACTAAAGAGACCAAAGTATTTATTTTTAATATTAATAATTAACTTGTATTTTAATTATTATCGTATTATAATTGGGTATAATTTATTTATTACAGGTCGAATTACGTGACCATGATCATGTTGTAGAGTGCATTGCTTGGGCACCAGAAAGTGCGAGAGCGGCAATAAATGCCGCCGCTGGTGCTGACAACAAGGGAGCCCACGAAGGCCCATTTTTAGCCTCAGGATCCCGTGACAAATCGATTCGCGTATGGGATGTCAGCGTTGGTGTTTGTCTATTTGTACTACTTGGTCATGACAACTGGGTGCGCGGTATCGTCTTCCATCCTGGTGGCAAATTTATTGTCAGTGTGTCTGATGACAAGACAATGAGAGTTTGGGATACACGTAATAAACGTGCTATGAAAACGCTTGAGGCACATGTTCATTTTTGCACTTCTATCGGTAAGTTTTATTAATTATTTATTTTAATTATTCATTTCAGGGTTACAGTACCAATAAAACATCCTCATTATTTTTATTAGCTATTTTAAGTTTTGTAAATAAAATAAACGAGTTTTTAATCAGGTTTGATGTTTATATGTATATTTAATTTAAATTGGGGTTAAAAAAAAATTTATCTAATATTCATGTAAATGATCACTAGAATACGATAAGCCCTAGTAATTGATCAGCACATACCCCCAATATCCGATCAAGCAAAAATATATACGTATAAACTATGAGAGGTACATAGGGTAAAAATATCATTTGAGGCTACTGTTCCATTTTTGGACATTTAATACTTTTTTTTAATCAATGAAAAAGTATAAAAAAAACTTTCTTTGTAAAAGTGTGATAAAAGTATCTTATTACACATTTAAAAAATTAATTATGCCATTGCATATTTTAAAAATTATTTTATTTTAATTTTTCAAGTATCCAAAATTGGCCCTTAAGTGGCCAAAAACGATACCTCTACCCTATATATATTTATATATACGGCTACCTAATTTCAAAACTCAATAAAGATTTTATAAAAATTTTATTTTTTTCATAAAGATATTAATTTTGTTAAACCTAGTAAGTGCATTTAGTGCTAGCGGCTAAACTAAAATATGTTTTATTGATTTTATAACAAATTTTATTTTTGTCAGTTACTAAGTTTTAAAATCGGATATCAGTATATATAGTTGTAGAGAAGATAACTTTTAATTATTGTACACGTTTTATTCGCATTTCTGTATGACACCCACGTTAAAATTAATTGTTTCCATTAAACTTATATTTAAGTAACGGTTAATTATTAAATTTACCACGTTTACAATTAAATTTTCATGACACCTGCTCTGAAACTTGAACTTTCAATGCTTGTTTAGGCAATTAAAACAAATTAATTTCAGGCTAGTACCGTGACAACTGTGACGTATGCTAAAATTGGAAATTCAATAAGCGAAATAAAAGTACCTACTTTCATCCCTAGGGATAGAAGATGTACCTGAATATCGGGCCGTTTTTAGCGGAACGAAAATAAAAAAACAAAATGAAAAGTAAAAAATTTACTGGATCTAGATTTCTAAAAGGTTTCGCATAGGCGCTAGTATGTCAGCCGAAAATTGCAGCTCCCCCCAATTACCCGTTGTCGCCCTTAAGCAGTCAAATTGCAAAAAATTTTTTTCATTTTCGTTGCGCGAAAAACGTTCCAATCTTCAGGTAAGGTAAAAGATCTAGTACCCGATCACTCGCAGAAAAATCTGCAGACATATTTTAATAGAGAATTGAATGCTCTACAAAAAAAGTATTTTATCATTTTTTAATAAATCCATCTGTTCAAAAGTTATTAGAGCTTGAAGTCAAATTTAGATTAAATTTTCAGATCTTTTTTTTTATTTTTCCAGCGAATCTATCAAACTTATCACAAAGTATTATGAGGTCTTTTTTGTAAGCAATTTTATTCCCTACAAATTATTTTCAATAAAGTTTTTTCGAATTCCGCATTGTTTTCTAGTTATTTTCATTTTAATGTCAAGCTTTTCAAATCGATCAGAAGACTATTTTTTTAAGAGCTTGATATTAAAACGAAAATAACTAGAAAACAGTGCGGAATTCGAAAAAACTTTATTGGAAATAATTTTTAGGGAATAAAATTATCTACAAAAAATATTTTATGATACTTTGTGATAAGTCTGATAGATTCGCTGGAAAAATAAAAAGATCTGAAAATTTAATATAAATTTGACTTTAAGCTCCAATAACTTTTGAACAGATGGATTTATTAAAAAATGATAAAATACTTTTTTTGTAGAGCATTCAATTCTCTATTAAAATATGTCTGCAGATTTTTTCTACAACGCATCGTTACCTAGTTATAAAAATCAGAAAATGCAAAAAAAAATTTTTCCATGTTATTCTTATGGAAAATAGAAAAGTACGATGCGGAACCTCTTAATATTAATATTAAGAGCTCTAATTTTCACGGCGTATTTTTATGAACCTGTTTTCGAGAAGGAAAAAAAAATTTGTTATTTTTTGAAACACCCTAGTAAATATAGATATATAAATGCATGAGTGATCGGGTACTGGATCTCTTACCTTACACGTTAAAAACAGTTTTTCACCATATCTACACCGAAAGTTTACAGTCCTGCCCCGTTTAGAGGGAAGAAAGTCTTTTTTTTTTCTCAAAAATTAAAACTTTCAGATGCAGATCTGATGAAAAATTGTATACACACCACAGAGGTAGGACGTCCCAATCCACCTTTGGCTCGAGTAGGCAGTTATACACGTGGATTGGAATGTCTTACTTTCCTCCCTTGGTGTATAATATACTATGTTACAAATTTCAGACCTCAATTATTTTTTTAATATCAAAATAACTGACAGCTTCAGACATTAAAACTCCCAGTATCAATGCAGGTAATCATAGAAAATACAGATGTCAGTCTTCGCTCTCGGCCCGGGCAGTCAACTTGACCCTAATTTAAAAGCGTCTTGTTTCATCCCTTGCATTTTATAGTTGATGCTTGCATTACATTAGGTATTGTTTAATATTATTCAATGAAACAAGAGTTCTCTATTTTTATCTTTTAAATACATTCATAAAAAATAATATTTAATTGTTTATAATTTATTAGCTTGAAAAACAAATTGATAAATGTTTAAAAATACACAAAACGCGTGTCGTATTTTACAAAAGTATATTTAAGCGAGTACATGCGCTTTCATGACTACCGTTTAAGAAAAATATATATTCTTATTTTAAGCTTCTAAATATTTAATTACGCATTTACTTAAATACAGAAATAATTATTATGTTAATTATTTTCTTTATCAAAGATTTATTACTTAGAAATTTTATACAATATATATTGGAATCGTAAAATTCAATTATTTCTTTTGATTATTTAATAAATAATTGGTATTGTTACTCTATAGTAATTATTAATAACTAATAAATAATAAATAATAAATTATTTTACAGATTTTCACAAAAGCCATCCTTATGTGGTAACTGGTAGCGTAGATCAGACAGTGAAAATTTGGGAATGTCGCTAGTCACCGAATTTCCGATATTTATTATTAAATATTTTTATTTAAAAAAAAATTTTTTTCTTTATACATAAATATCGAAAATAAACTAAATAAAAGTTTAAGTAATAAAAGTAAAGTAAACAAAACCACGACGAGGAAGACGAAGATGCAGATACGCTTGTGGATGTAACGTGAATGAATATTTAATAAAGGCAACGAGAGAAAGATTAAACAAGTTAACGGCCGAATGAGTAAGCTAATTACATACAACAGCTATCGTACATACTATTACTATTATTAAATAATAAAAAAAAATAATAACAATAATACATAATAAACATATTATTAAGGCTCTTTAATTTATAATCAAATATAATCTACAATATATTATTTAATGGTAATTTAACAATTTAAAAATTAATAATTAAACTGGAATAAAGTTAAAAAAAAAATTCGATCGCGGGGAGGACGCGCGTTCTTGCCCTAAGCTTTGGCATCATTTTTTTTTTTAAATTGAAAATTTTTCATTCATTTTTTATTTTTAAACATTACGCGACGATCCTGTGTACATATATACATATGCATATATATACTAACTAACAATCTTAAATAAAATCCATCAGAATTTTTTTTATCTCTTGATAATTATATTATTTTTCATTTTAATAAAATTACTGCTCAAGAATATACTTATGAACGATAAATTTAAAAATATTTATTTATATATATCTACATTTTTTATTTTAATTTTAAATTTAATTCGTCGCGAGAACATTGACTGTATGACGTTGACGTGAGAAGATTTTTTTAACGTCCTCCTCATGCTTCTTACGACCTTAAAACGCTAAATTAATTGATTAATTATTTAAATAAATAATATAAAACTCAAAACTGTAGTGGTATAATCATGAGCTTTTATTATTAATTTTTATTAACATTTAAAATTTATTAATTGAAATATAAAATTTTCTAAATACGGTGAGACGTCACGCGAGTCAAAAAAAAAAATTTTTTTTTATTAATTAACTAATTTGATTAATAATTAATATTTGTAATTTGTATATTCAAATAATGCGTCACTGATAATTAAAGGCCTGACGTCCATCGAGATTAATAAATTAAAAGTTCATCCAACGTAGAAATTGATAGAAAAAAAAAGTTTACTAAATAAATAATGAGATTTAAAATACAATGAAGATGAAAAAATAAAACATAATATGCACTGCAAGAAAAATAAAATAATCGTAATAATAAATAATTTAAAGACCTTAGTACCTTGTAGTCATTTTTAAAATGAATTTAAAACAAAAAAATATTAATTAATGAGTTTATTAAATAATAAACAGGTTTACATTAGTTACATGTTTAAATAATTAAATTAACTTTAGATTGTTAGTTTAATAATGAAGACAATGAAGTAGAACAAAAATAATAATTTAAAAAAAAACACATTTGACAGATAAATAAAATTAATTTTAATCATTTATTTTATTTATAATTATTTTATAATTTATGACACGTGCAATTTTATTCAAGTCACTTCGTGTCTTTTTTTACGTCTTCATTCGTTCAAGGTTGATTTATTTGTTAATATTAATTTTATTTTCTTAATTGTAGAATACATTTAAAAAATATTGAATACAGAAAATTATAATTATAAATAGTACTTTTTTTTAATAATTATTATTATTATTTATCAATATTGATCTGTTTTCCTGACTCGCGAGGCACTACTTAACAATTAAATGAAACTTGACATGATTTTTCCTCATTTTAGAATAAAATAAAATGAATTATTAAAAATAAAACAAAATATTTATTTTAATGTCAAACTACTCATTATTATTTTTATTTTAAATAATATTTATAATTTTAATGAGAATTTCTAATTGTGCCAGACGATTATTGCAATAAAAATATATTTTATTAACAGTATTTCAGGATATTTTATCAGATACATTATTTTTTATTTTTTTTCCAACTCGATAACGTCCATGGAGATGAAAATTTTAATTTAAAATTTCGTTGTAAAATTTTAATTGTTTTAATTAATAAAATTTTAATTTTTCATACTTTATCATTTGATCTTACAGCTAAATTTTGTTATTAGCTTATTTTAAAACCTTTAAATTATATAACGCAAATCATTTATTTTTATAACAATAATTATTATTAATTAGTATGATTTATTATTTATCACTTATCAAGATTTTAGATTAATTAAATTATTTTTAAATATATATATATATATATATATATATATATATATATATATATATATATATATATATATATTAGGGTGTTTCAAAATAAACATTTTTTTTTTTTTTTTTTTTTTTTTTTTTTTTCAAGTCTTATGGTCTTAAAAGTTAGTCTTAGGTATTAAAAAAATTCTCCCAAAAGAGCAGCTCGAAAGCTCAATTCTGCTAAGAGCTCAACGTATATTACTTTTCTCATTTGAATTACATGTAAAAAAAATTTTTTTTTGTTTTTATATATAAAAGTATTTTTATTTTTGAAAATCGAAGTATATGGTCTTGTAGGAAATTAAATTCTCTACAAAAAAGCTCCTTAGAGTTTTTTTCGTACAACTAACAGAAAAAAAAGTTATGAAGCTTGAAGCAATAGTGAATTGGAAAACTTAACGTAAAGATAATTTCCGGATTTTATTACGTGTACATGTTTGAACGGTGAATCTGTATACTATGTATAATCGGTAAAGTGATTTAAAAAAATTTCTGAGATCTTATTTATTTTCCGCATAAATTCCGAAAGAAAAATATTTTTTTTAAGAATTAAAAGTTTTTTTCTTTCTGTATTTTTAAATTAAAAAGAAAGTTCTGTTTTGAAAGTAAGGAAAATTTTTCCCATGTGTTAAAAAAAAAAAAAAATTGACAGATAACATTAGCCCGGATGAAAAAACCTAAATTTCTATCAAAAATCTGTTTAATATAATGAAAACATGAAGTTATGCTATTTAATATAGTTTAAAGCCACATAACTATTTTTCTGTTAGTGCTCCGGAGAAAACACTCATGAGCTTTTTTGTAGAGAATGTAATTTCCTACAAGACCATGTACTTCGATTTTCAAAAAAAAATGTTTTTAATACTTTTATTTTTAAAAAACAAAAAAAAATATTTTTTTACATGCAATTTAAATGGGAAAATAAATATTCGTTGAGCTCTTAGTAGAATTGAGATTTCGAGCTGCTCTTTTGGGAGGATTTTTTTTATACCTAAGACTAACTTTTGAGACCATAAGAAAAAAAATTTTTTTTTTTGAAACACCCTAATATACACATTTAAAGTGTTTGAATCCAATCAAATTTATTTTGCGAAAATAAAACAATCCAGTTAAAATTTATAGATACAAAATAACGGGTCCAATATGACTGACTCGAAAAATTGTAAATTTTTTATGGGTGTGAATGTAGCAAACATGAGACAATTTATAAATTTTAAATAAATAAATAAATTAAAATAATGAAATTGAAAAAGATGCGCGTACTAATTTTTCAATTATCTAAATACGCATTTATTCATTTTTATTCTACTTGAATTTTATTTATTTGCTCCAAAATTTAAAAAACTGCTAATTGTCAGCTGCATTCACACATAATTTTTTTAAGTTTATTTTTCAAATAATTTGTAATTATATTTCAAAATTATTATTGATGTCTAAAGCATAAATCTTATTTATCAAAAGGTAAAAAAAGAATTTATTTCACCGATAATTATGTAGCAAAGTCTGGGGTACCCTGATGACATCCAGTGAGCATATAAATTAATATCATGTATATTCTTACGTACTTTGCAATTGTAGAAGTATCTAGTAAAATTTTGATGCACAAAAAATGTCCTTTGATCAGTAAGAAACCTTAATAATTTTTACCAGAAAATTATCAACGTTTTCAAAATTATTGATATTTTTTAGGCGGTTCTCCTTCTTATACACGCCAATTTTAATGGTTATTTATTCAATTCGTTTGTCTATTTCTTATTTCCAATTTGTCCATCTAACTGTCAACATGTCCGACTATATTATTCTCCAGACCTGTATTCTTTTTTGTTATCCACTTTTTTAATCACATATATTTAAATTTAGTCAATTAAGGCCATTCTCAGATAAAGCCCCCCCCCCCCCACCTTTTTAAATTATCCAATAACTCAATCATAATAACCGTATTAAAATTTTGATAACTAATAAAAAAAAAGTTAAAGCGTTAATTTAAAAAGAAGTAACGCAGTTACAATTGCGCTGAGACATAGATTTTTGAAAAAATTAATTACAGTTGGTGTCAATTTAGAGTTAAACGAAATTTGGAAAATAAAATTCAGTAAAATCTCCATGTCAACATTAAAATTTAGAATGTAAAATTTTGTTTACTAAATTCCGTTTAACCCCTAATTGATAACAACTGTAAATAATTTTTTTTTAAATCTATATCTCGGCGAAATTGTAACTGCGCTGTCATTCTTTTCAATTAATGCTTTAACTTTTTTTTAAATTAATTAATAAAATTTTAATACTGTTATGACAGTTCAGGGTCATTTAATATTTTCAAAAAGTGAGAGGTACTGCCTGAGAATGCCTTTAATCTTTATTTGAAGAAAAGAAAAAAAAAACAAAATTATTTCTTCATTTTAAATTATAGACAGCAAAGAGTTAATAATTGTAATAGTGATAAATGTCAGATAGGATCGTATATGTCTATTTTATTTAAATATTAAAACTTCACAATTTTTATAGTAATAACAGTATATAAGTATACTTAAGTATAAATATAAATATAAATATAAGTGTATATTTTAAAAGAAAAAAAAAAAATTTAATTGAATTGTAGATGCTTTCATTAGAGTGCAGAATGTTTTTCAATCTCGCTTTATTGCGCGTTTATGCGATAATAAATAATATAATATTATTATATTAATTAATTATTGATTATTAATTACTATTCGATGATAAAATAGGTATTAATTGATAATTTGTGATATATCCAGCAATTGTGTCAATAAAAACTTCTGGAAATCTATTTATTACGCAGCTATATTTTATCATTTATTTTTATTTGAAAATTACCAGTAATTTATTTTTTAATTATGTTTAATAAATTATTATCTAATAAACAACAGCAGTAAGTAAATTTTATTTATTATAATCATAGAATTGTACATAAATTAATTTTTATTTAATGTAATTAATTAATTATTGGTAATTAATTGAATAAAGTAGGGATGAATTATTAGGAACTAATATCCATTGGTAAATTTATTTTTTCGTTAGCCTTTTTTTCATCATGGTTTTTATTATTGTAACGAATCCATAAATAAGTTAAATATCGTAGTATGCCTTTACGTGTTTCATTGTTATAAATATCTTTTAATTTTATTGAATTGTTTGAAATATCCGGAGCATTTGTGTCCATTGTTTTTTGTATTTTGTAATTATTCGTTGATATTTTAAAATAACCAAACAATTTTTAAATCTTCCTTATCTAATAAATAATAATTAATTTATAATTATAAATTCAATTAATGATATAAATAGTATCTTATACATCATTTGTCATCGGTATAATACTTTTTCACTAGAGTATGCAATAGCTTATGTAATCAATGCACGACGAAAAACGCCGTTAAATGTCTAAAGTCAGCCTCATGCAGTCAGAGTTATAATAATATATTACACACCAAAGGAGGAAAATAGGTCATTCTAACCCGTGTGCATAAGTGGCAAACACCCGGATTGAGATATCATACTTTTCTCCGTGGTTTGTATTGCACACCTCAAGCGTGAAAGCGCTGAGGATACTTTATGATTGCTCTAAATTTTAGTTTTGTCACAATCGGGTGCTAATATTCGATTATTTATAATCGAATACAATCGAAACTGGACAATCGATGTCATCAATTAATCGTCTATAAACAATCGATTAATTTTAGCAAAAAAAAATAAGCAGTTTTTTTTCTCAATCAACTGTATAGTTGTACAATCGATAACTCAACAATCGATTGTAAAAATCGATTTTAAAATTTGAATTTGAAGTTCAATATTACAATGAAAAAAAAGGTTGATTAATAAAAAGCTAAAAAATAATAATAAAAAATTACAAGAATGGCGCCTAAATAAAACAAAAAAAAATAAAATGATTTTAACTCGAATTAAAATGGGATGAATTTAATAAATAAAAAGAAAAATATAACTAGTAATGTTTTATTTAAAAAATTTCATTTTATAACCATTGATTTAATTATAATATTATTAAAGCAATAAATAAACAAGACTAAACCAATTTTAAAATGGCTGTCGTTGTATATTAAATTATTATTTTATTAAAAAAAACATTTTATAGAACAATCGATTATTTGAGAGCAACGTTTCAGTTGTACAATCGACTTGCCAAAAATTGATTGTAACAATCGGATAGTATAAAGAAAAAACAAATAAATAAACAAAATATTTAAAGGGGTTGAAAGTTGGAACTTGAAGGTTATAAATGACGAAAGAAATCTATATCTACTCCATTTATTCTCGAACGAAGAATAATATTTCTGAATTTGGAACAAAAGATCTAATTTTCATAACAAACTTAAATGAAAACTATTTTTGAAAAAACTGATTTAAAAAAATCGTTTTTAAAAATTGAAATCGATTTTTTTTCGATTAATCGAATACTTTACAATCGATTAAAAAATATATCTTCAATCGAAACAAAAACATCAATTGTTCGATTTATCGAATTCAATGTTACAACCAGGGTTGCCAGATAGGGCGACTTATCGCCATTTAGTCTACTTTTGACGCTGGTCGGTGTCCAAAATTTTCTTGAAGGCGGCTAATCGCCAATAGGCGACTTTTGAATGACTCATGAAATGAAAAATTTGTTTATCTTTGATTTACATACATTAAATGATTTTACTAAAAAAGTTATAATAATAAGTATGCAATAGTTTTTCACATGTGTATTTACCGCCACAGTGTAATTTTAACGTATACGTATATGTATAAAAGCTGTATCCCAAATAGCCATTTGAGCTCAACTAACAGTCAAACTAAAGAAGATATTTCACGTATACGTGAGATCAAAGATTAAGGTAGTAAAAATTGACTTCGATGAGAACTCTCTATAGATGATCAACATTTTTACTCAAAAATTAAAATGAAACATTTGACGATTTGACATCTCAATGAGGTGTAGTACGCATAAAAAATTTCACTTCAATTTTGTCTTCCCCTCCCACACGTATAATCCCTAGTAACACGTGTTTGAGCAAGACCCCTAGCTGCTAGTGTCTTTTTCTACGTATGTGTCTTTCGCAAGATCGTGTACCAAGAAACCATGGTATTGTACGCAAGAATATTAAAGATATCTTGAATACGGTGCAATAAAAAAGTGTCTGACACATTTCTCGCACCAGTATAACTTACAGTATTAAGTACCCTGCTTAGAAAATTCGATAGATTCTTTATAGCTGTATGTATAAGGCCCTATACTTAACTATAGCAATTCTCATAGAACTCATTCATTCTTATGAAATCTCTATGAGAATGGTTGAGAATCTATTGGATTCTATGAAATTTCTAAACAGGGTACTTACGCATGGCTTGCTCAAGATCTGCTCAAGGTCAATTTTGAGCCTTGAGCAGATCTTGAGCAAGCCATGCGCAACTATTTTCAACTATAGTCTTCCTCCAGAATTGATTTATAATCTGGCACGAATTTCTTGTTTACGGCTTGCACTAGGCTTGAAATTTAAATCTGGTCACAAGTATCTGCAGCAAGACACATGCATTGAAAAGACACTAGCACCTATGGATCTTGAGAGCAGACTTGCTCAAGAATTGAAAAAAATTGTTATATGGGATTACATATAAATTTGATGTAAAATAACAGCTTTAATTTTGCGTCAGATTTATATGTTACTTTATGTATAAGAGAGTTAAAAAGTTCAACTGAAATTTTGTATATATACTGTACGTCATCGAGATGTCAAAAGTTTCATTTCAATTTCTGAGCTGAAACTCTGGTTTCCTAGGATACGTACATGTATAAATACAATACATACTGAACAGATCAAACAGATTTAGTCACTTCCAGTTAATTTATTGTTGTGCAGCTTTCAATGTTTATTAATGTTTTAATATAGTTAGATATGAGATATGACAAACGCTAAGCATTATCCTGATTAAGAAAAATGATTTAATCCATGCTAAGTGTATATCTATATATTAGTCGATTCAAATCGTTTTAAAGCATTTCAAATTGTTTTGAATCATTTCAAATCATTTTTCTTAATCAGGGTATCGTGAAGCCTGGGGAAAAGATCCTATCTAAGGTTAAAGTCATAATTATTATTGAAAATATTAGTCATTACAGTGAAGAATTTAATTGAGGACTCTAAAGATGATATTGGGAACTTAACCCTGGTTAAAAAATACTGATTGAAAATAATTGAGAAGCGGTCACTCGATGCAAACTGTATATCTATATATACAAACAAAAGAATTGAAATTATTGAAAAGAATTCGAATTTCATCATTTTTAATTATTTTCAATCAATATTTTTAAATAGGGAACCCTTAAGCGTCAGGGAGTCTTAAATCGTCTTGTTGTGTGATTAGTGGGGGGAGCACAAATCATAAAGCGCCGCGAACTTGTGTGAGTGAAACGCAGAAGTAGTAGTGTGACCGTGTGTGCCCTTCCACTGACTCCAGCTCGACAGCGGGATCATCAACAGTACCGCAGTTAGTATTGTTTACATGACTAACTCAGCCGCATAAAACGTAGTCTAGAAAAATTTATTCCTTATTCTTGATACGCCCCTGACGGACTTGTTTCGCTCTCACTCTAATTCTAAGCAACTCCACCTGACCAGAGAGTGGGGTTTCAAGGCCAAGCGCTAAAGGGTTAAAAGTGATATTAATGACTGAGAAATAGTATGATTTAATCATAATAATTTAAGAACTTAAAGTTTTTATTTTTATTTAAAACTAATATATGTGTTATATGTTCCTCTATAAAATTTATTAAAATTTTATTCCCTAACTTAATCATTTGTTTTTGAAAAATGAATATTTTAAAAAAATTATGAAGAAATTCTTAATGAATTATTTACAAAAAAATTTTGTTTGGTTATTATTATTTAAATTTATCGCGGTGGCTTTGGGCGACTTCAGCGCCTTGGGTCGATTTGTCTAGTCGTTTTTGAGAAATTTCAAAAAAATTAAAAAAAAATTTTTTTTTTAATTCTTTCGTTAACGGTTTCTCTTGAACGAATGAACCGATTTTAATGGTTGAGGTGGCATTCGACACAGCTTATGAAGTTTTAGAGCTGATAAAATTTTGGAATAAATCTATCGAGCATATTACAAGATATCAAAAAAAAAAAAAAAAACATTCTCGAACAAACTTTACTTTTAAAATATCTCCAAACGTATCGTACCGATTATGCTCAATTTCTCAGAAATTGTTGGAATTAATGAGCCGCTTCAAACGCCATCTCAGCGAGTCGAATCAGTCGTCCGTTCAAAAGTTAGATATTTATATACATACGTACATACACACATACATACACTCGGACATCATCTTGAAATGAGTCAGAATAGCTTCCTAGAACCTCAAAACGTCAAGATCTGATAGAAATTCGATTTTCGAAAATCGGACCGAAACCAATAACTTCCCGAATTTTTGAAAATTTTCAATTCTCTCAGCGGGAAGTTAAAAAGTCATCTTTGGTGTAATATCGTATCAATTAATAGTGATATTTAAGGTTATAAAATTCAGCTGAAGTTGCCTTGATGTACACATGCTCATAAGGTGATAGATCAGTTATTGGCTTGAATTATTGAGTAGAAATATACTTTTCCCATTTCACTCAAATTTAGTGGTTTAAAATAAAAGTGAGTGTTTTAATATGTATTAAACCACTCTTTCGACCAATCAGAAAAGGATTGAATTTTAATATAAAATTTTATGAGGCTGACTTTAGCCAGTTAGCCGCATATTCTTCTGCATGAGTTACATAAAAGTAAATTTTATTACTAGAACTTGAAATTTTTATTTTTTAAAACTATTTAATTTATTTAATTTTCCAATACGTCTTAATATTTTAAAAATAATTTAAATTTTCTCCGGCATTACAAACCCTAAAAAATAAATAATTATTAATCAGTAATAAAAAAAAATTTTTTATTTAATTTAAAATCTATAATTATAAATTTAAACATAATAATCGGAACGAACAAGTAAATTTAATGGCAAATGTTTAGCATTCATTTTACATTGTATATTTATTTTAGAATGTAATGTATAAAATGACCGTGCGAAATTTTTATGATTAATGTAATCAGTTTTGTGATACGTTAATTCTTCCATAAAATGATTAGCAGCATGATCCGCAGCAACTAATAGTTGTAATAATTCTTCTTGCAATGGAACTTCTCTTACATGCTCATAAGCACAATTGATTACATGTTCTTCTAAATTTTCTAATCGTGTATTATCATCAAATTTTATTTGCGGTAACTGATTTATTTTACAACATTCTCGTAATAATTTACGCGATACCATAACACACGGCTGTTGTAATCCCGATTGTGACTGCGATTGTGTTTCCAGAGACATAACTGATGAATCATTAACATTATCTGATAAATTACTTGTCATTGATGGATTATTTAGTGTTATAACAATTGGCTCGCTAAGCAATACACTATTTTCAGTAATTAATACCTTGCATTTATCAATACCCGTAAAATTATTGAATTTTAGTATACTCGATACCATATTGATTGCAACGTGCCAAACATTATCGAGTAAATTTGTAAATCGCGATGTTTCAATATAATTCCACGCGTAATCAATAATGTGATGAATGTATTGCATTAATTTATTTACTTCATTTGAATTGTACATAACAGTGTATGGTTTCAAACCAATATAAACTTTAAAGTTTTCACTTGATAATTCTGAATCACGAGTGTTTTGTGGTTTTTGCATTATTATGATGTCATCGTCAAGATTATTTTCGTTGTCGTTATTTTTACGTTTTAGTGAATCGCTAAATTTCAACATTATATATTTAGATTTTGAAGAATTCGATATCTGATAATGATAATTATTTAAAATATTTATACATCTATATAAAGGGATAATTTTATAACAGAAATTTACAAAAGTTATTTATCAACCCAAGTAACTCCGTGCGTTTGGATGCAGCCAAGCGCGTGAAGCGACTGATTCTACCGCCCTCTATGTTTGACAGTGTCTTTTGCTCCAAGTGAGAGTTTCTTAAGGGAAGGTACCAAGTCGTTTCAACTAACTCTGTAATATTTAATATAACTTAATAGCTTTTTTTATATAAAAAAAAAAAAAAAAGAAATTAGTTGAGTAGGGTTCAAAAATATCATTCATAAAAAAATTTATAAATGTATATATACAGTAGCGCTCAAAAATATTCTGACAAAGATATTTATTTGATTTATTAAGAGTAAACAAAAATCACAAAAATCTTTGAGTTATATTTTTTAATGATAATCAACGTTTTACAGAATAGTGATGAAATAACCTTAGTTCGCAACAAAATAAAGTTTAAATTTTAAAAAATAAAAAAAAAACGTGGATCATAAGTATTTTGACATCATTGAAAAAATTTTTTTCTTACATAGAATTAGCTTTTTTAGTCATGAGAAATTCACTATTTAGTAGCATATTCCTTAGCCTTTATGACAGACTTACATCGTGCTGGCATCGAGTCAACCAACTTCTCTAATCAGTTCAGCGGAATTTTCTCCCACTCATTTCTTAAAGCTTCATATAAATCGTCCTTATCCAAATAATTTCGTGTTCTTATTCTACAATCCAACTCCTTTTACTAGAATATTGCTTAGATTTTAGTAAGTTGAAATAACTACGGTAAGTAAATATAAGCGAAAATAAAAGCTCAGAGTTATCTAACGTCCGTGAACTTTTGAAGCTAACTGCGTGTCAAAATATTTTTGAGCTCACATTTAATTTTCTTCTTTCGATGGCATGTAATGTATACAAACAAGTTGAAACCTGACGCGTTCAAATGATTGCAGTTAGACTGCTCCCTACTATATTCAAGGATCTTTTTGACATAGTTTTGTTTCAAAGAAGATGAAAGCAAATTTCATGTTGTCAAAATACTTTTGAGCGCTACTGTATACATTTTGATAATCCTTGAGTTCATTATTTAGTGTGTCTGACCCCCATAAGACCACATATAATTATAACTCATATGAGTTTAGGTTTCCACTATATATAAAAATTGGTGTATTACTGTACGATGGACGGTGTGACTCAATAAGTTATAGATCAAATTGAACGGACTATAGTACTGGATAGCTCAACTGGTGAGTTCGACTGTAGCGCTCATATCGCATAGTCGACAAAATTTCCGCTCTGCGGTATTTAACTAATATCAAAGCGAATATATAAAAAATAGTGAACCAATTGCATATATTACCAACCAAACTGAACCGGCTTCCAGCTGAAATAATTAATTCAAACAGGTGGACAAAAAATAGGCCCATAATCAGTGCAAGTATCTCCACCGACGCCGCAGAGGTTAGCCAACGCAAAAAAATGGCGGGCGGACAGCCTAGCCAAAGGACTGGGATATTGCTCCCCACCTCACGCACATACATAAACAGCCAACTAACCAAACACATCGTGAACAGGCCCCTGAGAGACCTGAGAAACCCGCAGGTAATTGAACAACTATTTGAAACCCAAAACGCTCCAGCCATACACACAGGCACCACACCTAAAAAAAAACATTCAGACGAGTCACTGAAACAGAACAACACAAACAAACGCAGAGCCGAAACAGAGCACTGGGAGTTTCCAAAGATCACCTCCAAAACGCGACAGGGGGTAGACGCAAATGAAATGGAGATCCAAGTAAGTACTAATAAATACGATGTATTAAACGCTAACACCGATGATCAAACACAGGATGACAACACACAAACACCCACATCACAGCAACAATCTCTGGCTGACCCAAAAACAGGAACGGATTCAAACCGACGCCAACAGAGGCCGCCACCGATCCTAACAGAGACGGCGATCTCAAAGCGCTAGTGACAATTATAAATACCCAACACATCGATAAATAAAAATACCACATAAAATTAACATCAAAAAATACTTCAATAGTATACGCGCACGACCAACAAACCTACAGCAAAATTAAAGGAATACTCCTAGAAAAAAAATCGGTCTGTCAGTTGACCCTGCGGGCCAGCCCCAAAACTTCCCGCTGTTTTCAATCTCTTTGAGCTCGAAAAATTGTTGTGGATACATTTTCGAGCTCTTCGAGCTCGAAAATACTTTTGTATGCCTTTGTTTTCGAAAAATAACGTTTTTTAACATTTTTTCTACAACGATATCTCTCGAACGAATTCACCGATTGAGAGGGTTGAGGTGGCAATCGACGCAATTTATTGAGTTCTAGAGCTGATCAAATTTTGAAATTAATTTATCGAGTTGTTCTTGAGAAATTTAAAAAAAAAACAATTTTTTTTTAATTCTTTCGTCAACGGTTTCTCTTGAACGACTGGACCGATTTTGATGGTTCAGGTGGCATTCGACGCGGCTTATAAAGTTTTAGAGCTGATTAGATTTTGGAATCAATCCATCGAGCGAATTAAAAGTTATTAAAAAAAAAACATTTTTGAAAAAATTCTATTTTTAAAATATCTCCGAACATACACTACCGATTAAGCTCAAATTTTCAGTGCTTATGGTAATTAACAAGCCGCGTCGAATGACACCTTAACGATCAAAATCGGTTCATCTGTTCAAAAGTTACAAAATATTTACATACGTACGTACGTACGTACATACATATATACATACATATATACATACATACATATATACATACATACATACATACATACATACATACATACATACACTCGGACATACATACACTCGGACATCATCGTGAAATTAGTCAGGATAGCTTCCTAGAACCTCAAAACGTCAAGATCTCTTAGACATTCGATTTTCGAAAATCGGACTGAAACCAATAACTTCCCGAATTTTTGAAAATTTGCAATTTTCTTAGCGGGAAGTTAAAAAACATAACACTACACATACATTCCAAAAGAAATAAAAGATTACACGGTAGTACTCAAAGGAATAAATGGAGCATACACCGAGAAAGACATACTGGAAGAAATCAACAACGACTATGACGGAAAGCTCACCGCTCTCAAGGAGTCAAAACTAAATTACAAAAGAAACGGAGAAGAGCACCACCACTACATCGTGCAATTAAAAAACGGGTCAGAGATCAGCTCCTTTAAACAAATCAGGTATTTAACACAGCAACCAGTCCGCTGGGAAAAACTAAGAAGGAAAGAACTATTCCAATGTATGAAATGCCAGAGAATAGGGCACGCCAGCAAAAACTGTGAAATGACACCAAGATGCGTCAAATGTACAGGACCACACACAGCCAAAGAATGCACAATACAAGAGGTCAGTGAAGAAAACAAAAAGTTACTCAAATGTACAAACTGCAACAGCACGCATCCCGCATCGTATGAAGGATGCGCGTACATCAAGCATGCCAAAGGAATAAAACTATACCAAAAAAAAAATTAACGAAGAAGAAAAAATAGCAAGAGCACCCAACATGAGCTTCAGAGTCACAAGCCACACGTCATATGCACAAGCGGCAACGCCAACTCTGATAATAAACACACAAACGAATACACATCCGTTTGACATAAGTCAACAACTCAACACGTACAAGAACGAGCTACTAACAGCACTATCAACACAAATTAACTACATAGCAGCACAAACCAACGAAAACTCAGGAAAGATAAATTACTTAGTTAAAAAAATCAACATCAACTACAATGGATAATCACACCACAACGACAAACATCAACAAAAACGCACTGATAACGAAAGGAAGTAAAATAAATATAACCACAATAAATGTTAACTCAATAATAGCAAATCAAAGGAGATACAAACTACTAAAATTCGTACAGGAAGAACAACTCGATATCGTGCTGCTATCGGAAACCAAACTGTCAGAAAGATATAAACTAGAATTCGAGGAATACACACTAATCAGAAGAGACAGATCCACCACAGCTAGAGGTGGGGGAACCGCAATTATGATCAAACGAAGCATATCGCACCAAGTAATCGACCACCCGAACTCGCTCAACAATAATACATTGGAATACACAATCATTAAGATCAACCTCACAAACAGCAGAGATCTGTTCGTCATAAGCATATACGCCAACAACAGCGACAAAACAATTTTCACAACCGAACTTGATGTTCTCTTTAACACACTATCACTAGACAACAATAACTACTACTACGTAATAGCAGGCGATATGAACGCCCACCATCCAGATTCAGGAGACGAAAAAACAAACGCGAAAAGCGAATACCTTAGCAAATGGTTAACACAAAACATGAGAAAATACCGAATCAAACTACTAGCTCCAAACGAACCAACTTATCCAGCTGCGAGCTCATACCTAGAGATCGGACTGATCGACCACCGATTAGAAACCATGAATGTACCATACAACGCCAACTTAATACCAACCATGACGTATCCAAGCGACCATAAAGCAACAAAAATTGAAGTCACAATTCCAATAGACAACAATAAACAACAACAGACACCGACAACATACTACTACAAAAAAACCAACTGGAAAAAACTAGCCAGACACCTACACAAAGCACACACAAACCAACCACCCGATGACAGAAATCTGACAACGGAGGAAATAGATCAATACATCGACGAACTCATACAACAAATGAATCTAGGAATAGAAGTAATAACACCACGCCACAAGCCACGAGACAGAGTCATGGACATAGTAGACGGCAGAATGACATCGCTACATAAAAAAAATCAAAACTGATAACAACCCTCAACTCACTCCGGAAGATCAACCACCCTAACAAATACCAAGCAATAGAGCACACGAGGAAGCAAATTAAAGAAATTAATAACCAGTTAAAAACAGTATTCAATAGCGCAGTCAATAAGTACTGTCAAAGCCTACTTGACAAAATAAACCACAAGAGACCCGAAGACTTTTTCCCGAAAATCAATGCACTACTAAGGAAAAAACAAAAAAAAAAAAATCAGCAACCTAACGGTGGATGAAAATGACCCACTACTAACAAGAGCACGCATTGACGAAAGCCGAACAACAACAACAAACCGCAAAACAACGACAAGCATCGAAAGCGACAAACTAAACCTCCTCGGAGCCTACTTCGAACAAGTTAACCGTCCAAGAAAATTAAACGCAGACCAACCCATCCGCAAAATAGTGATAAACAAAGCCTCAAAACTCCGACAAGAAATGTTCACACATACATCCACCGGTGGGTGCGTAACCACTGTTAACCAAGACAACCCAGCAACGCAGCCGACATACAAACTCAACAGCGAAAAATATTTCACAGACACCAAGAGAACAGCAACCATACTCTCAAAGCTACCGAATCCAAAGCACAGAAGAGAGAAGAGAAGCGAACCACAGCACCATGATCTCGACACAATATAAAATATTATATTAATTAAATATAAGGTTTCTAAAAATTATCTTGACCTGTAAAATACCAAAATGTAATTAGCAATGAAGAATATTTAAATTAAAAAAAAAAAAAAATAGCTCAACTGGTAGAGCACTCGGCGCGATACCAACATGGTCTGGGTTCGATTCCCTGTTCGGGCTATCTATATTTTTCTCAATTTATCTATAAATTGTCTTATTGAGAAGGTTTTCATGTTTAGGTTTCTACTATATAAAATTGCCAATAATAAAATTGCCATCGTACGATAATACACCAATTTTAAATATAGTGGAAACCTAAACATGCAAACCTTCTCAATAAGATAATTTATAGATAAATTGAGAAAAATATAGATAGCACGAACTAGGAATCGAACTGATATCAGTATCTCATGATTGTCCAGCCGTGATTAGCTACAGATGGTGCCTCATAAAAATATAAATTTAACTCACCCTGATAGCCACCCTAACCATAAGTTAACTACAAGCTACTGCCGTATTTTAAAGGTAACTTAAAGGTAAGTGTTGGAGAGCAAGCAGTTACCTTTAAGTTGACAGTAAATTGTCTGCAACTTTCTATTTAATTTGACTACAAGTATTAATGTCAGACAATGACGTTAAGTTGATTGAAAGTTTCACTTCAAATTGACGACAAGTTTTTCCGGCAAGTTATATTCAAGCTACTGCCGTATTCTGAAGCCAACTTAAAGGAAAGTATTATCCAGCCAAGGTTTGCCAGAAACTTTCTCGTTAAGTTAGCCGAAAGTGTTGCTCTACAACACTTGTAGAGTAATGTCTGGCTATCAGGGCACCAGTATCTAATGGATGTTCAGTAATTATCAGTTATAGATGGAGCTGCTTAAAAAATAAATTTCACCTCACCAGTATTTTATAATTGTCTAGTCACGATTAGTTACAGATAGCACGACATCAAACATATATGGATCATCGAATAGTAGTCGACTCCAACTAACTGTATCAGCCCAGTGGATATCACGCGAGATTCATAATCCCATGGATCCAGGTTCAACTTCCGTCACTGCCTAACTGGATATCACGGTTAATTCGATAGTAGGCTCATAAAAAAATAAATCTAAATATGAATAGTAAACTGAAAAACAGACAAGTAGAGCCAGTGTAGAAATTTTTTTTTTCAAAATTGACGAGTTATTATGAACTCATATATTTTAGCTAACCACTGGCTACTTTTCATATCTTGTCAATAGCTCATATTTTTTAGCCAGTGATTAGCTATTCATAATTGCACACTCACTACCTCATTATTTTAACCTAGCTATTGAATATAAGTTTGAATCTATTCACTGGCTTGTTCTGATCAGTCAGCCATCGGCTAAGATGGCGTTACATAGAGAGGTTATGGCTGACCAATTCTATTAGGCAGTGATGAGATACGACTCGAATCTGTTAACTACGGACTGGCCAACTATAAGTTTCAATTCTACTCGGGATGGTGCTGGGTTCGAATCCTCCGGATGCCAATATTATGATTATTTAATTTTTCACTGAAAACTGTGAGTATGTTAGGATTATTTGTAGAGTGTAATACATATAATATGATAATATAATGTAATTGTCCCAATGCTCAATGAAAAAAAAAAAATAATAATAATAATAATAAAATTAAAATTTAAAAATACATAAGAAAAAAAAGACATGTGTGTCATGGGACAACTGAGCAGTGTTCGGCAGTATCGATATTTTGGTTAACGATATCGATAATATTACTAATTTTTTCGAAAAATTAGAAATTAGCGAAAAAATATTGCTAATTTTTTTCAAAAATTAGTAATTAGCCAGAAAATCTTGCTAATTTTTCGTAAAAATAAGTAATTAGCAAAAAATTATCCCTGATAGCACGAGTTGATCGTAGAAAAGTTGATATTCATTAGTTTCCGACCAACTTGACGACAAGTTGTCGACAACTTTAGCTTTTGTAACTTTTAGCTACAAGTTACCGCCAACTTTCTCAGAAAGTGACCGTCAACTTATTGGATTTCCAACTTTTGCCACCAACTTTCTCAGAAAATGTCTATCAACTTTGGAGGTACCAACTGGTGGCGGCCAACTTGGTGTCCAGTTGCGGCTGTAAGTTTCTTGTCAGTTTCTCGCCAACTTGGCTATCAGGGCAGCTCCTATAACACTTATTTTATACGGTAACATATCTACTGCTGAAAGGAATCTGTATCATCTGGTAAGCGAACGGTGAATGTGAACACGACAACCAGTCGTGTTTTCGACATAATTTGTAACATAACAATGGTTAGTATGTTCCCTGATTAGAAAAAACGATTCGAAACGATTTGCAATGTTAAATGCCCATAAGAAGGGTGATTCAAAAGTATTCAAAAGCATTAAAAAGTATTCAAAATTTTGTTTTTCTAATCGTTTCTTTTAATAAGGGTTGAATCGTACTTAATCGTATGTAAAAACTACCCACCCTTATTATAACGAGAATTAGTAATATGTTAAGATCAGTTTCTACATATTTTACGATCATTCTTGTGTAGCACAGTAATCATTCCTATCTATTTTTTTTTCCGTGTGGAAAGAGTACACAGAAAAAAAAAGAACTGTAATAAATAAATCTTGATGTCTAATAATTATAATGTTTTAGCAATTAATATTCATTCAAATCGTAAGATCGTGATTTCAATAATTAATAAATAATAATTATAAATCAAATGCTAAAATATCCAGTTTATTTAGATAAAATTATTATTTAAAACTTAAATAAAACATCGTAAATACTAAAAAAATTAAACTTTAAAGATTAACAGTCAAAGTTTAAATATCTGTCGTTTTTAAATAAGAAATTAAAGTCTCAAATAACAAAAATATAGAGTATACAAAATAATAAATTTAGTTAGAACGTTATTTTGTCAAGTCCTTTAAATAAGAAACTTTACCAGGAGTTCTTTTTTAAATTTTAATATTAGTCAACAGTCAAATTTAAAGATATAAACAGGAATAAATAAATTTTCACTGATATTTATTATTAAAGCAAATATTGAATATTCCCACTGAAATCAATAAGGATTGACTATGTGAAACTGTATATTATGCATCGTCAATTTGTAAAAAGTATGCATCAGTCTCAGAAAATTTTATTGTTTGATGCAGTAAAATTTCATGCACTACCGTCATCCATTTAAGTACAAACATAACTTTCAATTCTCATATGCATGCAGTGGCCGAGTACTCTAAGTGCCAGGGACTGGGACTCTGTTCGCGAAAGGTCGGCGTTTCGAGCTCGTGAGTCGGCTGAAATTTTTCTGATAATTTTTCATATGAAAATTCGAACTACTACCCTGATAGCCACTTTAACCGTAAGTTAACTACAAGCTACTGCTGTATTCTGAAGGCAACTTAAAGGAAAGTGTTGGAGAGCAAGCAGTTACCTTTAAGTTAACAGTAAATTGTCTGTAAACTTGAATTCAATTTGACTACAAGTGTTACTGTCAGACAATGACGTTAAGTTTCACTTTAAATTGATGGTAAGTTCTTCTGTCAAATTACATTCAGATGACGGCCGTAGATTTGCATCAACTTGCACGCAAGTATTATCCAGCCAAGACTTGCCAGAAACTTGTAGTTGAGTTAGCTGCAAGTGTTTCACTGCAGAATTTGCTTAGCAATTGTATTTAGAGTGTGGCTATCAGGGTATATACTGTACCGACTGAATGAGTTATTCATGATACAGACAAAGGTGCAATCAATTAGATGCATGACGATGAGAAGACAGACAATGGGAGAAGAGAGAGGGAGGGGGTGAAATCAGAAGCCCGAATGAAATCTTGCACTACGAGAGCAACGTTAAAAGCCGGAAATAAAATAATTCATAAAATAAACAAAAAAAAAAAAAAAAAAAAATAGAAAGAATAAAAAATACAAATCGTTACAATCAGGAATAAAAATATATTTTTATTATTTTAAAAATTAAAAATAAGGACTTAGAAAATAAATTATTACTATTGTTGCATAAAATAAAATAACGATCGACTATGAGATTATATATATCGCCCTGGAGGTTTTTATTGTTTGAAACTTTAAAATATAGTATAAGTTTTAATTTGTACTATAGTCAGTCTAAAAAATATCCTGCCAATGTAACTATACAATTCAAGATAATAATTTTTACTATTGGAAATTTTAAAAACTATATGTTTACCCTGTGCTTTTCTTTTTTGAGCATAACTATGTTTTAACAGATCACTCATATATTTTAACCCTATACTTTATAGTATACAACAAAATCACACCTGGGTGCCGTAGTAATATTTGAAACAATAAAATGTATTGATAATTCGAATAAAGTAGCAACAAGCCGTATTTATTTTTAATATTTACCGAAGTACAATAGAATGTCGTAAATTTTTTTTTTTTTTTACGCTGACATTTAATTCATCTTGTATTATACTGAAAAAAAATTTTTCATTTTAAAAATAATATAATTATCAAATTTCCCAATTTAATGTATTAACTTCCAAAAATGGTTTAACATAAAATCCCATTTCGTTATTATTTTTCAACATAACATTTTGTAAATTAACTAAAGTTGTTGCTAAAGTAAGAAATACTGAGCCACTTAGTATAATTTGTTTATTACGATAATTATTTGAACGATTATTATGAACTAAAAGCTCATATGGTGTATTCCGAATGTGTGATTGTTGTGATCTTATCATTTGAATAATATCAATATTATTATTTATTTTACGTTTAGTATTTGTTTCAGGATATTTAAGTGATACCGTACCCTTTGCAATTAAATCAGGTTCACTAAATGGTGGTTTAGTTCTTAAACGCAACAATGGTAATAATTTATTACGCACAAAATGATAATTTTGATTTTTATAACGACAAATTGCTGATAAATAAACATCAATATATTTTTCTAAATGATTAATCCTATCAATATTTTTTTCATCAATATATTGATTAAATATTGTCAATTTTGTAATATCTCGCAATTCAAGTAAATCTTTGATACCATATTCCTTTTTTTGGCACAATAATACTATTTTGTTAATAATATTGATATTAAATGCTGCTTTATCAATGCCATAAAAATTATGTAATACACCTTCACCAATTTCACTTAATTTTAATAATTGTTGATATGAGTCATCTGGATCTATTAGATTAGTTACTGGTTCAGTCGCCATTCGTAACAAACAATATCAATATTTATGTAAATATCAAAAATAATTTTATCTTGTTGGTACTCTTTTCAAAAGAAATTTAATTCTCTACAATTTTCGTCTAATTTAATTTTTTCGTACGACTAATAGTTTACAACATACTTAAATACTCAACAATTATAGCCAAATAAAATTTTTTATTTATGCGAATAATTATTAATTACTAGCGTGTAACAAAAATTCTAGTACTAATATAAAGACGAATTAGTTATGAAAAATATTAAAAAAAAAAAATTTTAATTTTAAATAATTCAATTGTATTTAATTTTGTCTTATATAAATTCATAATTATCTTTCTGGTAATATGACAGTTATATTTTCTGAATTATTAATATGAAATCGTTCAGCAAAATCATTGATTTGAATTTGCGACCACAAAACTTTATTATCATGTACAGCCACATACATAATAAATGACTCAAGAAAATTTTTTTCTTTTTCGCTCTCATCATTACGTTTAAGTGCATTAATAATTCCCGTATCGTAAGAAAAACGTGTGCCGTAATATAAAATACCTCGATCAAAATAACGCCAGTGAGCGTAACCAACATATTCATAATCATCAAGTGAATTTTTAATATTATCAGAAAGTATTAATTCTTCTCGATTTATCTTTTCAATATAATAATTAATACTGCTATTATCATTTACTATCAATGTCGTATCATTGATAGTCCAATAATCATAAGCAACAATATTCGTGTCGTCAAATGTTTTAGCCAATCCATCGTAACGTATAAATAATATTTTGTTATTACTTTTATTAATATAAATACAAGCTAAACGATCTGCATGATTATGTTTTAATAATTTTAATGTATGACTATTAATAGGCGTCGCATAAAAATAATGAACAAAAGAATCACCTTTTATAGTAGCGACATTAATATATTCCGATAGATTATATCCACGGAAATTATCATCTAGTTGTTTATAACGTATTTTATCACGTCGTTTATCAATGAAGAATGCACTCATTATGATGTCTCTTATTATTTATGTAATAATAATTACCCTTCTAATAACTACAATAACTTTAATAATAAATGGTACTATATTATATTCCATAATATCAAAATATTGGATCCCGCCAATATTTGTATCAAATAATGCCAATAGTGCAAATATAAATAATGCTTGTAAAAAATACATTTTTAAGAAAAAAGAATATTGTTACTATATTATTAAAAGTACAAATACAAATTTAGATTTTAATACAGACAATTTGATGCCAATAATATGGTTTACTGGTGATTATTTTCAATCGACAAAAATTCAAAAATATTTCTTTGAAATGTTATCATTCAATACGGGACGTACAGTTTGTGTATTTGAGTACCCGACGTGCTTACAAGAATATTTATATGAAACAATGCATTGCATTATTGATTTACTGCATAACATAGTATTTAAAAAATTGGACATAAGAATAAATTTAAATACTACATCGGGAAAAGTCGAAGATAAAGATAAATTTATATTATCTGGTAATAACTCTGGATGTTTCTATGCAATGTTATATTTAGATTATTTAATAAATAGCAAAAAACAATTTATTGTATATGAATGTATATTCTTTGATGGTATTTATAATATACTGAGTGTACCAAATCCTTATTACAGATGGTTATGGAAACGAAATCTTTCGTATAGTCAAAATATATGTGAAAAGATTGATAATTGTTCTTTAGAGCGGGTCGATTGTTCAGATCCAAATAATCCTCAAAAATGCCCTCAACTATCGAAAGAATGTGAAAATTGTTTGAGATTTTACCATTGTTTAAACAATAAACGTTTTACACCAGTTGATATAAATGTTATTACGTCAAATGATAAATTTCATTATGACATTAATGAGTCGTTTGTTAAAGAAGATAACCATCATCGTACATTAACTGAATTACCTCGTGATTCTATTAATTGGACGTATTTCTATTATTATGAAAAAATGCGATCAATTATTGCTAAATGCTTTCGTCTCGATTCATACTAAAAATTATACTTATGATTTATTAACAATGGAAAATTAATTTTTTTTTTTAAATAACCCTGCAATGAAAATTACAAAATAAAATTGCAAGGTATTGATGATCGATATTAGTTGATCTAGTTATAACCTCAAATTTAAAATTTTATAAGGGTAATATTATCGTTCTAGTTAGAGTGCAGGATTTGTACTGACTAAAATTTTTCTCCCACTATCACAATATTCTAGTTTGCGTATGCGTAGAATATTTTTTTTTTTAGAATATTATAATAAAGAAGTTGGCTGTACGGGAGCGCATCCTTAGGCCAGCTGGGGAACCAGCAGAAGGAAAGAAAAAAAAATAGTGAAGAAGAAATAATAGTGAAGAGAAACCTAGATAGCAAAATGACGTCTTAATGAGTTTTGAATGAGTTCCTATTTATGATTTGGACGTCTCACCAACATCTTAAAGAAGTCTTTAAGAAGTTCTCAAGATGTCGAATGAGCCATCTAGCGAACTCAGTAAGACGTCTTTAAAAAGAGTTCTTTTTTCTGACTTCGCAAATAAGGCTTCAGTATGAATTTACCATGACGTCTTTAAGGAGCTCCTAATTTTGACTTCATAAAGAAGTTTAAAAATGAATACATTTAAACGTCACAAAACTGACGTCTTATTTATGAAGTCTTCAAGAACTCTTAATTAAGAGTTCTTAAAAATGACACTTTTAAGAAATAACTATAAGACTTCTTGAGGACGCCCTCAAAAAGACGTCGTAAAGCAGTCATTCCGACTTGAATGCTGTGTTGGAAAGTAGTGAAGAAATAGGTGTAGGAAAAAAACATTTTAATTTTCACTGGAACGAATATATTCGTTAAAAAACATAATTAAGTCAGTGAAATAAAGTTCTCTGTAAACTTGATAAGGTAAAATGGCATAATATAATAATTATGAAGTACCCTGTTTAGAAAATTTCACAGATTTCAATAGATTCTCATCCATTCCCATAGAGATTTCATAAGAATGAATCAGTTCTATGAGAATTGCTATAGTTAAGTATAGGGCCTTATACATACAGCTATAAGAATCTATCGAATTTTCTAAGCAGGGTATACAATAAAAAAATTTCATTCTGACAGGAGGAAAATAAAATCAGAAATAAATTTAACGGACAGAATCTAGACTGATGAAGAAATTGATTATTTTAAATGCGGCTAAACAGTAAAAATATACGAAATCATAATTAAGTTTTAGTTTTTTTATTCTATTTCAAACCAAACACTACGTTTTTTTTTATATTACTATATCCTTTTTAGTTAAAAACATTACTAAGATCAATTAATCTCATAGTTCTATAATAAAAAATGATCGAATAAAAGAGAACAGTTTCATTCCAACAATCACATTCGTGTGACATTCGTGATAGTAATAAAAATGTACAGTAAAATTATATTTGTAATAATTTTGAATATCTATGAAATTAGGTGACAAAAGACGCTTTTCGCCCGGAGGGGAAAAAAATTATAAATGTGTTTGTAAAACTGACTTTATTTCACATGATGGATCAAGTTGTTTGCAAATTTTAAGTGGATTTTATTCAGATGATGAACATTGTACGATTGAAAATTTTGTTTGCATCAATAGTAAATGCGAATGCTCTAATAACACTATACATATCAATGGTAAATGCATATAAAGTAAATGATTTTCTTTTATGTATTGTACTTGAATGAGTAAAGATGAAAAACAAAAATTCAAAGAAAAGGGAGGGGGCAAGAAAGATCCTTTAAGGATGTTATTTATTTAATTCAATTTACGCTGTGGCATTACAACTAAAAACTTAATCCTATTAATTTAAAGAAAAACAAAAAAGTAGATTATTAAACAATCAATAACAAAAAGATATTGCGTCAAATTGCCTTTATGAATATTATTACGCAAAATCAACTAGTACACAGTGACTGTTTTTACAAACGTTAAAAACGAAGAGAGGTATCCTCCAAAGAAGTTGACGTCTCGTATTGTGTTAATTATTTTGACATTTATATCAAGAAGTGGCAACGATTCAAATTCAGATTCTTCTACGATTATATACTTTATAGTCACTTTTCACAGAGGATTTTGAGTAGGAATTGATACTATTTTTAATATTTATAAGAAAAAGATTTAACAATTGCGTACTCTCTTGCTGTAATATAACTTTTTAGACACTCGGACTTGTTTTTTTGGAATCGAAGAAGAATCTGAATTTGAATCGTTGCTACTTCCTGAAATAAATGTCAAAATAATTAACATAATATTTTAATAATATTAAATTATAAATTAAAAAGTATTATCCGAAGTGATTTAAAGAATTTGAGTGTGTTCAATTAAAACAATATAAAATCAACTATACCTAGAATCAGAATCACTGGAGTCAAGGTCTTCAGTTTGACTATTTCATTGTAATTTATCTGCATGTTTACTTTTCAAATGATATCGTAATGCTAAAGTTGTTTTTCTTGTATTATTAAGAAAATTGAAATATTTAAATATAAATTTTAGAACGATGAATTTATTAAAACTATATAATTATTTTCATTGTAATGACATGTTATGAAAAGAAAGCTTTAATTTAATAATTTAAGTAATTTTAATCACCTGATTAATATTGTACTTTTCAACATACGTAAATGATATGTGATTTAATCATAATTCCTAGCTTACAAATAGCAAAATATCAATTTCACTGTTTGGCCGATTAACCAGTTAACTGGTTAATCGATTAACCAATTAACTAATTTAACCGATTAGCCGGTTAAATAAGTTAACCGATTAATTTAAATTAGCTAGCTGGCTGATGAACTAATTAACCTGGTTAAACTTTATGGCCGGTTTAGTCGGCTGAATTATACAGCACTACTAGTTAGTGTAGTATATGTATCCCCGATTGTGGTTTATGTGTAGTAAACATAGACCAGACAATAGACTTATACTCCAGTATGAGCTTGACAAACGCTGAAAAGAGATGTATCAGTGTATTGACGTTCTTGAACTCTTTGCTTGCTCGCCAGATAAACCCGAGACTTCGATAGGCACAAAGCGTTAGGCTATTAATATGTTCAGAGAAATTTACTATGTCATCAACTATCACGCCAAGGTCTTTTATCGTTTTAACTACTTGGATAACCTGTCCATCAAACAGATATACTGCGAGCAGTTAGTTATGTGACCGTGAGAAAAAGATCATTGTATATTTTGTAACGGGGTAAAATTTAATTTATCATCAAGGAAAATCGTGATTTTCCACGGCTGGTCAGTTACCCGAGCCGTAACCCCGAATGAGTACCCGTTAGAGTTTTTCGACTTGTCGCCGGGTGCGCTAATTGAAGAAGCTCGGACTTCTGTCCCAAAATTAATTAAGTGGGGAGGCCATTTTCCGGAAGTTACCGAAAATGGCCGAGCTAAAAATATATAACCACATGATAGTAGTAAAATCGGAGAGAGTCGGTTGAGCCGACAAGTCAAACGGACATCCATCTGCCGTGAGCCTGTTCCAGGAGGCCGGAAGCCCAGTGAAGACCCAGGAACACAGATAGACGCCAAGGGTAACATCCAGTGAAAAGTGCAAAGTTTAGTGTTAACATAGTAGTGCAGTGAGTAAATTAATTCTCGGCAGGAAAGCCAGAATTAATAAATTAATTAATATCGAATATAGAGTTATCAGAAGTGTTAACCTAGCGTCTTCAATAGAGTAAATTCTCGAAGCCAGAATTTATTTTAAAGAAATAAAATCAAATTTAACTACGTGTTTTGTCACAGAAATTCTCGGCAGAGGCCAGAATTTATCAATTATTAATTATAAATTAAGGCAATAAAATTTCTCGGCAACAGAAGAGAAATTATAAATCATCATTTAGTTCACTAAGACAATTTTGTATGACAAATGAATTCAGTTTTAGTTAATAAGATAACATTTAAGATACCAAAATTTACTAGACTGAAAATTAAAAGTGCTATGGAAATAGTGATAAAATAAATAAATTAATCAAGTAAAGTTTTGTAATAAGTCGATTATAAATTGTTAAAGGAAAAATGTATTAACGCGAAGACCTAGAGTACACGAATCTGAGAGAGAAAGATAGAGACGCGTGAACTAGAGAGAGATAGCGTCAGTTTTCAGTATCACAAAATTTCTCACTCAAAAACTGATACTTGAAAACTGAAATTAGAAAATTTGTCAAGATTGTCGTAATTAAATTATGAAAGGTTAAAATTATAGTCGGTAAATTAAAGTTGCAAATTAAATAAAAATGTGTGTGTGTGAATTGAGTCCAGTGGACAGTCAAGGAAATAAAATTGTGTGTGTGTGTGTGTGTGTGTGTGTGTGTGTGTGTGTGTGTGTGTGTGTGTGTAAGATAGAATAATTCCAGGGGAATTAAAATTTATAAATAGATCCAGGGGATCAGGCCGGTGGCCAATTTAATTATAAAGTCCAGGGGACTCATTTTATTTAAGATCCAGGGGATCAGGCCGGGGGCCAATTTAATTATAAAAGTCCAGGGGACTAAATAATTTAGGATAATAGAGTCCAGGGGACTCATAGTTGTAAGAGTATAAAGTCCGGTGGACAGTTTAATTTTAATAAAAGTATAAGTGGAATAAAACCCGGTGGGTAAAATTGTCAAGTGATAAATAAAATTTGAAAATTACAGTAAACGTTGTGTATGATTAAATTTCATTCCTCATCCTTCCCCACTCTTGTATAATTCAACGACCCTGATTTTTGAAAATAACATATCCGGTTCTGGAAGGCCGAGTCTTATCTTCCAGTGGCGCCCTTATTAAGATCAATTAATAAAGGGGCCAAACTTGGCAAGGTTGAAAATTACCCTGTTACAATTTCTTTAAGTTTAATGACAATTTATTATTTTTCTTGCATCAAATCTCAAGTTCATTAATATCTTGCTGAAATACACACTGATTTCTTTCATTACTAACTTTTCTATATATCTTTATGTCATCAGCACACTGTTAGAAAAACTATCTTGATTCAAGAAAAATTTTTTCTTCAAAATGTGGTTCTTGTTTAAAAATTTTTAATTGTTTTAATTCAAGAAATAAGTCTTTGAACCAAAAAATTGGAATTCTCGGATGAAGAAAAAAAATTCTTCGTTTGAGAATTTTATTCTTCGATGAAGCCTTTTTTGTTTTGAAACAAAATTCTGACATATTTCGCTTAAGAATTTCTTGCTCTTGGATTAAGATAGGCAAAATGTAGGTTAAAGACATTACCGACTTGTTTCGAGAATGGCGCGATTTTTAAATCAAGATATCAATTTACTCAGCTTGAAAAAAAATTTTTTTTTTATTTTAAAAATAAAAAATTTTAAAGTGATTTTTTAGGATTACATTAATTTACTTCAGATATGTTAAAGTAGAAATTTATTTTAAAAAAACTTTTTTTTTCATTACTTTAAAAACATCTTCCATCAAGGAATTATTACTTGAACCAAAAATTTAAAGTTCTTGAAATAATAATACGACATTTTTAGTTGAATAGACAAGTGGTCTTGCTTGAAGAATTCAATAGTATCGATTGAAGATAATATAGTTTCGGGTCAAGACATGAGAGTTATCCATCAAAGATACAAAATCTTTAGAGCCAAGAAAATCTAAATCAAGACAAGAATTTCTTGAAGCAAGACAATTGGTTTTCTTCAGAAATAAATTCTTGTCTCAAGAAAATATTTCTTGAGTCAATATAAAATTTCTATCAGTGCATATAATCGCAGATTTTAATTAGAAGAAAATTTTATTGGTGTTAGAGGTATAAAAGGATATGAACTATTTGATGTATAGAGTAGATACTCGATTTAAACCCTTCCAAATGGTGTATGCGTAGATATATTTATTCGTATGAGCTAATACAAGGATTCGTACAACACAACACAAGTATATCTATAAAGAAAAAGGAAACGCTAGGTCCGACACACTCAGTGCACACAACAGCAATGAAACATTCGACTCACTTACGTTCAAATCCACAGACAGACCCTTAAGCCTAATACACAATTATGTGTGTCTTGCACACTCATGTAACGATTACTCACAATTAGTTTGCTAAAAAATAACTAACCCGGAAGGCGACTCGCTGAGTCTCCGTTTTGAAGCATAATATGGAGTATAAGTAAAATAAAAAAATGAATAATTGTAAATAGTAAATTTCTTTATATTTAAATAATAATTAAAATAATAAATTATCAAAATGTTTCATATGATCTACACCCAAAATATTATGACTCAACAAACCAATAAACATAACCGTACTACCATCAGTATCAAACGCAAAAGTAGTACGTTCTTTACTTTGTATATTATCAAAATTATATTTTAAAAATACCTCTTCAATAGCTATAATCTGGCAGTACGTTAATTTATTGAAATCTGTATATGAATAATTTAAATCAGCAGCATTAATTTCATTTGGATAATTATCGTGCAATAATTTTAAATTAGAATGTTGATTATTATCCCAATAAATATCTTCATCTTTTGATGGCATAAATGTATGTAATGTTGATAACCAAAATATTAAATTATCTTCTGTTCTAAGATATGCCAAATGTGTTGTAATTTGCGTAAATTCATCACTTAAACGTAATATTTTATTAAAATTATACCAACGTAATAATGGTACTTCATTTAAACATTTGCATACTTCATATGAAATTAATTGACCGGTATTATTATACTTACATACTGACCAATTATTTATTTCATTATTACGTAATGTAAAATCACATACTGACAATACGTTTGATTTTTCTGGACAGCATATTTGTGTCATACCCATTGGTATACTCCTTCTTTTATTATTATCGTCAAGCATAACACGTTTTTGGTAATCTGTACAAAGTGATATTGTTGTTGTGTCATAATAATTATAAGTTAATGGTAATGATTTATTTACATAAACAATATTTATTGAAGGAAAATTTTTCAATAAATATTTACAATCGTGATATGTTTCCAGGGATTTGTATTGCTTAAATACTGATATACGTGACGATAAATTATAATTTATCAACTCACTTAATTCATTACGCTCAATTCTATCAATAATTATGTTTAAGGCATTTATAGTTGTTTGATATTCATCGCTATCTGGTGATTGATATTTAATAATATACAAACGGGTTGGTTCTTCTTTACGATTTCGAATTTTTGAATTATTTAAACCAAATGGTTTTGTTGATATATAATCAATAATATCGACAGATTCTTTAACAATACATAAATATAATACTAATGGTTGAGATAGATCATCAATCATTGATATTTCAACAGTATTATTTGTTGAATTACGTCCATAAAAATTTGTTGCAAATATTTCATATACTCCAGACATTTTTTTATTTATTATTATTTACCTCTAATAAAAGAGATTGTTTAAGTAATTTTTTGCAATACCTGCTTTGAAAGTTCAATTTCCGAGCACTGTAAGTCGTGTCGGAAGCGTCAAATCTATTTAGCCTTACCTATACATATTACTTAACTGCACTTGTGCTCTAAATAGCCTATAACTTTACAGTTTTAACTTTACTATACTTACTTAGACATAAGGTGTTACGACCAATGATTTTATTTAATTTTGCTCTCTGTAACTAACGATGTGATTGTACTTAAAGCGAGTGAAAAGCCACCATACGTTGCGACAACGTATTATTTTTTGTCATTCATATGATATGTATCATTTACAATAAACAACTTTGTCAGTTTATGGTTATTAGAAAAAAAAACCAAACAACCATACACTATAAATTAAGTTTAAAATTATCATATTCTTGGAAAATTTGATTTGAAAAAAAATTTTAATTCTTTACTTCTCGAAAATTGAACTCTCATATGGCAAGCTTTACAAAAAATACTGTATTCTACAGATGGGCTAAGAAGCGAACATGACAATCACAATCGTGACATGAGCGTCGAATTATTCGTTCCTTAGTACACGAGTAAAATAAACTATTATTTATTTAAAATTAAAGAATTATCTAAAATTTATTCCGACTAGATATCTACGATATTGAAAAAACATCTTTACAGATAGCTTTTAATTTTGATTGCTCATAAGATATCTTTTGAACAACTAAGAAGTATAACTAAAATATCGGTTTGTTGAACGTACATTTATCACTACTATCAGCTTCTAAAGGAGCTAATGCACATAGAGATGGATTGGAAATGGGGTGCTAGGGTTACGGGATGCTTTGTTGCAGTTTTCACTTTGTTGAAGTTCGTATTTTTGAAAATTATTTCTTATTAAGTTAGTTGTCATGATACTTATAGCGCGTGCTATTGACCACTTTTCCTTTTGTTTTGATAACTTCGAATATTTATAACTTTATTAATAATCGTTGATAGAATTATTAGTTTTTTTTTTTTTTTTTGTTCAACTTATAATTGTTTTTCCTACAATCTATTAGGTTTTGGAAAGATTTAACCGATAGCTATTTGAAGTATACGTGAAAATATGTTTTTTTTTTACACACTGAAAAAAAAAAAGATAATGTCTTCCATCTCATCGAAGTAACTATTTCCATCTTTACATTTGAAAGATTCTAATTCTTTTATATTAACAGGAGTCATCAGATATTTTTGGCTGAGTTTTTCTCAGGAACAAAATCTCTAAATACAAACTACAGAATGCACATTAATGCACTACTGTCTGATCTAGTGAAGTGCGCTTTAATGTTTTCATAATATTCGTTTATTTAAGAGAAAAACTCGGCCAAAGTTCCTGATTACTGTATTAGCGCGACAAAAATGGTACTGTTTGCCCACTTGGGTATGAGAGAGAAAAAATTAAAAACTCCTGTTAATAATTACGGAAATAAACCAATTCCTATTTAATTTCCAAATCGTTAAACTGCCGAATATGTTGAATGAAAAATTATAATTGTTCTATTATTTGATATTTTTGATAACCGGTGACTCATATATCATTAATTTTCAGGACTAAAAACAATTTTGGAAAAAATAGTTTCTTACCAAATTTTAGGGGTGGTCCTGTTTTGCCCACCCGGCCCTGTTTGGTCCTCCTTTCTCTATATACACTCTAAAAAATCGGAAGTGAAAGATATATCTTCAATTTTAAATAAAACTATTGTCAATTTAACTATATTCTTTGGTTATATTCCCCATACTTAGTATTACTGTTTTGACGATATCTATTGATTGCTATTATAGCAATCCAAATGGTTAATACAGCAATCCGGATTGTAAATATATCAATGCGTATTGTTAATATAGCAATACGTATTACCATAGCAACGATCTATACAGATTTTTGATTCAACAAAACATTGTATGAATGAAATAGCAATCGAACCTTTACGCAAATAAAGTATTGCTATGTTAATAATCTACGATTTTCAAACTTTAGATGGTTACAATAACCTAATGGTAGTGCTAGTATAGCAATATTTTTTTTAACTTCCCGCTAAGAAATTCAAAGATTTTCGAAAAATTCGGGACGTTATTGTTTTCACCCCGATTTTCAAAAGTCGAGTTTTCATCAGATGTTGACGTTTTAAGGTCCTAGGAAGCTATTCTGACTATTTTCAGAATGATGCCCGCGCGCGCGCGTGTGTGTGTGTGTGTGTGTGTGAGTGAGTGAGCGTGTGTGAACCTCTTATATTTTTTGAACTAATAAACCGATTTAATTCGTTCTTTTAGCAATCGGAAGAGTTTGTTTGCCGTCAACTTTCCTGAAAATTTCAGATTATTTGATCGAGTAGACTCAAACATATTTGAGAATTACAAAAAAAAAAATTTTTTCTCGCCTCCGGGCGGAAAGCGTCAACTTTCGTCCCGCTGTGCAAAACGAAGTTGCCGCTTTCCGCCTCCGTCGACGAGAAAAATAGTATACACTCCTCGGGAAGTAAATAAGAAAGCCTCAGATCACATATAATTGTTGGCCGAGGCTTCGTCTCGGCCAACAATTACATGTGATCTGAGACATTTCTTACTTTACTTCCCTAGGTGTGTAATATACTATTTTTCTAGTTTTTTTTTAATTTCTCAGAAACAATTCGAACGATCAACTCCAAAATCTTATCAGCTCTAGAACTCAATAAAACGCGTCGATTGCCGCCTCAATGCCTATATGTGAGTTTGTAGATGTAAAGCTGTCATATCCTTTTAATGAATGAACCGATTTAGACGGTTCTTGCGGCATTGAAAAGATTTCTTCTGAACTTAGATTTACAAAACATTTTATATCATTTAGACAATAGATTCTGAGATATTTAAGAAATACGAAAAAAAAAAATTTTTTTTTTTTATATTTTGAAAACTGTCGGATCGATCAATTCTAAAATCCAATTAGCTCTAGAACTCGATAAGAGCTTTTGATTGCCACCAATAACGTCTTAATCGGATAATCCGTTCGAGAGATATCATTAACGAAAGAATGAAAAAAAAAAATCGTTTTTTTTTCGTTTTTCGTGAATATTTTGGAAACCATCGAATCGATCAATTCCGAAATCTAATCAGATCTAGAACTCGATAAAAACTTTCGATTCGTCGACGGAAGAAATAGTAAAAAAACGGTTTTTCGCAAATATCTGAAACGACTGAACCAATCATTCACAAAATTTTATCAGCTCCAGATCTGAATAAAATGCGCCGATTGCCACATTGAACATCAAAATCAGTTAATTAGTTCAAAAGATATCGACGACGAAAAGTTTAAAAAATAACATTTTATTTCATTTTTTCTGGATAAATAATCATATAATGTATTAAAATGTGTTAAAATTATGACAACTCTTTGTCTTTGTGGTCTCCCTCGATCACGATATATGGTATATATAATGAAATTGAACTCGTTCTTTAATTTAAATACACGGAAAAATCGACTTATTTGAGCCGACTAAGATTTATTTGAGCCAAAAATATCATATATTTGGATATGGCTAAATAAATATTTAATTGTGAGAAAGATATAATATATTTGAGTAGTTTAATTGCGTTAAATAAATGATTTATTTGTAGTAAAGAAATGATTTAATTTTTACAAATAAATAAGGGCTTCAAATATATGTATAGTATCGCCAAATTTTAGGTTTTGTCACAAATTTAATATCTTTACCACAAGTATATCAATTACTTACCACAAATAAATGATATATTTTCGTCAAATTATAAAATTATTCGAATCAACTGTCATATTTAATTGTACCAAATATATTTATTTGTCATAAAGAAATATTTAAAAAAAAAGCCACAAATAAATTGATTTATTTGGGACAAATATTTATTTTTTTCAGTGTAATACAATCAACAAAAAAAGTGAAGAAACAGCGTTTTCAACATTTTTCTCGAATATTTCATATATTGGCGCTCTGGTCCGCGTCGAAAGTCGTTTAAATCGTTTTATTGAACATAATCGGAAATAAACATTTAAAAAACGCTTGTTCATTAATTATTTTCGATTCTTAAATTTTTAAACTTTAACATAAAACGTGACTTGTCTGAGCTTGAAAAGCTTATAAAAAACAAATGCCGTCAAGATTATTTTCGAGCTAGAAAATGTACTCACAATTATGTTTTCGAGCTCCTTGAGCCCGAAAACAGCGGGAAGTTTGGTGCTGGCCTGCAGGACCAACCGTTGCTCAGATTTTTTTTGGATGTTTCATGTATTAACGTTTTGATATGAGTCAGAACTCATTTTAATCCTTACTTTGATCACTTATATTGATTTCTGCCTGAATATACTTTTTTTCTTCGTTGAACATAATCGTAGATAAATACCTTAGATAACTAGTGCCATCGAGTATTATACTCGATGTCACTAGTTGTCTACGATATTTTATATAATGAATGCTCAAAATTAAAACGTGGTTAAATGCGTAATGTCGGCGTCATGTGGTCGCGATCATTTTAATAATTTGTCTTTATAGAAGGCAATGTTTTTTTTTGGTTCAAGTTATTTATTTATAAAAAATTACTCAAGTGGTTATTTATTTAATTATTAAAAATGACATTGAATACTTATTTATTTAATAGAAATTAAAATAATATTTTTATATTATTGTTTTATTAATCAATAAACATAAAAACTAACGAAATAAAAAGTCTAATACATGTATTATTTAATATAAAAGTTGAACAAGTTTTTTTTTTAAATATAAAACTAATAAGTCTTAAAATTTTAGGTTAATTAATATCCTCCTTTGATTCTATTTTATTAAAATGTAGTATTTATTTTTACTTTTAATCACTTTTTGATAAAATTAGATTTCAGGTTATAAATTTAAGGTGACACAAATTCATCAGTTAATGACGATCCACAATCGTTAAAGTCGTCCCAACAAAAGTTTGGGATTTTGCCTTACCACAATTATTTTACCTCTACCACAATATTTATATTTACGCATGCGTAAATCGAAATATTATGGTAGAGCTGGAATAATTGTGGTAAGGCAAAATCCCAAACTTTCGTCGGGACGACTATAGCCGATCGATTTAATGCGCATGTTTAAACTAGAGATTTTTTTTTTTTTTGCTAGTGATGCAGCTTTAGCGACGGGAGTACGACGGTGGGCTTAGCTAATGCTAGGTCTCGGTTCTTCCTGAATTAGTGGGGACTGCTGACAGCGGCTGTGTCCCGCGACGTGTTTCCTTAGACTCGGGGCGGGGAATCACCGAAATAAAAACTATGTCTCCTCCATCTATCAACTCACAAACAATAGTATCTACAATAGTTAAATTATATATAGTTGTCGGAAGGACAGTGGGCTTGCTAAGTTCATTGTTAGGTGGACTGGCAAAAACGCAAGGCCTAATAGCAATGATCACCAGGACCGCGATCCTCTCCGATAACTATAAAAATTGTCCTCAATGGGCCCGGGTACAATGGCTAACACAAGCTGAGTGCTCGGTTAAAATTCAATTCAATTCAACGATGCAGCTTTAGGTAAAGGTGAGTTCACCCCGGTAACCTATCTTGAACATTTTGATAACTTGCATTATAGAGTAGGGATATATCACGCCTATTTTCGTCGAATTTCGCGGTAGAAGGGATGCACAAATGCTTTAAGAAAGTTTAAAAACTGCATTTGACCAATCAGAAGTGTAAAGTGTTTAATGAAAAAGTTTTTGAGACCGAGGTTAGGCATTTAACGGTGTTTATTTTGAGTATGTATTATATAAAATTATTTAAAGATGCTCATTCAATAATTATTTTCAATTCTAAAATTCCCAATTTTAATATAAAACGTAACTCTTTTGAGCTTGGAAAGCTTATAAAAAACAGAGGAGCTCCTCGAGCTCGAAAGCAGCGGGAAGGTTTGGGGCCAGCCCGCAGGGCTAACCGATACCCAGATTTTTTGCTTAATGCGCTATCAGCTAATGCGCTACTTGGGAAGTAATCAAATAACTAAATAAATTTTTTTAATTTTTTTCATTACTATTAGTAATAGATTATTATATTAATTTATAAAAATATATTATTAGAAAAGTAATATGTTTACTATTAGTACATTAAAATCACCATTAGATCTTAATTCATTAGAAAAATCACGTCGTAAAAAAAGAAGACGTTCTAAATCCCGTAAGCAATCTAGAAGTCGATCTCGACTTAGTACATATTTTAGAAGTCCATCGAAGATTGGTAGGCGATCTAAAAGTCGATCAAAGACTCGTAGACGGTCTAGAAGCCGATCACAGACTCGTAAACGTTCTAGAAGCCGATCGCAGGCTCGCAGACGTTCTAGAAACTGATCAGGTAGTTTTTATCCTTAGTAGTAATGTGGTGTACGAAATTTTAATAGAATTTTCCTTGAATGTTATGACTAATGATCACAAAATAGTTTAAATTAAAGTCGTTGTTATAATTTTAAATTATGAGGATTAGATTTAATCAAAATAATTACTAACAAGCGAAGAGTATAAAAATTTAAAATTAATTTCCTTTTCTTAGTACACCGATTATAAAAAAAAACATAAGCTATATAAAATGTAATTGTTGAAAAAATTATATATAACGTGTAATAAATTTAATAGTTAAAATGTTATCCGTTGAAGAATTTATCGAAAATGAATGCCTACGTGATGATAATCATAAATTTATGGTATTAACTGATTATTTTAATAATCGTACATTCCACGATAATAACAACAATAATGATAACTTATCATTATCATGGATATTTGTCGTTTATAATGAACATGATTATACAGTTTTGCGATATGCTTATAATTTAAATGTACTTAAAATAGAGAATGAAACATTAAAGGGAGATACTAATAATAATAATAAAGATAACAATAGTAACAATAACAATAAATATATTTATTTTAATCCACTAAAATATGTAGATGATAATATAATATTTTCATTGGCACCAGTTATACGAAATAATGAATATACAATGATTGAAAAATTTTTATACCCATTACATAAAATATATGTACTAACACCATCGTCATCATTACTGGACAATACGTTAATAATTAATTTAATGCCATTAAAACCGATTACTAATAAAGATCAAGCTAATAATAGTGATGAAACTGTATATGACATAAATGATGATTATACATTTATTGATCATTTTAAAATTTTATTAAGTAATTTAATTTGGTTTGATATTTATATAGATATGAAATTATATAAAAAATGTAGAAGATACATTAGAAATTATAGTTTTTATCGTAAAATTGATGTTATTGAAATTTGATAATTAAAAAAAAATTAAAATTTTTACAGGGGGGAGTATATATATATATATAAACATATATTGTTAAACTTTGAAAATTACACTTTTCCTTGATTAAATAAAAAAATAGAATGTTGTATTGTGTTATTATAGAAGATAATTATTTTTAATTTATTTAACAAATTAAATTAATTTTAATATTAAAAAAAAAACAAAAAGTAGAAAGTTCTCGGGACATTAAAATGGAAACGAATAATGATAGTAGAATGAATAATAATTCTAATAATACCAAAACAAATTTACATTCATTACCACTAATAAAACGACACGTAAAAGAAAAATATGATAACGAAGATAAACTATATCAAGAATATTATAAATTTTCATTAGACGAACGTTTAGAATTATCAAAGGTAAATAACAAAATAAAAAATATTATTCGTCATGCATTAAAATTATCAATGATCGCAGATAATGACGAACGTGCTAAATTATTTATCACTGAAATGTACAAACGTCGTATACGTTCAAGTACAATAGTACGTTATTATAATCAATTAAGACGTGTAAGATTTTTTGGTTCATCAGCAATAAAACCTAATCAGCGTATTTTTGATTCACAAAAGTCACCGCAAGAACGTGTACCACCAAATAGTAATATTGTTAAATTAATAGAATGGTGTGATAATAATAAACATGAAAATAATCGCGCATACGCAATATTATTTGCTTATTATTCCGGTTTAAGATCAGCTGAAATATGTCAACTAACAATTGAAACTTTAGTTCAATTAGATGAAAGATCTCCGGTGATAGCATTGAAATGTAAAACATCTGATTTTTGGTCAGTACCATGGAATCGTGTATTGGAAGAATTTATCGATGAATTAATGGAAGTTTATAAAAATAAAGTTGAAAAATATCGACGCACGGGTATTATTGAAAGTTTATTCAATATGTCATCACGTGTATTATCAAATACAATACGTAATTTTTATATGACTGCGGTTGGTGAAGTACCACCAGATGGTTTTGGTGTACATGTAATGCGTTATATTATTGGTACCAGATTGGCACAAGAAAATGATTTAGCTGCTGCGCAGCATTTTCTAGGACACGAAAGAATAAATACAACTAAACGTTATGTACGTTATGATTTACAACAATTAAATTCTAAACTGAGTCATATTATTGATACCGATGAATTTTATCAACAATTATTGGCATAATAACTTATATGAATTTTATATAAAAAATTTAAAATTTTTTAAGATTTCGCATCTTATATTAGTCATTGTGCACATCAGTCACTTATGAAACGTCATTTTTACCGTTTGCAATTCAGGTTTCGAATCGTTGCCATCTGATATTTTTTCATTGATTGCCTACGATGAATTCAGATCAGTGGACCATTCATTTTACTATTGAACAAGATTATTTATGATTTGGATAATAGATTTTAATTGTGCTGGAATCAAAGAAAAAACTATAATACGTTTTTTTAACTTCCTGCTCTGAAAATTTAAAATTTAAAAAAAATAGTGAAGTTATTGGTTTCAGTCCGATTTTCGAAAATAGAGTTTTCATCCGATGTCGACGTTTAGAGGTCCTAGGAAGCTGTTCGATCTATTTTTAGATGAACATCCGCATGCGCATGTAAGTGGGTCTGTGTGAGCATGTAAACTAATTTTTGTCGTACAATATTTTTGAAACGAATCAACCAATTTGATTGTTCTGTTCGGCAATCAAAAGGGCTCATCAAGACAAACTCCATTAAGCTAGCAGTGAACAGTCAGCAAAATGACCGAAATTAGTACGTGAATTTTTTGCTAAATAGTTGCTGCAAAATCGATTCTGTTGCTCGAACCGATTCCATAAAAATCAAGTTAGGGTAACTAGTCCAGTCTGTGACCACCCACCAGTGAATGACCGGTATGCAGAAGAATGATCATAATAATTTTAAAATTTAATTAAAAGTTATTATTTACTTATAAATGTAATCTTGCATGTCTTTATTATTATTAAATCACAACGAATTGAAGTGATTTATAAAATTATCATTAAAAATAATTAAAATTATATAGAGAATTAAAGAGTTATAAGAGAAATATTGAATTTGAACATAAACGTTTGAAAAAAATCATTTTTAAAAACTATGTGTTTCAATAGTAGTAATTGATTTTTTTATAAAACAGTAAATTTATAATCATGTACATAAGTAAATTAATTAATAAAATTGACTTTGGATACGTGAAATCAACGTAAATATTTTGTTTTTATTAATTTTATGTTGGTCATTCACTGGTGTACTTTATTACTGTACTAAGCCAGTAAGTGATCGACAAGTCATTTATTGATAAGTCCAAAATTTGTCAAACCCAGTGAATGACCGTGTTTGTTTTTGTTCGTTCGTTGATTTTTTATGGAATAAAAGCGGCTTTCGAACTTAGGTCAACTTTTTGTTTCATATTTTTTGAGAATTAAAAAAAAAAAAATTCATAAACGGTTCATATCCACAGAAAATATAATCTTGCACCTTGTTTTCGTGCGCATCGACTAGACTATTCAGGATTAAAAAGTATTTGATACATAATTAAAAATTTCTAAGACTAGCCAAATCATTTCATATCATAGCCGGTGACAAAAACTCAAATATTATTTCAGGATTAAAAAGTATTCAGAATGATTAAAAATTTTTAATACTAGCCAAATTATGTCATGTCATAATCGGTGGCAGAAATTCAAGTATAATTTCAGCGTTAAAAATTATTCGGAATGCGTAAAAATTTTATATTCTGACGCTTTTACAGTAGTAAGAATGATTTGTAAGAATAATAATAATACTTTTTTAGATCGCCCCTACAAAGATAGAATTTACTAGTGACTATTTTAGTTTGTTTATCATACAATAGTTTTTGTAACTACTTTTAATAGTCAACGCAACTACTCTGACAATATAGTCACCGTATTTTCACTACGTATAAATAGTTTCTCCAACTACTAATAGGCCGATTGATTGAACTGTGATACGTTACTTTAATCAACATTAAAATGGTGATTAATAAAACCATTATTAAATAATTCACCTAATGTATTAACGATTGTCAAAAGTTTAAAGACAAACGTATAGTTAAGAACGCTAAGATAAAATTCTTATATTGCAATACACAGGATTAAGCGATCACAATTTTTACTTATTTAAAGGGAAATTTCTGTATTTTTGGATCGTTTCAAGTTTGCCACGGTGAAATAGTAACTTTATTTGAAAAATAACAAACATTATTAGATTTCATTCTTCGTGTTGCATATGTCATATCGTCCCCTTTCTGGGTAAACCTCGTAAATACATTTTTTTCATAATTAAAATTATGAGTGAAAAGCATTTTTTAGTACTGCTATTGCGTAAAAAAAGTTTCAAATTTTAATAATTATAAAAGAATGTCCGAAAGACTTTTAAATTTTAATATTTCCATTAACACATGTGTAACAGAACAGATATTTTGACCGATTTCTGAAAAAATTATAATTTTGCAGTTACGAGATTTACCCAGAAAGGGGACAATATCCAACTTAATTATTAACATTAGACTACACTCTAAAACCAAGTGTCTTACAAGTGTATTATTTTAACACCCATTAAATGTGTTCCGTATTTAAGGCCATAAGAAATACTATAGTTTTTTGTAGTCTTAAAACACATTTCACAGTGTGTTAAATATCTATAATTCACTTATGGTGTTTTAATGTTATTTAGCAAGTGTGTTAATTTCGACTACACACTTGGTTTTAGAGTATATTGCCACTTGTAAAAGTTATTAAAACAAATTATCGTGTACAAAATAAGTTGTATATTTTAACAACAATAAAATACTTTAAAAATATTTTTTAAATAATTATATAATATGTCGATGTCAAAAAGGTGGCAAAAAGGATTTATAAATATTTCCTCGAAAGTATTGCTAAAAAATAAATTTTAAATAATTAAAAAAATATTTTACAAACATTCTATAATTTTTTTTTTTTTTTTATTTTGAATATTTTATTAAGAAATATTTCTGAGAAATGTTTTTACAATCTTTTTTCACGAATATTTACATACTTTAAAAATATTCCCGTTAGGAAATATTTGTAAAATATTTTAAAACTAATAGAATATAAAAATTCAATATGGAAATTAATCATTAGAAGCACAGTCGAACTGTAATTTTTCAACTGGTTCCGTAGCGTAGCGTTATTATTGTTGGTCTCCCGCACGTTTAGTGTGTTAGATGTTAGGTTCGAATTCTACGTAGGGTAGTGGCGAAAATCCAATTCTCAGAGAGAAGAGCGAGCATGTAGGTATGATATTGATATTTTAATGCAGTATAAAAGTAATTACCCTTGTACTTCACTCGAATTGTAAATAAAAAAAAAAAAAAATTAATTAATTTTTTGAATTTATTATTGTTGAAATAATTGAAGGCGCTAAACTAATATAGTAGCTAAAACTATAAATTCTTAATAGTGGTTACTATATTTATATTGTGATGATAATTATAACGAATTAGACTTGCTAACTATAGAAGTATGGTTGTCATAAAAATTTTCTTCTGGACATGCTGAATAAGAAACTCTTAAATTTACTACTCAATAGTCACCTTAACTATACTTTTCTGTTACTGTTAACTAATATCATATCAGTTAACAAAACTGCAGTTAATAGTGGAGGTCCTATTCAAGTATGTTTTTTATAGTTCAGAAAACCATTTTTTTCTCTCAGTGTAATGATCAATGTCCCTGCTACCTTAACACGCGGTTTTTATTAACAATGGGCAGTTATGAATTTTGTTGCTCGTCATAGATCATATTAAAGGTGCTCAGAGAGCCAGGAACAAAATAGAAACAAAATATCGGTTAGCCCTAACAATCGACAACTAAACACCAGTGTTCCTACTACTTTAACACGCGGATTTTAGTGGCATGAGACAGTAAATTTTGTTGCTGCTCAGAAATAGAATCAGAGATATTACTGTGGTGTACGATGATCGCGAAAAGAGCGGGTATAACATATAGCAAAAACAAAACCTGTAAATTTGCAGACATTAATGTATATAAAAAAAGGCCATTCGGCAGCCGAAATGGAAGGTAGATTTTTCAATTAATTGATATAAAAAAATAGTTTTATACATACATATCTTGTTAGTGTATAGTCATGATATGAAATTAGACTCGTTTTCTAGGAGTGAGGGTAAAAAAAGACAACAATTATTATTGATAGAGAACTTCAGATAGTTGATTTGACATAACATTATACAGGTAATGTACCAAACTAATCTTCACATAAATAAAGTATTGAAAATTTAATTAGTATGAGATCATAATTGTAATCGCTGTTACCATGACAAGCCCAGTTAAAATAACAATAATACTTTCAAAATATAAAATAGCTGTGAAATTAACAGGTTATTTTGTTTACAATAAAATACACGTGACAAAATTGTATTATAATGGGAAATTCATAAGTTATGTGGAATGAAAACCATATTTTCAACATTTTTGATTTCATTAAAAAGTTCAAGGGTATCAAATTATTGGAAGAAATAGTCAAAACATAAAGCTTAAGGTCATTAATGCGAGATTATTAGTCAAGCTTTTAGATACTTTTTACGGAATTTGTGTATAAATATTAGTTTTGAAGTTATATGAGCTTTAGCGTTGATTAAAAACTGATTTTTACGAAAAATCATGAAAATTTCAAACAGCCATAATTTCAAAACTATTCGAGGGATTTAGCCCATCTTCGAACCTAATCAAGGTAATCGCTTATAGAATAAGTGTAAAAAATTTCATCAAGATCCGATAAGAACTGTGGGTGCTATCGTAATGACAAGACAAGTGATAATCATTGGGAGTAGAGGTACATTTGATACATTATAAGTAATAAAAGAAATACTTCTAAAATATAAAATAGCAGTGAAATTTACAGGTTAATTTGTGCACAATAAAATACAACTGACAAAACTGGATTATAATGGAACAAGCATAAGTTCTGTGGACTGAAAACCATATTTTCAACATTTTTTGATTCCATTAAAATTTTCAAGGCTATGAAATTATTGGAAGAAATGGTCAAAATATAAAGTTTGAGGTCATAAATTAAAGCTTATTAGTCACGCTTTAAAATACTTTCTGCAGAAATTATCTATGAGTTGTAGTTTTAAAGTTATATGGACTTGAAAGCGATTAAAAATTGATTTTTTTGAAAAATCGTTGAAATTTCAGACAGCCATAACTTCTAAACTAATCGACCGAATTAGCCCATCTTCGAACTTAACCGTGGTAATCACACATAGAAGAAGTGTAGGAAATTTCATTAAGATCGGATGAGAATTGTAGACGCAATCGTGTCCTCAAAAGTCGGTTCTATGACATAAATATATATATATATATACATATACATATATAAATTTTTCAACGAGTGGTATTTTTGAACTCTACTCAACTAATTATGATAGTTTATGACGAAATCCCTTGTAAAATCGACCATGAGGACAAATACAATAGTTAGATTTTTAAAAAAATCTACCTAAAAACTGAAAACCGCCTAACCCTGCGGGCCAGCTCTATAATTTCCCGCTATTTTCGAGCTCTTGAGCTCGAAAATACTGTTGTTAATACATTTTTGAGCTATTCAAGCTCGAAAATAGTAATTTCGTAGCTTCCATTGCAAAAATTCAAGTAATAAACAATAACTAAAGAAAATAACGAAGTAAATCGTTATTTTTTTATTTTATATCAGCAATATCTTTGGAAATAAAGAACCGATTTTGATGTTCAAAAAGGTATTTGACGGAGTTTTTTGACCTCTAACATTAGAAAATCTTTTGCAATATTTAATAAATAATATTGACTGAGAGTTATTCGGGAAAAATACAGTAAATCTATATTTTAACGATCAAAAAAAAAAAAATCGCCATCAACTAGTTTAACGATTTAAATTTTATTAGAAAAAAAAAACACTTTTTCACAATTCTTTCGACAACGGTTTCTCTTAAACGAATGAACTGATTTTGATGTTTAAGGTGGAATTCGACGCGGCTTATAAAGTTTTAAAGCTGATTAGATTTTGGAAAAACATTTTTGAAAAGATTTTATTTTTTGAATATCTCCGAACGCATCCTATTGATCAATTTTTCATAGTTTGTAGGAATCAATAAGCCCCGTCGAATGCTACGTTGGAGATCAAAATCGGTTCATCCGTTCAAAAGTTACAGAGTAACTCCCTAGAACATCAAAACTTCAAGATCTGTTAGAAATTCGGTTTTCGAAAATCGGACCGAAACCAATAACATCCTTTTTTTTTGAAAATTTTCAATTTTTTTAGTCCGAAATCAAGAATGTAAAATAAAAAAATTTTCTAAGCATAAATACTAGTAAAAATATATGGCAATTATCTCTTGTAGAACGAATAAATAAAACATACGAAAGTACGTAACATGCTGGCAGATTTAAAATACAGTACAAACCCGTGATTTTAATGTTGGGGTGAATTTTGGATAACTTCGGTAAAACCACCAGATTGCCATAGTTTTCTGTGGTACTACAGCATTTTACAGTAGTTTACTGTGGAATTACGGGAAAGTACCAAAAAGTTGCGTAGAGTGCCAGTAAATTATAGTGGTCTATTGACGTTATAGTCATTTAAATATTTGGTAACACGACAATTGACCTGATGGCAAAATACCCGCGACAAAAGACCCGACGTCAAAATACCCGATGCCAAAATACCCGACGACGAAATACCCGCAAACCAAAACACCCCCGACAAAACACCCGCCACACAGTGTGACGCTTTTTGGGACCAAGACAATTTATCCCCGACCATTCATCTCCTGACAACTTATCCCCGACAATTCATCACTTAATTCTAACACTTAATAGAAATCTAGAAAATTTTTAATAAAAATCAATTAAAAACAAAAGGAAGGAGAAAAAAATCTTTTTGTTTCTTTTTTTCCGTGAAAAAAGAGTCTCTTAATAAGGGGGTCCAGGGACGAAGCCCCGGCAGGGTTCAGGGACTTAGTGCAATTTTTGACATTTTTTTATGTGTCGGTATATCTTTTTAATTGCACACACACAAAATTCATGAAAAAAGGGCGCTATTTTTCATACTATTTTGTGGTGTTCCAATCGATTTTAAAATCTAATTAGGTCTAGAACTCGATAAAACGCGTCGATTGCCACCTTAATCGTCTCAATTGGTCAATTTGTTTGAGAGATATCGTTGGGGAAAAAATGGTAATAAGCGTTTTTTTTCGAAAACAACGGCATCCTAAAGTATTTTCGAGCTCGATGATCTCGAAAACGTATTCACAACAATGTTTTCGAGCTCAAGGAGCTCGAAAATAGCAGGAAGTTTTAGGACTGGCCCACAGGGTCAACCGATAGACCGATTTTTTTAATTGCACTCACACAAAATTCGTATTTAATAATAATAATGGTTGTTAGTATTTTATTTTTTCGTGAAAAAAAAAAAAAATGTATAATTAAAAAAATTAATTATTTGCGTTTCTCTTTATTTGGAGTAATTGGGAGTAATTGTCGTGGGAATGAATTGTCGCGGAAGATGAATTGTCCGAGATGAATTGTCTTGGTCCCAAAAAGCGTCACACCGTGTGGCGGGTGTTTTAGATTGCGGGAGTTTTGTTGGGGGTGTTTTGGGTTGCGGGTGTTTTGTCGTCAGGTATTCTGTCATCGGGTATTTTGGTTTGCGGATATTTTGTCGCGGGTATTATGTCGTCGGGTCAAATGTTACGCAGCCAAATATTTGAGGCCAGCGATTCTGTTTTTTTTTTTTTCTTGATGGTTAATAATAATTATAGCCACTCAAAGATTTGATATTTTGTACAATTGACGTCCCATCTATTTTTCAAAGTTAAAAAAAATGATCTAAAAAAAAACAAATCCTATCAAATACAGATTCTTTGTAAAAAATTGCGCCAAGTACATGTTCAACACTTTTTACAAAAGATAAAAATTTACTCTACAAAAAATAACAAATTCTCAAAAATACCAAATAGGTGGCAAAATTTAAAATTATGAGAAAAATTTAAATGAAAATACATGAATTATTAAAAAATGTCAAACATCTTCAGAATTTTTTTAATAAAAATTTCTTATTATAGAGGATAATTGTTAGTATAAAAAACAATAATTTATTATTAAAAAAATGAATGACGCAGATTTGCCGGAATCAACCAGCAAAATTGACTCAATAACCGATCTAATACAACAAATAACCAATCGTATAAAATTTTTGTGTGATGATCAAATAGATGAAAAATATTTATCATATTTAGAAGCATTACTTAAAGACAGTAAAATTCATTTAAAAAGAGAACAATTCAAAAAAGTTGATGGTACATATCAAAAATTAAAAAAACAATTAAAAAATTTTCGTTTAACAGTGGTACAAGATTGTGCTGAATTAATCCAAATAACTATTCAGATAGATTTGATGAAACGTCGATTTGATGATATACAAAGAGAATATTTGCAAGTTAAATCAAATGAATTGGATATTCGAGGAGATGAAAATGATCAAATAAATATTTCATTAAAAAATGGACAATATTTAAGTATTCTCATTCAAATGCATGCTAAAGCACAAAAAATAATTAAATCTTATAATAGTAGGGTTGATGAATATAGTTTGTATATTGATAACTTTAACCAATTTATTGAACAGTTTAATCGTGGATATATTATATATACATCACCATTAACAGATAAAACTTATACGTTATTATTAGCTGATATTGTTCATGACATTTTGAATTTAATAGAACCGTCAGTTGGTGAGGTTGATGTAAAACGTAGCCAAATATTTAAATTATTTGAAACTAGTTATAATACAAGTTTGAATGATTTAATGACTGGTTCAAAATTAAATAAGATTACAGGATTGAAAGAAGTAACTAGCACATAATCAAATTGATTATTATGAATTTTTTAACAAAAAAAAAAAAAAAAAAAAAAAAAAAAAAAAAAAAAAAAATGCAAATGAATATTTTAATAACTATTAAAATTTAAACATTTTATAAACTCCAATGATAAACCAAGATCTAACAATTCATCTTCTGTTTTATCTTTTATATTTTTACAATAATAATTAACAGCATCCCAAGATATTTCTTTTAGTGATGGTATTGTTAACCATGTTGAATTAATAGCAGAAGTAACTTCAGTCATCTTTTAAATTTAAATATTTTTCAAGTCATTATTGTTTCAAAATAGTAATTAGCATCAAAAAATTTATAAGATAATTTTTTTTTGGTTAAAGAAATTCTTAAGCTTTTTTTTTTTTAGCTTATACCGTTGATTAAAATCATTGCTTTAAAAAGTAATTTGGTAATTTCAAGCCTTTACTGTATGAAGTTTTCTATTTTTTCTTTATCTTCATCATAAAAAATGTATTTAAAAGAAAGGATGTCTACTCACTGTACATGAATCGATTGAAGTTACATACAGAGAAAAAAATTTTAGTGGCTATAACAGCAGCTATAGTTGAGGTTACTACAAATTGTAGAGAAGAAATTCCAACACCAACGCATTTAGCAGTTTTTTTCAAAGCTTGAACAAGCCTACTCTCAAGTTAGATAGTTACTAGCATCACCATTCACTTATGGGTCTTGCTTCAGATATTTGGGGCAGATTTGAATTGCAAGTTTTATATGTACCTGAAAATCAGAATGTTCTTCGTGCAACGTAAAAAAAAAAAAAAATTGGAAAATAAAAAATCTACTGCATGACTAATATTTCTGAAATGTTTCGCATATAGATGCTGGTATGACAGCCGAAATTCTTGGGCCATCCCCAACCTCCGAAACTACCCTATAATCAGTCAAATTACATCAATTTTTTTTATTTTAATTACGCGAAAAACGTTCCGATCTTCCGATACATAATTTTATGCTAGCCTTACACAAGAATTTTGGTGAAATTATAATTTAATTCTAGGGGAAAATCGGCGTCAGAAGTATGTTGAATCTACCTTGCGCATGGCTTACTTAAGATCTGCTCAAGTTAAAACTGGTGAGGGAAGGAATAGTATGGGGAGTATCGCTCATCTTCAGCAAGCCATCCTTGCAGATCTTGAGCAAGCCATGTGCAAGTATCTGCTGCAAGTTTCTTGGGCAAGAAATTTGTCAGAAACTTTTGGTTGCACCATGTTAGAAATATCTTCAATATTCTCGCCTATAATACCATGAGCAAATCATGTACATTTTTCAAGGCCTTGCTACACAATCTTGCGCAAGGCACATACTTAGAAGGAGACACTAGTAACTATGGGCTTTGCACAAAGTTCTTATACAAGATCACTTGCTTAAGTACGTGTTACTTCGTAACTTTAAATAAACTCAACCACACATGTAGTCAACTACAGTAATAAATGTTCACTACAGTATTTAGTTGTCAGTATTATTTATGTAGTATTCTTAATCACATATTGGAGTATCCGCTAATAAAATTTTTTACTATAATATTGTAGTTGGGAGAACCACAATTTTTTGTTCCTCTATGCATTAAAAAAATAAATATATGAATTGATTTAGTGCGCGCGCATACAGTATTGTCATTTTATCGAACAGTTGACTCCACTTCGACAACTCTTAAATTATAGGGCTAGTTTTCGAATCCGAGATTTATATCACTGTTCTTTATTTATTTCTTCATTATGGTTTCGGTAAACGATGTTTGTTAATTTATAAAATATACTTTTCGACTCAATTTAATCTGTTTTTTTTTTTCTACTATAGGCAATGATTTGACTTTAGAGCTAAAAAAAACCTAAGAGTTTTGGAAATTGAGCTAAAAATTTTTAGCCAATTTAAAAAAAAGTTTTTAGATATTTAATCATTACAGATTTGAAAAGTCATTATTTTTAGACTTAAAATATTTTTAATTATCTTATAATAATTTTGATGTCTAAAAAATATAATAATATAAAATTACCTTTTTTTCAGAATCCCTGACATATCCACCAAATGAATACAATTTACCACTGGGTGTAACAGACATCGAGTGATTACTAACAGGACGTGGTAAAATAGCATTAAATTTACTTAAACAGTTCCACTGTAAAGTTTTTAAATTAAGCTCCCAAATATCATCTAATAATTTATTTGTTTTACCACCACCCGATAAAATAACACTTGATTCGCCGTTTTTATAATTTTTATAATGTGCTACACTGAAACAACTTCTGTCTGTTGGAAATGATGGTGTATTATCATCATCGCCAATTGTTTGTAAAATATTCCAACAATTCAATTTGATATCAAATACCGTAATTTCCTAAAATTAAATTTAAAAAAACATTAATTAATTTATTGATACAAATAAAAATTCCACTAGTTTAAAATTTTACCCTGAGTGGTGGTTCTAAATCAAAGTCAGTAATGCCGCCAAAAATATAAATTTTTTTATCATCAATAATAGATGTAAGCCCGATTCTAACCGGTGGATCATTTAATAAATTTTTACGGCAACATCTATAAATACATTCCCATTTACGTGTTGTCATTTCGATCCTGTGTACATCAAAAAAATAACCGGAACCAAGTGTGTACAAATAATTATTATCACGTATAAAATTCTGATGATAATCTAATTGAGGTACTGAACCTGTTGTATTATATTCATCAATATCACCAGTTATTAAATCACATATATACATTGGATAGTTATTATTGTTATCATCATAATTATCATTATCATTATTGTTTGATAAATTTTTATTTCCACACAAAATTAATTTATCGTGTGTAAAGTACGTTGCGAATATAATTATTTTTTTAGTTGGCAATTGTAATTGATTATTAAAACGTTGCCATTGTTGTGTTGATAAATTATACTTCCATAGCTCACGAAAATATGGACGATTTTGTTTCCATATTTCGTCGTTTTCTAATAATGAATTACTTGATTCAATACCACCATGACCGCTTGAACCACAATATGAATATAAATATTTATCATTACAATTTATTATTGGACAAACTCTGCCAATTGGGTTTTCAATATTATCGTTATTATTATTATTATTGTTATTTTTAGTAAATGCGTATGGTTTAAAAACGTACATTTTTTACATTTATGGATTTAAAATATTACAAAAATTATTCTGGAAAGAAAAAAATGATCATTTCATATTGAGATAAAAATTTAATGTTTAATTATTAAAATTAAAATCAATTTAAGCAATAAAATTAATTCTTTAGTCACATTTCATTTTGAAACATAAAAGATCACTTGATGATTATACTCTACAATAAAAATTATATTATTGTTTATACAATTATATTTTTATTGTTTTTATAACTGAAGACTTTTTTAATTTTATTACCTAATTTGTTAAATAAAAAAAGTAATATATTAAATCAACGTCATTTTGCTTTGTATTTATTTGGGGATATTTATTACCCGTGTGAAAAAAACTCGTTCTAAAAAGACTCCAAAAACATTCGACATGTGGAACTTCTCAACTTAAAACAGATTAGAACTTCGAGCAGAACTTTTTTTGAACACTTGTAATTTTGATAAGAAAAAAAATTCATCTAGTACTTTATATATAGGCGGATTTTGATTAAAAAACGAACGTTTTTAAAACATTCCTCGAAACATATTTTTACTACACTTTACCCTCGTTCCGAAAAAGTTCAAAAATCTCTAATTTGGAACTTTTTATGAACGTTTTTTTATTCTTATGGGGCTATTGGTTTCTAATGCGAACTTTTTAAGAAAGTCCTGCATAACTAAAAACTTTTTAACTTCCCGCTAAGAAAATTGCAAATTTTCAAAAATTCGGGAAGTTATTGGTTTCACCCCGATTTGTGAAAATCGAAATTCCAATAAATGTCGACGTTTTGAGGTTCTAGGAAACTATTCTGACTAAATTCAAGATGATGTCCGAGTGTATGTATGTATGTACGTACGTACGTACGTATGTAAATATCTATAACTTTTGAACGGATGAACCGATTTTGATCGTCAAGGTGTCATTCGACGCGGTTTGTCAATATATTGAAGTTGAAAAAAATTGAGCTTGATCGGTAGTACTCGTTCGGAGATATTCCAAAAATAAACTTTTTTCAAAAATGTTTTTTTCGGATAACTTTTTACGGGCTCGATGGATTGATTCCAAAATCAACTGGGCTCTGAAGCTTCATAAACCGCGTCGAATGCCACCTCAACCATCAAAATAGGTTAATTCTTTCAAGAGATACCGTTGTCGAAAGAATTAAAAAAAAAAAATTTTTTTTAGTATTTTTGAAATTTCTCAAAAACGATTCGATAAATAAATTTCAAAGTCTGATCAATTGTAGAACTCAATAAAACGCGTCGATTGACACCTTAACCATCTCAATCGCTTTATTAGTTCGAGAGATATCGTTTGAGAAAAAATGGTAAAAAACGTTTTTTTTCGAAAACAAAGGCATACAAAAGTATTTTCGAGCTCGAAGAGCTCGAAAATGTATCCACAAAAATTTTTCGAGCTCGAGGAGCTCGAAAACGGCGGGAAGTTTTGAGGCTGGCCCGCAGGGTCAACCGACAGACCGATTTTTTTTAGTATTTTCGAAATTTCTCAAATCGAATAGATAAATCAATTTCAAAATCTGATCAGCTGTAGAACTCAATAAAACGCGTCGATTGCCACCTTAACCGTCTCAATCGGTTAATTCGTTCGAGAGATATCATGGGAGAAAAAATGGTAAAAAACGTTTTTTTTTCCAAAACAAAGGCATACAAAAGTATTTCCGAGCTCGTAAATGCATTCACAACAATGATTTAAAAAAAAAAAAAAAAAAACAAGTTTAATTTCAATTCGAAAAAATCAGAATTACTTATCAATGTCTAGTGACAGACATTTATCTACAGATAATATTTCTTGTTTACTACAGAGTTTATGTCCGCTTACAATATTATGCGTACTAATGCAAGTTTAATTTTTATGTTCCATTATTAATTTTTTTATAAAACTGTTTAAATTTAAAACTCAGTTACGTTGACGTTTGATAATTTAATGACAAAAATTGCAATTTCAAATCCGAACCATAATTTTTCAAAGGTACTAATAAACTTGGCATTTAAAAAATTTATTTCAATGACCTTGATCTGTCATAATGGTACCTAAATTTTATTAATAAGTTTTAAAGAAAATAATAATAATACACTTGTTAAAAATAAAATGTAGTTAAAATTTCGTTAGAATATAGATTTAAAAAAAATTACTTACAGTTGTTATCAATTGGAAGTTAAACGGTATTAGGTAAATAAATTCTAGCAAAACGTTTATACTAAGATTATAATTCAAAATGTTAAATTTTTTAAGCTAAAATTTATATACCAAATGTCCTAGCGAGATTGTACAACGACGTTATTTTATTTTAAACTAGGGCTATAATTTTTTTTAAATTAATTACTAAACTTTCATATGAATTATGAATATGACAGTTTGTCATCGGATTAACTAAATAATCGAGAGCACTATTTAAAAACGCCTTAAATAATTATGCCAAAAAGAAATTGATTGCATGGAATACAATTAAAAAATTTAAATATATTTATTGTTTTGTCTTCATTATATTAATTCTTTTATTTAAATAAAATTATAATTAAATAATAATAAATTTCACAAAAATTTGTACTCAACTCAAGTACTCAAAAATATTTTATTTTTTGATAATAAATATAAAATTTATTCGTTTTTTAAATAAATTGCGTTATTAAAAACAAAAATTTTAAACTGCGCAACAAGATTTTTAAAAATCGTTTGCATGCATTTTTTAATGATCCTGAAGTTAGCGGACAGTTGAAAATTTTCATTTTTTTTTTTTTTTTTTTTTCAACAAATCAATTACAAAAGATAAAAATTTTAAAATATGTACTATGTAGAAAATTAAAAAATTAACGGTGCAATTTTTTTTTTTCTTTATAATTTATTGTTTTGAATAAATTCCAAAAATTATTAGACGTCAGCTAACTGCAGTATCATATTTTAAAAATTTTTTCATTTAATATTGAATTTGTTTGTTAAAAACCAAAACATATAAATATATATGTACATGTATAAATTGTCTGTAGATTTCATAGTCATAAATGAATATTGAGGTTAAATTACTTACTCATATGTTTGTATTTGTATACAAAAAATATACGTATTTTCGATGGATTATGAAAATATATTTAAAAATAATTTTTTACATTTAATTACATATCACTAGACTCTTAATTAGTTAGTTAATTAATTAATTAATCATAAATTAAAATTTTAATTGCATACAAATATGAAAACGTAACAAATTGATCAAATTGAAGTCAGCCGAAATCTGAATTTTAAAATTTATTTTTAACATCGAGATATCGACATTAAATTTTTTTGGTCATCTGACATAATTTAAAATTTTTAATCAACAAATAAATAAATAAATGACATTTAAAAGTAATATGATATTTATTGAAACCATTTCAAAAATTTTAAATACTGAATATCGAATCGAATATATATATAAAATATCTCGAATATATTTTATCAACTATCGATATTCAAGTTTTTCAAGAATAAAAATAAAAATGGTCGTTGTTTTGCAATAAGTACCCAATGACATTTGATTAAAAAAAATGTTTCCGCGATATAAATTACATTTGTCAATTGATATAAATAATAAAAATTAATTTATCAATAAATATAACATTTAATTATTATTAATTACTAATGTAATTGATAAATTAAATAATTCTGAGTATATTTATTGGAATAACCGATAACTTAAAAATACACTACGTTGCGTGGTTACTAAAATACAACTGACATTTATAATAGATTTGTTTACAATGGTTTCACTAGTAACTAATAATGTTACAATTTTTTAAGAAAACAGGTAATTATAATTAATAAACTACTTATTAACTGAATAAATAATAAAAAAATAAATATTGATATGTTAACCTCAATCCAAAATGTCAATAATTTGTTGTTATTTCTTATTTGAAATGAAAATATAATCAGGTAGAGACAGGTTAAAATCTCAAAGCTCACCAGCAAAGTCAACGAGCTCAGATAAATCATTTACTGATGGTTTAATAAATTTGACAACAACATCGACATTATCAACATCAACATCTATTTTATCAAGACCATTAGCGTCACGTAGTCTTGAAGAAGAGGAAGCGGATGATGAAGAAATACGTGGTAGTTTAATAACAGAAATATCATCAGCACGATCACGTTTATCTAAAACATTAAGTGAAATTCTTGATGACAAAGATGGACTTGGTTATTTTATACAATTTATGGAAAGTCGTGGTAAATTAGCGTTGATTAAATATTGGATGGAAGTTGAATTCGTACGTGAAACATCTGATAAATATATTATTGCTAATAATATTAATTTAAATGGCAAGATTCCGGCTGATAATAATGATAATTGTCTAGAAGATATGTGTAATGGTGATAGTAATATTAAAGATGATCATAAGGATAATGATAATGTTTTTGTAAATAATGATTGTAAAAATAATTATCAACGACCAAAGACTAGACTATTAGATAAATCAATGGTACATTGTAAAAGTACTGGTAATGATGGTGATAATGGCAGTGGTGAAATGTCAAGTGTTTTTCAGGATGCATTGAAAATTTATAAAAAATATATTCTTAAAGATCATTTGCGATTGGGAGAGCTGACAATTGAATTTAAAGCAGAAATGGAAGAAGCTGCTGGTAATTTAAATGTTGTGATGCTTATAAAGGGTTTATTTTTGGCGCAAAAAATTGTTTATAAAGTTTTAGAAGATGAGTAAGTACTTGAAAAAAAATTTTTTTTTATTTAAATAATTTACTTAATTTGTTTTATAATTTTTTTTAGGTATATCAACGATTTTTTACGAAGTGAATTTCATTGTAAACATCAAATAGATGTTTTAACAAGCGGTGATGTCAAATTAGCCGATATATTATTCAACGAAACAGCATTTTTTTATTTTATGGAGGTAAATAAAAAATATATCATTTTAAACAGCATGTGACTATGTAATTTTGTGATAAATATTAATATAAATTACAATATATAACGTTGAAAATTTAGATTACTTACTAAGCGTTATTAGATCAGCAATTGAGATCAAAATTATCTAGGTAACAAAAAACTGTAGTTTTAGAATAATTATATAATAAATTACTTGTAAGTATTTGTAAAAAAATTATTAATTGATATTAATTCTTTATATTGTTAATTTTCTACTTTTCAGTTACTTACTAATTAATCTATTTTACATATTTTTGTATCTTAATTATTTAAATTGACAGTAAAAGTTGACGGGGTATCTTATCAGTACAATTAAAATTGTTTAATTATTATTTTTAAACATGGCTTTTGTTTAAATGGTGTTTATCTAGTTGTTATTAATTAAAATATTTGAATAGTAACAATTTTTTTAAGCGTTTCATGTTTAAAGTACATAATACTCCATCATAAAATCATTCGTTCTGGTCTATTCGATCTTAATGGTTTTCTCTGCCAGTATATCGTAAAAATGACCAATCACAGAAAAGAAACGAATTAGGTTAAGAAAAAATGAATTTTTAAATCTTTGAAACAATCACGATAAACTAAATTTATAAATTAAAAAACTATTTAAATGAAATAAATTGAAAAATTATTCACGTCTTGTTAACAATTATAATTTAGACCTGAGATATTAACGCAATTTATGTAATTTAAATTAATGACGTTACATAACCGATTATATTTATGATAATTTTTATAAATAATTATCTATAATAACTTATATTATTAAAATTAACTTTAAATTTTCTGGTTTAGTTTATGGAACTAGAAAATAAACGTGAGTTACTAGATTTCTGGATGTCTGCGATAAATTACAAGCAGAATCTTTTATCAAAAACAAGTACTGACCCAATGGAAGCGCAAGCAGACGCTCTTATAATATATGAAAAGTAAAACAATTTTTTTTTCTTTATAAACAGATAAATAATAAATTAAATACTTATTTAATATTATTCAATTAGGTATTTTAGTCTTCAAGCAACAATGCCTCTGGGTTTCACAGATAAAATACGATTTTTAATAGAACAAAATATTTGTTGCGAAGGTGACGATGGTCCACAACCAGATTGTTTTGATAAACCAAGTATAATTGTATATAATTTTTTAAGTAAAGTAAGTTAACACGCTTATAAATATTTATTAATTATATTACATTACATTACATTCACTATCATAAGTATAATTATTACCACTAGTTGATAAAAAAATGAAATAATAATCACAATGATAAACATATCAGTACTTTATCATTGCAGCATTATCTACCTGCCTTCTTATCTTCCCAATTGTATTACAAATACTTATCTGAGTTGATCAGCACAATTCAAAGTGGCGCTTGTGCCTCTCACTCTCATCAACGTTTGAAGCGAGCAGGTAAAAATATAAATTAATCATTTTTTATTTAATTGGTAACCAATAACAATCAAAATTTACACAAAAACAAAGCAAATAATTAGTTAGTGATAAAAAAAAAAATTATTTTATCAACAAATTACAAATCTTTTTATTTTTTATGAATTATTAATTTATAATTATAATATTTATTTAAAACAATATATTATTTTAGAGTCTGATTGTAGCAGCGAAGTGAGTATTTTTAGTTTAGGAACACACGATACAACACAAATGAGTAATAATGACGATGATAATCGTTCATCGCGTGATAATAAAATGAATTGTAGTTTGAATATTGATAGCCAGCAACTTTATGACCCCGATTCACTTTGGAAACGTCATAAGTATAGGTAATTTACTTAAAGTTTTTTTATTTTCTTAAATTTAAATAGTCATTTTAACTTTTAGTAATTATTTTTTTTTTAGTTTAAGTGTGGGATATGTTGATAGTATGGGACGATTTGTTACTGAAATAGAGAAGGATCCTCATCGTAAATACGGTAAATTCATAAATTTATTTAAATTATCAACTTTCGAGAGCATTATATTGATTTTATTTGACTTACTTATTATTAAATAAATTACTATTTTTAGAATCGCGATTATCACGAGCAGTTAAGAGACTTATCCATATGGAAGAAGATAAGGTAAATTTATTTATTAAATATTATTTAATCATAGAGTCAACCTGAGTAGAATCGTCTTTCTCAAAAAACAATATTGAGACAATCCTTACATTATTTTTTTATTTTTACATAAACTAGTAATCGATAGACGGTTTACAATCTAGAAATGCTCAATTGGCTGGTAAAAAAAAAAACCTGATCATGTTCTTTAGCCGGGAATCTTATTACTCAGACTTGAAGTTACTCGGGTTGACTGTACTAATAATTGTTTATTATCATAAATAATTGAGTAATCATTTTAAATAATAGGCTAAAGAAGAATTAGCATGGAAAATAGCTGAGATGATTGTACGTGAAATAACGTCACTTACTTTAGGTGTATCAGAACTTCCTTCTTGAATTTCATTTATTTATTAAAAAAGTTATTTTTATATATTAAATCTTGATTTATTGAGATTTTTTGCTGCCGTTACTAAAAAATACGAGACTATTCTCGTGCCAAAATTAACCATCGACTTTTAAATTTGATACTAAAAAAAATTGTATTATTTTATTTATATTTAAATTTTATGATCTAATTAAGTGAGATTATTGCATAGTATTTTTTAATATTTTTTAAATACTTTTAATGACAGTTATTATTACATTTAATTATCATTAATTGTTATTTAATATAATATTTTAATTTTATAAATATTTTTCTTTATTAGTGGCATTATTATTTTATTAATAAAATTATTTTTTTTAAACTAAAAAATTCTTCCAATCAAGTAATCCATGACTTCGATTATAATTTTTTTTTTATTTTACACTACAATTAAATGTAAATAATTTTGTGCGCGACTTATGGATATAATTGATAATTACTATTGAAAGAAGAGTTTAGATATATTATTAATCATAATTAATTGAAAATTAATATCTTACAAAACGAGTACTGTATTTAATGAGATTAATAAAAGATACTATTTTTTAAATGATAAAATAAAGTAAATTAGTTGTCGATATTTATCCGGATGTATTAATGTATTAATCCGAAGGTGCTAACTAAATTAATTTAAATTCATAAAATAAAACAAAAAAACTTGCAACCAATTGAGTGAGAAAAAATTTAAAACTAAACAATATCATTATCAATAAAAAAAAATTTAATTAATATTGTCTCATATTTGTATGCGAATGACTGAATGTTGTATAAAAATAAAACAATGGTCTACGTACCTGTACAATAAAAAAATAAATATAAAATAAACTTAAATGTTAATGATCATTTAAATTAATAAATAAATTTTTAAAAAATCAGTCTAATAAGATGATGAACCATTAATGCTAGTGTGTGGTGTGCAGCATTCATATTGTGGCGTGATATTTAATAATGGCGACACTTCGTCTAACTCTTCACTATTATCCAATTTATTATTTGTAAATAATTGACGTAACTTTTTCCACCATGAAAAAAATTTTTCACGTTTACCCCATCGTTGATATACTAGCGCATTAAAAAATGCTTGCAGTGGATTTGTTATAGCCTAAAATAGTAATTGATATTTATTATTTTATGAAATACAATTAACTTATCGGGTCTGATATCCTTTGAATTCAAAGAATCACAATGAAGTAATAATTCTAGTCAATGAAAAAATATTTTAAGGGTATAAGTTAGAAAAAATTTAAAAGAAATGTTAACTTGGATAATTTTTCCTAAGTTTCAGTTATTTAAATTATGTAACAATTTTAATTTAAAATTTTGATTCCGTAATTTTAAATTAACAGCTCTAATGGCCAAGGTGAACATTTGCTAACTTGGCGGATCCGAATACGGTAAATTACGACAAGTTACGGTAATACACAGTAATTTACGGCGAATTACGGTATGCTTTTTAATTTTTGCAGTTTTTACAGTGCAATACTTTACTTTACGGTAAAATACCGCAGACTCGTCGCAATTTTCGGTAAATTATCGTTCTTTTACCGAAAATTTATGATAAAAATACCGCTTCTTTGCCGTATTTCACCTAAAATACCGTAATTTACCGTAAAATACCACAATTATTCCAAATGCCGTAAATTATGGCAAATTACGGTAATCACCGTAATTCGGATCCGCCAGGGAGTTGAGTTTGCTAACAAAGTTATAAATTGTTAACTTGAACTCACCATAAACTCAATAAATGATCATCTTAGTCAATAGGGAATCTTTAAAACATTATTATTTAAATAATCTTACCATAATATACCATAAGGCAATGATAACTTTAACGGGTAAATGAAACCAAAGTGTCCATAAGAGTATTCCATTAATCAAATTAGGTACCCAACAAATATAATAAACTAAATTAATCATCGCAAATTTAACTTGAATTGTTTGGACAAGTTTACGTTCGCGTCCAGTCATCTGTGCCATACTACATATAACAGCATTTTGTAAATCTTTTGTTGACGATATATATAGAACTGGATTAACAATCATTACAATACCCAGCAATGAATAAGTAACACAATAATTTGGTAGAATCCGTAAAATAGCCGTTGTCATTGTTACTGATCCATGACAACTGTAAAAAAAGTTTATTTATAATAATTAATTTATTAAACTATTTTTATAATAATTAATATTTATTTTGCTAATACGTCAACTAACTTAGCTTTAGGACTATAAAGAATTGTTAATCCAAATGTTGTTAATACGGCGGGTAAAATCCATGCAGCTGCATGATACCATCCATATTTACTCGGTCGTTCACTCAGTAATAATTTCATATCAATCGCATAACACATTGTCCATATCCATGTTGACATATAAAAGTATTGAGTCCATGCCTAAAATACTTAATAATCATGACAATAATTTTTTTTTTATTTTTTATTTTTTTTCTTATAAATATTTCTAAAATAAATAAATATACTTACCGATGACAATGCGCAAAGTATAACACTTGTGGTGTCATTCGTTGGCATGATTGGTTTATAGTTTATCCATAACGCTGAACGAATGAATATTCCTATTTAAAAATTTATTAATTGATAAGTAATTACCTATAAATTATAATTATCAAGAGAATTTTTGGTATTTATGTATAAGTGGGGTTTCATCTTTCTTTAATAACCAACTATCTATTGTACATATCGCTGTGGGATAAAATCCATCAGAAAATATCTAATGGCAAATTAATTATGCTTTTTGCATTATTAGATAACAAACGGCATTGTGTATGAAGTAGAAATCATTTTACCTCTAAATTTACGAATTTTCTTAATATTTCTATTTAAATTTTCTTTCATTGTTATGTTATTTCAAAGTTTAAAGTTGCTAACATGCAAAAGGTGGCATAAAAAGTTAATTCAGGATGAGTTGATTCCTAAGTCAACTTATTCCTGTCAAGGCTTAAGTTATGTGTGTAAAGTGACATAAATATCATAAAAGGCGATTGTTTTGTCTTCAGTACATCAACGGACTCATCAGTAAGGTTGATGTTGATGCATTCTGGAGGCAGTAATTAGAGGCGTATAGTAGCCCAGGTCTATTCCTGTTGCAGTTGCAGGAATGGAACTGTGGTTGCAACAGGAGTAGGTCTGTGCCTACAATAGGAATAATCTGTGGCTGCAACAGAAATAGACCTGTGGATGAAACAGGACTGATCTTGTAGCTGTAACAAGGCGGGTCCTGTAGCTGCTACACAGCTTTTCTGTTGCAGCAACAAACTCATGCTACAGGACCTATTCCTGTTGCAACGACAGTTCTTCTTTTTCGTGTATGCATCTACTTACATGTTTCAGTTGTATATTATTTTTTAGTGATCGAATAACTGAACTATGCCAATTTAAAATGTTCGAAATCCACGATTTATTTTTCCAGCTTTAAATAGATTAATCACACACCACTGTCCATCTTACGGAAATAAATAATTCTATTATTTTAATTTAAAATTGTTTATTATGTGAAATTTATAATTAATATAATTTTTCGATACTATTTTTAAACCAGTAAAGATTAAAATTTTAAGCCCCTGCTTGTAATTTTTATTCTATCACTCAGATTTTCGTCAGTTCGCCGTAAAATTTTATAAATATCAAATTTTTTTTAACCAGAAAAGTTGATTTTTTTCAAGTATTGATTTTATTTATATAAATTAAATTAATTTTATTTAAAATAAACTTATTTTAATTAATTACCTAATGATGCAAATAAATCAGCAACAGCAAGCCAAACAATTATTCGTCGACTTCTTGATGAAGAAAAATTTTGCCAACGATATTCTTCTTTAGGCAATATCTAAATTAAATTATTTTTTATAATTTATTAATTCATATATTTTTTAAATTTATTGTTGATAAATTATGAATTATACCTGATAAATTGCACCAAATATTCCTATAACTGAAGATAATAAACACACAGTATTATAAATGTCTGTATTAAATTCTTGCATTATAATGATAGCAATATCGGTATTGTTGTTGTGTCGACAACAGAATGTTTGAATTGTTGGATCAGCCATTTTTTTTTTTAATTACCAACTAAACATTCACTGAACAGAAGTCAAAAAAAAAAAAAAAAAAAAAAACGAACACTAATTTTGTCACATAAACTGACGTAGACCTTAAAAAATTTTCTTGATCTGATGGAAATATTATAAGACAAGACCACTTTTATGATAAACAGAACAGAGCAATGATAACGTTATTGATAAGAAATGACAAGAAACTCTAGTATACAATTGTAGAAAAATATATTTATTGATTACTACATTAACATTGATATAAATATTTTATATGTGAGATGTCATTGTGTGAAGTGTAATTAAATAATTGTCGATAGAATACATAACAACCGGTTTCAGTTGGGGATAATAATTTAAGTACATTCACATTTAAAACTCGTAAACTAATACATATTTATGACCTTAACGTTATACATGTGTTTATTAAACCGGACTCACAAGATATATTATCTTACCTTGAAGCCCCACAAGATCATGATCGATCGATTGTCTGTCTTTTCATAAAGGATTTATTTATTTTATTATTTTCCTTATCTTAAAATCGATTTATTACATAATTTAATTTTGAAAAATTGTTTATTTTGTCTTATTTTTAATTCGTTATTAACGATTGTTCTTTATAAATTAATATAACACTGAATATTTTTAATCTCAAAAAAATTAGTCAAGTTATATTTTTTTTATTTAAACAAGTACAAAAAAAAAATTTTTTTTTTTTACTAAATTATTAATAATAATTGTTAATATTAATTATAATTTAAAAAATGAAAAAAAAGTTCTTGAATTAACTAAATAATAAAATATCAAGAAATTTGAGAAATACTTCAAATTAAAGAAAAGGATAAATCGGATAATTTAAGAAAACAATTTTATTTAATTTACTTTCACTCAACCGCTAAATATTATTTTAATTTTACGTAAATAACCCACTATTTAAAAAAATCTAAATTTGAGGTAAAATGGACCGTCGAAAAAACATTAGATTTTAAAAGAATTTTTTTTTTTTCAAAATTACCATTTACATTTGACCTTTCATACATAATATACATGTTTAAAATGTGAAAAAATTAATTTAAAAAAAAATATTGTTAAAATAAAAGTTTCAATTAAATTGTTAAAATAATTATTTAGAACTGTTTTAAAGTTTAAAAATTTTTCGATTAAAATTTTAAGCTTTTGTCCCTCTTAAATATATTGTTTATAAAATTCTCAGAGAACTCTTATTTTTACCTTTTCCCCTACAGTAATAATTTTTATTTGATTCATATGAATATTTACATTTATACTTATAAATACGTTGCGTTTAATTATTTTTTTCTCCTAATATAGAAAATCACTTAGTCATTGAATACCGGTTTCTAATTATTACAATTTAATTAATTCAGTTGGCCACACAGAAATATTTATAGAAAATAATAAAGAAAGTGAACAGGAAAAAAAAAACACCCAAAATTTCCATAGAAATTAAAAATGAAAGAAAAATGTAATTAATTAATTAATTTCAAACAAAATTCATTATGATTTATTATATTAAACATCCCATCGTGCGTTATTACATTAAAAATAAATTTTAAATTCAATTACTGAGATTATAATCTAAAAAATACAATTTATATAACAAATCGATTGAAAAACATTGTGATAAAATTAACCATTTAACATCTGAATTGTGCAATACACACAGTAAGTACACTACTAAACTACTAAGTACTGTTTCTGTGAGATAAATTTAAATTTAAGTAAACATTTTAAAGGGGAGTTCTCCATCGTCCGGTAACAAAACGTTTATTACGTAATTTTGGATTTGTGGGTACTGCAATTATATTTCTCTTTGTTCTTCGTTTCGGTTTAGATTCTTCATTAATATCCTTACTCTTATCCTTGTCCTCACCCTTATCTTCTGTATCGTCTGCATGAAAATTTGAGTTTCCACTTTCTTTCAAATTTTCTTCGATAGAAATCACTTCCATATTGAATAAAATAAAAAAAAAACGTGTTTTTCTAAATAACTTTTCACCTGATTACTTTTTATTTGCATTAACTAATTACGTCTTATCTGATTTGTTAAAAAAAATAGATTATTTTAATCTTATCTTTAATTTAAAATACTAAAATTTTATGAATCGATTTCTTACCGTGAGCTTAAATAATCATTCTATCTATCTTCGACGGTGTCTTGAAATAAACTGACGTTTTGATATTCTTATATGAATATGCTTATGTGAATTCAAATAAGTATATGAAATAAAAGACTAATAGACTATTAACATTAAAAAACTCTGCTAATTGATTATCGATTATCACCTATATTCATTTTTTACAACGGATTTCTACATTGCCCATTTTTGTCCATACATTTAGGTTTGCGAGGGGCATCAATAATACTTCTTTTACTTCTTTTTTTTTTACCTTCATCAGTTATATCTTCCTGATCAATTTCCACATATGGATTACCAGGACATGAATCTTGTGGTTTATTTTCTTGACAATCTTTACTTTCTTGAAAAATTTTTTCACACGTTTCCATAGTTATAATTATAATTTTTTTTAAATTTAATTTTATAATTATTCACTTTCTATTAAATTATTAATAATTTAAGTAAGTAATAACCAAAAATTCAAGTTAATATTTTTTTTAAAGAAGAAATCGTTAGATAACTATCATGTTTGATGTTTGAATTTTAACTGACTTGTTAAATCATTTATCTTCCAAAAGGTAAAAGAGGCTTTGTGATTTCACAATAAGTTATTTACTTAAATTTTATTATTATCATTATTCTTGATCAACCCATAAGTAGAAAAAAAATATTTTATGATTTATGAAGTAATAAATTTAATATTTTGAATTAGTAGTTATATAATTAACATATTAATTTATTTTTCTTAATATTTTTTATTTTCAAAGGGCCGCTGTTATTATTTACTCATCAAAATAGATACTAAAATATTACACAACTTTTTTTATTACATATTTTATTTTACCCTGAAGTTTAGGCAGTAATCGGTTTAACTTTAATGATAATTTGTATGCTACAAAATTACAATCTCTGAATCTTCAAAATAACTTAATTGTAAAAAAACTCTTGCGTCATGATTTGTATAAATATGATTTTTTTTATATTATGTTTGAATTGAATTGAATTTTAACCGGGCACTCAGCTTGTGTTAGCCATTGTACCCGGGCCCATTGAGGACAATTTTTATAGTTATCGGAGAGGATCGCGGTCCTGGTGATCATTGCTATTAGGCCTTGCATTTTTGCCAGTCCACCTAACAATGAACTTAGCAAGCCCACTGTCCTTCCGACAACTATATATAATTTAACTATTGTAGATACTATTGTTTGTGAGTTGATAGATGGAGGAGACATAGTTTTTATTTCGGTGATTCCTCGCCCCGAGTCTAAGGAAACACGTCGCGGGACACAGCCGCTGTCAGCAGTCCCCACTAATTCAGGAAGAACCGGGACCTAGCATTAGCTAAGCCCACCGTCGTACTCCCGTCGCTATGAGTCCTAGCTTCCAGCTGCCGTAGCCATCTTACGTCGTGTCCTTGTCATCGGGGGATCTTGTCATCCGAAATTGTGTCTCCTAGGAAGTTAATGTGGGTGTTTTATGGTCCATCCTACAGAGCCCACTGTGTAAGATAAGGCACTTATACAATGGAGGATGCCTGTTATCCAAGGGCAACGTTGGTGGTGGAGGACTCCCTCTATTATTGCTTTGACACGTTGGCTTACACCAAAGCTAGAGGTTCTGCGAATGTTTATGGGCCTCCGCCGCCATCAATGCTCGGCCGATACAGGTGTTCTTCTTTGATAAGAAGCCCCACCCGCTAGCCTAGTCATAGAGGCAGCAGAGTCCTGCAGATTCGATCAAGTTTTTGTGTTCCACTATCATTTTGTAATGAAGTCGGCGCCACTTCTCCACTCGCTCGAAAAATCGTCGGTATTCCACCACCAGAGAGAGCTGCCAATGTAATGCACATAAATAGTATTGTGAAAAATAAAATTCATTGGTGCATGCCGGAATCGAACCTGGTCCAACGCTGTGGTAAGCAAGTACCTTGTTCGATAGGCTATTGCCAGCCCCGTATATTATGTTTAAAATTATTTGTAGTTTAGTCTTTCCCTTATGATTTAATCCATGCTAAGTGTATATCTATATATTACTCAATTCGAATTGTTTTAAAACATTTTAAATTGTTTTGAATCATTTCAAATCATTTTTCTTAATCAAGGTTGCTACAATCTTAAGAAGAACTGATTACGTAAATAATTACATTGATTACAATAAAAGAATCATTTTTAATGTAATCATGATTAATGATAAAATATTTGTTTGTAATTATATAGAAAAAAAAAAAATATGGATATGATATTTAATTTATTAATTATGGTTGATTATTTATAATTAATCCAATTTAAAGCTAAAAGAATAAATGGTAATTGTTTAGAACTGTGACCCCATATGACAACTTTTCGACTTTCTGTCGAGAAGCATTAAAAATCATCAAGCTTATTGTGAAAACAAGATAATTGTTTAGAATTGCGGCTTCACCCAGCAATCGGAATCGCATTGAATCGCATTCAGTTTTCTATTCGATTCAATCACCTACACAATTTTAGCACCTCAATTTAAGAATTTCGCAACGATAATGACCTTAATCGAAAGGTCTCCGTTAGGTCCGTTAAGGTCCACCAATTTTTTCGTTAGGTCCCCTATTGATTTTTTTAAAATAATTTTTTTAATTTTCCATAAAAAAAATTTACTATCTAACCGGGAAAAAATCATCAGACCTTATCATGCATGATCATGCGTTAATATCATGCATGATCATGCCTGAATATTTGCCAGCCATGAGCATGCGTGATCATGCTCGGTCAGACATGATTATGCTTTCTCATGCATGATCACGCCTGATCATGGCTGGCAAATATTCAGACATGATCATGCTTGATTCGGTTATTAGGTATTTTTCTAATAATAAATGAAAAGAATTCTAGTTATAAATTACAAGCAAATTATAAATTGAATTAATTATTAATTGAAAAAAAAAATATATATGCAATTGTATTGACTATCATTATAAATTTCGCAGGAATTTAATTATTCAATTCTTCAATCAATGAAAAAAAAAAAAAATTTGTAATTAATTCTATTTTAATTATTTTTTTGAAAGAAGATTAATTTTAATTATTGATTGAACCAGAAATTATAAATTATGGAAAATTTTTCATAAAAATATTTGATTATTATTGGTTAAAAACTTTGATTAAATCCGATTGAAGCTCGATCGGATTTCGATTGTATTTTTTTGCATGATCAGACATGAAATGTATGTCATGCTTGGCAGTGCTTGATTCATGCATGACCATGCCTGATCTTGTCTGAATCAAGCATGATCATGAATGCTGATTTTGTCCCGGGCTATCAAAGGAATCCATATGGGAATCCTGCCTAGATTTCTATGTGAGTTTCTACAAGGCATTTTCAGATGGATTCCCATAAGGTTTCCTATATAGTAATCCAGCATAGATACCGATATAAACTCCCACATGGGCTCCTATGGGAATTCACACCATGCCAAAGCCATATGAAAACCGTATGGAATCTCATGTGGATTTTCGCGTCAATTTCCCATAGAAATGTACACCATGTCAAAATGGAAATCTAAGTACCCACAGTTTCCTATGTAGATTTCCCATATAGGAATCCGGCTACTCATAGTTTCCTACATGAATTCTTTTATAAAACCATACTCTTCTGTATTAATTCCTAAGGATTCTTGTATAAATCCATACTTTTTTATATGATTCCTATGGGTTTCCATACAATTCCTCATAGATTTCTTTATTAGGGTAATGATGCATAACGAAGCATGTCTTCAAATGAGTTATACACGGTCATGTATGCTCATGCCAAGTTACTCTTCATTGTGAATCACCATTCCTCCGTATCATACATTCCCCGATTTTATATGGTATGTATGACGTTGCATAATTCGTGCAGTGTCATGAATGATCATTCATGATTGAGCTTGGTCACGCATGACATTGCATGAATTTGCGCGACTATTCCTTCTTCGTAATGCATAATCAATAATCATGAATGATCATTCATGATTGAGCTTGGCCACGCATGACATTGCATGAATTTGCGCGACTATTTCTTCCTCATCATGCATAATCAATAATCATGAATGATCATTCATGACTGTGCACGATTCATGCTAAAGTGTGCATGACCATGCAGAGTCATGTTCAATCATATATGATCATGGATTACGAGGCAAGAATAGTCATGCAATATCATGCATGACCAAGCTCAGTCATGAATGAGCATTCATGACTGCACGATTCATGCAAAGGTGCGCATGATCATGCAAAGGTCTGTCCAGTCATGCGTGATATTGCATGAATCGTGCAGTCATGGATAATCATGCACGATCATGATCATGATAAAGCATGATTCATGCATGATCGTCCATGACGATTTTTTTCCGGAGAGCACCTCATTCATGATTAAGTTGTTATTTTTTATCATAATCTTTTTCTTAATGGTTAGGTCAATATTGGTCTATCATTTTCATTATCGCATCATTTGTTTTAAATATTTTATTAATAATTATATTACAATTTAAATAAAATTCGCGCATGCGCATTTTACGTTTATTCTATAGGGTAAGAGCACCAGTACCCAGCCCCTAACCAGTAGCCAGCCGGGCTTATACTTTAACATTGGCTCAAAATATATATAGATATAATTTAACATGAGGTGGCTGGCTACTGGTTTGGGGCTGGGTACTGGTACTCTTACCCTATATGGCGCAGAATTAAAATTTTTCCCTTTTCCCTCAATTATTATATGAATACTCATTTTTTCCGTCTCTCAATAATCTACATATACACTGAAGCTTATATATTGTTTTTTCATACGGGCGAAAAAGACTCTCATCGGATCGTGAACAATTGGTAAAGAAACAGAAAGGAAAAGAGAGCCACTAACTAGAAATGGCCACCATGGTCGAAACAAATTTGAAATTTAAAAATTCCAAAAATTATTTCTTAGTAATAAATGTTTTATTGTGAGTAAAAGAATAATAAAATTTAAAATATTAATAATAATAGCTAAAGTTATACAAGTAGGCGTTCGAATAGAATAGTACTGTCATTCAAAATTCGAATTGAATAATTAGAACCTTTGACTTATTTGAGTATATGATTAATTAATTATTTTATGTGAACAATAAATACGAATGATGTATTGGATAACGGAAACTGCCAAAGAAGATGAAAAAAAAACTGCTGAAAAATAATCTGCTGCTGTCGGGATTCGAAACCAAGACCTAAAGAATATGAAGCACAACCACTGCCGCACTGCTACTTGGATGCTCACGATCAGTTGGAGATATTTTTATGTATTTAGAACGCAGATATTATTATAACATAGAATTATGCTAAAGAATTGAGCTCATTTGAAGTTACAAGTATGGTAGGCATTGAAGGGTTAAAACATCTTTTTAAAAAGGTGATTATGTCCTCCATGTGCTTCGTTAAGGGTATTGAGGACTTGAATAGCATTTTAAAATATATGGTAGACCATGGAGGGTTAAAATACCATTTTAAAAAGGTGATTTACTCCTCCATACGCTACTTTTAGGACATCGAGGACTTAAATAGCATATTACATTTAGCGGCAAGTCCGACATCAAAAGAACTGAGGCTTTGGAGGCTCAAACTACTGTTTTAATTCTGACTCGGGAAAGTTTAGTGTCGCAATTGCTCAATCGATTAAATTTCATACGATTTTGTGGAATTATTCAATGCTTCGCAAAATTTGATATAAGATTTTGCAAATTTTACATCACAACAAAAAACTAAAAAATTTGGTGAAACTTTATAAAATTTTATATAATTATCATTGAGGCCGACAAATATTGTTTTTATAAAATGTCATATAAGTTTATGGAGTTTTTTAAAGGTATATAAAAATCCATAATAAAAACTTATGAACTCTGTCTTTTCCGGCATTTTACTCTAAATACATCAATTAAGCATAAGACTTGAACTTTCGCGATGTGGACCAGTGAGCAACGTTCAGGACTACCAGCCAAGAGGAGCCGTGTTCGAACCTAGCAGACGCCCAGGATTTTAATAATGATTCAAACCTGACTCATATCTTACGCAAATGATGACATAGCGTAACGTCACTCAGACGTCAAATTTACGTCAATGTGTTTACTGGGGTATATATATTATCATTAAAATTATTAATTAATCACTATTAATTAAAATTATAGTGTATGGAGGGTAGAGGTTTCTCTACCCTCCATATTGGAAAACACCAGACTGCACCAAACCACAACAAATGATCCTGAAGGTTACAGACAATCAGCAACTTTCGGTTTTTTTTTTTTTTCAACAAGTCGATTACAAAAAAAAAAAAAAAAAAAAAAAAAAAATGCACATGTAGGAAATTTAAAAAATTAGAAGTGCAATTTAAAAAAAAAAAAATTTTTTTATGATTTACCGATTTTTAAAAAATCTAAACATTATCAGACGTCGGCTGACTTCAGTATCATTAAAGTTAATCATAATTTAAATGGATTACTTTACATGAAATTATTTATTTAATAATCATGTAATAATTAAGGGAAAAATTTAAATTCCGCGCCATATATAGAATAAACGTAAAATGCGCATGCGCGAATTTTATTTAAATTATAATATAATTATTAATAAAATATTTAAAACAAATAATACGATGATAAAAATGATAGACCAATACTGACGTAACGATTAAGAAAAAGAATATAATGATAAATAACAACTTAATCATGAATGAGGTGTTAGATAGTAAATTTTTTTTATGGAAAATTAAAAAAATTATTTTTAAAAAATCAAAAGGGGACCTAACGAAAAAATTGGTGGACCTTAACGGACCTAACGGAGACCTATCGAATAAGGTCATTTTCGTTGCGAAATTCTTAAAATGAGGTGCTAAATAGTAAATTTTTTTATGGAAAATTAAAAAAATTATTTAAAAAAAACAAAAGAGGACCTAACGAAAAAATTGGTGGACCTTAACGGACCTAACAGAGACCTATCGATTAAGGTCATTTTCGTTGCGAAATTCTTAAAATGAGGGGCTAAAATTGTGTAGGTGATTCAATCCTGTTTTTAGAATGGCTGTCTTGTCAATCCGTATCAATGCGATTCAATGCCACACGTTGATATAGGCTAAGTAGGAAAATTTTTTTACCGATTAACCCAAAATTCTTGATTACCGATAGCCGAAATTTAAAAATTTCAATACGATTATCTACCTTGATAGCCAAGTTGGCGAGAAACTGCCCTGATAGCCACCCTAACCATAAGTTAACTACAAGCTACTGCCGTATTTTAAAGGTAACTTAAAGGAAAGTGTTGGAGATCAAGCAGTTACCTTTAAGTTGACAGTAAATTGTCTGCAACTTTCTATTTAATTTGACTACTGTGATGTCCTATCGCGATTCACCTGCCCGATCGAAATGACCCCTCGCGGAATCAAGATAAAACCCTTACGCGGGCTATTTAAATATAATTATATTTTTGATATTTTAAATAAATCGTGAGAAAATCTTGGGTTTTTCGGGACTTACAAATAATAAAACATCTGATCCATCTGGTCACTCGAGGCTCGTCTAAAATAAAATCTTAAATGGAGAAATTATAAAAGAAACTTATGTTTAAAACCTTTGTTCGTTAAAATTAAGAGAAAAATGTAAAGACATTTGTTAGTTATTTATAGAAATTCTGTATTTTGTATTTAAGTAGTTTTAGAGACTCAAGTGCCCTGCCATAAACCTTAGTAAGAAAATTTCTTAAAACCGTTATATAAAAACTTGAATAATGGGAGGGTAATAGTTTTGAAGATTAATTTTGTAAGGCAAAACTACCCGGAAGCTCGAGCACGAATGTCATTGTTATTATAAACTAAAATATACGTTGCATTGAATTTTTCAACAACCACAGACAACTTTATTTTCTTCAATTAAACAGTCCTTCACCAACTTATAATCGATATACCGAAGCTGAGTATTTAAATACTCCCGGGCGAAGTATCCCAATATAAATAATTTAAAATTATAGTAAATTAATTAATCGACCTCCCGATAGGTGGAGGTCATAACAAAAACAAATTAGTGTCAGAAGTGGGATTCGCCGGCTTTGGTACGCGATTTGAATTGGTGAATAAATAAAATAATCAAGTTGGTGAAAAAATAAACACAATAAAAATATAAACAGTGACTGTGGAAGTGAATAAGTGTAATAAACTTTGAGTGTTTTAAAATAAATTACTGTAGACTTATATTAAAGACAAATAGTTTATTTATCAATATTTACTCGTACAATAAAATCAGTGAACTGCTAAAATAGAATAAATAAAATTGAGTACATATTAAAAACAATTTTAAAATTAATTTCTTGAAACTGAAAAATGAAAAATAATTAGTTTTACTGTGAAAAGTTAAAAGTGAGAAATAAATCTAAAGATAAACTATCAATTTTATTCATAAATATTTTATCATCAGTAACGTGAATACAAAAGTGCAATCACCATTGACCAGCCACCACTCTCTCAGGGGTTTTTTTGTGCGTTTTCCTCTGAGCGAAGGACAGATGTCGGAGTTGGGTGATTCCAGTTGTCGCACAAGTAAATCTCTGCGAATCACGGGCATTTGAAAAGAGTAAAAATTTTGAGATCGAGTTAGACAGTTTAAATCCAAGTCAAACGAGAAGGATTTAAATATCAACATCCGTATGCAGCTTCTATAAATAATTCTCAACTATCATATAAAATATCTACAAGCCGGAGTTCATCGCCACCTACAATATCTACAAGCAGGAGTTCATCGCCACCCAAATATCTACAACCAGGAGTCCACCATCATCCAACGATCTACGAGTGCCACATCGCAGTATTGACATAAGTACCTTAAATATTGTAAACCATAGATATAAGAATTGTAGTAATTTTATAATATCTCTCTCGAGTGACCAGTAGTAAATAAGTAATTTACCGTTAAATTAATTTTAAACCACACAAAGACAAATTATATATATTTACCAATCAAAATGCCACCTGTACGTAGTACACGTAGAGCAAGTCGTCGTAACGATCCCATAGTCACCCCACCTGTCAGAGTCACGCGTCGTCAAAATCGTAATAATGATAATGATAGAGCTGAAGTACCAGATAATCAATTAAATAACGATCCGGTAATTGCCCCCCCCCACCCCCTGCGCCGGCTGCTGTATCAATCGCATCGACTAGTTCGGACGCGGGTTCGTCTAATTATAATGTCCTATCGAATGCTTCAGATATTGAAATCACCGCTAATTCATCATCATATATGAACTTGAAACTAGCTGTCGATCTTGTCCCGCGATTTGACGGTAGATCTAGTACATTGTCAAAATTTATTAAGCAAAGCAAACTTGCAGATTCTCTAATCCACCCCCGAGATAAAATTAATTTACTCGCGTTAATTCGGAATAAAATTGAGGGTCAAGCAGACCAGTTGATCGCGAATCGAAACGACCCCGAAAATCTTGACGAACTGATTAGCCTCTTAAAAAACTCTTTCTCACGGACATTTGACGTAGAACATATACATGACGAACTAAAGGGTTTAAAACAAAGAGATAATGAGACTATCGAGTCATACGGAGCTCGAGTCAGTGAGATTCTGGGCCGTGGCATGGAAGCCATAAAAGAAAAATATAAAACCTCGGAAGCCGTCGGTGTTCGAGTTCTATTAAATCATGCCGCTATTACGGGATTCACGCGCGGACTTCAGAGTTCACTTTTAAGCTCGCTTATCACTCGAGATGAGCCGGAGTCGTTAGCTAAGGCAATGAATATCGCGTCACCTCTTGAACGAGAAGCAGAAAATCGAAAATCCTTATTCGGTTCGAATCAACATCAACATCCACCTTATATTTAGCTCATAACCGGGGAGCTAGAATCAATGCTATTACCGGGAACGGAATAATAAAATGCTTTCATTGCGATCAGCCGGGTCACATGAAAATAAACTGTCCCGAGTGGAAACAGCAGAAGCAGCGTGAACCGCGGGACCAGGTATACTGTGACTTTTGCTCTAGACGCGGTCATGTCGAAGACAATTGTTTTAAGAAAGATCCGAGTAAACGCAAAACCAGTAAATACTATAGACCTAACACTGAACAAAATAATTTAAACGCGAACAACGTTCCACGGACGAACGCAACTCGGAACGGCGAAGTGATCCTGCGTTCACAATCCACCGGATTAACTACCAACTAAAAACAGACCAAACTGCAGAATTACCGGTAATCACTCTGAATAATAATCATCTCTTAAATAATCAAGCTTGTTTTCTTATTGACACGGGAGCCCAATTAAATCTAATTAAAACAAATGCCATCAGCTCGGATATAAGCATTAATTCTAATATAATTTATAATCTCATCGGGATCGGGTCCGGAACGATACGTACCGTCGGCGAGGCAGAGCTCATTGTACGTGAAATACCGATCAAATTCCAGGTGGTTCAGAGCACGTTCCCGATCGAACAATCCGGTATACTTGGTACTCCATTCCTACGAAAACAAGAGGCTCAATTAAATTTTAAAAACGATTTATCGGGAAATTTAATATTAGGTAATGAACAGATAGATTTCTACGGACATGCATCACATTATTTACCTCCTAGAACAAAAAAATTAATAACTATTAAAATAAAAAATGATAGGAAAGAATCTGGTTATATCGGAAAAATAAATGCTGGACCTGGAGTTCATCTAGGTGAAGTCCTAGCTACACCAAGAGACGGATACGTCAAAATTTATGCGATCAATACCTTGACTAGCGCAGTCGATCTGACAATTCCGTCGGTAGAAATCGAAGATTTTGAAGCGTTGCCCCCATCCCCTCGAACGGCGCGTACGGGATCTCCCAAGAACGTAGCTGATCAAGCAGCTGCTCAACGATTCGCCTTGCTATTTGAATCTCTTAACCTCGACAATCTGAACGAAATAGAAAAAATAAGTATTTTAGAAATAGTTAAACAATTTTCATATCAATTTCACCTCCCTGGCGACAAACTTCAAGCTACAGACGTGACGAAACATAAAATTATTACGATGGACGAAATACCAATAAATACAAAACAATATCGGAACCCGCAGGTACTCAAAAATGAGGTACAGAAACAAGTAAACGAGCTCCTTTCGTCTAATATAATTCGAAACTCAGACTCTTCCTACAACTCACCGGTTTGGATTGTTCCTAAAAAACCCGACCCATCAGGTAATCCGCGGTGGCGCATGGTAATCGACTACCGCGGGTTAAATGATAAAACGGTCAGTGACGCGTACCCACTTCCAAATATAACCGACATCCTCGACCAGCTGGGTGGCGCGAAGTATTTTACCATCCTCGATCTTGCTTCAGGGTTTCACCAGATACTGATGGACCCCGAGTCACGGCATAAAACAGCATTTTCTACCCCATACGGTCATTATGAATTCAATCGCATGCCATTCGGGCTGAAGAACGCGCCCGCGACATTCCAACGGTTAATGGACCGTGTACTCACCGGGCTCCAAGGAGTCGAAATGTTCGTGTACATGGACGACATTGTCGTATATTCTATTTCTCTGGAAGAGCATTCGCGGAAACTAAAAAAATTGCTAGCTCGTCTACAGAATGCTGGTCTCGCTCTATCACCAGAAAAATGTCACTTTCTTCAAAAGGAAATAGTATATCTGGGTCATCTTATCACACATGAAGGAGTTAATCCTGATCCGCAAAAAATTCGTGCAGTTAAAGACTTTCGTGTCCCTAAAAATAGAAAAAATATTAAATCATTTTTAGGATTAGTGGGTTATTATAGACGATTCATAAAAGACTTCGCGAAAGCAGCGAAACCATTAACCCACCTTTTAAAGAAAGACATAAAATTTGACTGGGGCGATGCCCAGCAAAAATCGTTCGAAACCCTCAGAGACACAATTTGTACACAACCCGTACTCCAATATCCTGACTTCCAAAAACCGTTCGTAGTAACCACCGATGCGTCAAATTTCGCACTCGGCGCCGTATTGAGCCAAGGGCCAATAGGCAAGGACCTTCCGATCTCTTACGCGTCACGAACATTATCAAAATCAGAAATTAATTATTCGACTACAGAGAAAGAACTTCTCGCGATAATTTACGCCGTTCGACACTTCCGACCGTATCTTTATGGACGTCGATTCACTTTAGTAACCGATCACCGACCACTCCTATGGCTCCACAATACCAAAGACCCCGTTTCTAAATTGCTAAGATGGAGAATTAAATTAAATGAATATGATTTTGAAATAGTTTTCAAACCAGGTAAAATTAATTCAAACGCTGACTCTCTTTCACGTAATCCAGTCGACAGCATAACAGACGAAACTTTAAAAGCACAAATTAATTCAGATAAAATACTTAAAATCAGCTCTAGAGGTCTGGAATCGGTACTTGACTGCGCAGACAAGATACCAGTTGTAGATCTCGCCACGAGTGAAAATATCGAGACAGAAAAGAGTTCATTTTTAGCAGAAGCATTTGTTGGTTCAATTTTTCTCGCGGAGAAACCCCCTTCGACTGATATAAACATAGAGATAACAAGTAAAAACAGTTTAAGTGCAACTCCAGCGTGTTCAAGTCCAGTAAAGGTGTGGTTCAGCACACATAGCCGGAACCTCGATACAGCAGAGATCGTAACAGCGGGATGTGGTATGAACCAGGCTTCCCCACGTTCGTTCGGAACCTCAGTTCTTAGGAACTGTAACAGCGAGCTCTCGTGGAGGCCAAGTTTAAGTAAAGGGGTCCAGCACACATATCCGGAACCTCGATACATCAGAGATCGTAACAGCGGAATGTGGTGCGGACCAGGTTCATGTAAGAAGGCTCTCCACGTTCGTTCGGAACCTCAGCTCTTAGGAGACTGTAACAGCGAGCTCTCGTGGGAGTCAAGTTTAAGTAAAGATGGTTTACACACATATCCGGAATCTCGATACAGCAGAGATCGTAACAGCGGAATGTGGTGTGAACCAGGTTCATATGATAAGACCTTGCACGTACATCCGGAACCTCAGGCCACAGAAGTCTGTAACAGCGGAGTACGGTGGTGCGAGGCAAGTGATAAGAGCATGCTGGAGGTTTGCCAGGCAATGTATAGAAAAAGAAAACTAGATGATGTAATTGATGACAGTACAACCCATAAACAGACGAAAAACGCTTACCTGGAGATTCGAAAGATCTTAGCCATAGTCCCATTACGATTTTCCTATACTAAAGACAGCTTAATTTTGCGTACAGATAACATCATCCAATTTATATCAGCAGACTGTACACATATACCTAAATCGAGTAGAGAGTTACTCCAGCAAGGCATATTTACTGTGGAGGGACTACTCCAGCAGCCAAGAAATGTGGGAGAAGCTCTCGCCACTCGCTGGAATGTAAATTACATTTTTCATTTAATAATTAAAAACACCAGAAACGAGCGCGCGGATATTTGTAACGTAGAAAGTAGTATCGTAGCCTTAAAACATCTAATGGAGCATGTAAACGTGAAAACCGTAAGTCTTTCTAAAGCACAAAATGAACACTCTCAGCCCTTCTGGAAATTGTTAGAACAAAACCTAAAAGATAAATTCGCGAATGAAAACTATAATTTCACGATTTGTACGGGCGAAATTAGATTCCCGCCGGTAAACGAGCAAAAGAATATTATTAAAGAATATCATAATTCGGTAATCGGAGGACATTTTGGAGTCAGGAAATTATACAATCGCGTTCGGGAAGATTTCTACTGGAAAAATATGAAGAACGATATAGAAAAATTCGTTCGAACTTGTAATAGTTGCCAATCGAACAAGCTGGTGCGCGTAAAGACTAAACAGCCAATGAGGATAACCGACACACCGGAAGAAGCGTTCGATAAAATACAAATGGATATAGTGGGTCCCCTACCTGTAACCCTTGACGGAAACCGCTATTTATTAACTATCCAGGACAACCTGACAAAGTACTCCGACGCAATTCCCATCCCGAGAATGGACTCAGTTACGGTCGCTACTACCTTCGCGAAACATTTTATTGCACGGTTCGGATGCCCAAAAGCCATCCATACTGACCAAGGTAGTAATTTTACCAGTCAGATGATGAAGACCTTCTGCCAAATCTTTAAAATTAATCAAATTAAGTCCACGGCGTTCCACCCGCAATCACTAGGGTCTCTCGAGCGAGCCCACCACGTATTCATCCAATATCTAAAACACTATTGTAAAGATGAGGATTGGGATCAATGGATAGTGTTTGGTATGTTTTCATACAATACCTCAGTTCACGAATCCACCGGTTTTACACCTCATGAATTAATATTTGGGAGAAAGGCACGTATTCCTTCAGAATTTGCCAAAGAAAAGATCCCAAAAAAATATATATAGTACTTTGATGACCTTTTTAATAAGATTACCATTACGCAGGCCACTGCCGCGGAAAACCTCCAAACCGCTAAAAATCGTTCCAAAGCCTATTACGACAGAAACCAAAACCCGAAAAATTTCAAGGTCAATGATCTCGTATATTTACTAAAAGAGCCGAGACTGTCGAAGTTCGATCGCCAATGGGATGGTCCCTATAAAATAATTAAAGTATTTGATGACTTAAATGTAATGATAGCTCTAAACAATAATAGAACGAAAATAGTACATACCAACAAATTAAAACTTGCCCATATCCGCCTCGAGGATAATCGAAATAGTTCAGACGAGAGCAATGACGAAACGTAAAATAAAATAAATTGTAATTCGCGTAGCTTAAAAATAAGTTGTTCTGAGTGCCTGATTGATATCAATTGTATCTGTGTGTGCTAAAGTAGTTATACATAATTCATTATACACGAGACAAAATGCAATCTTGATGTGACCTAAAATAAAATAAATTTAATTTAACCTTAAGTAAAGTAGAAAATTAATAAAAATCAATACTTTAAAATTAAAATAAGTTACCTGTTTCAACAAATGTAAACAAATGTTTAGGTTATGGCATTTAGACAACAACATTATAATTAAGAATGAATGAATTATACTAACCTTATCTTTAGAACATGAAACGTAATGTTTTGATATGCACTTAATCTTCATTTGTAATCTTTGAATAGGTGTGCTTGAATGATCAATTATAATGTTATGTATGTTTTGATTTCACGAGAGTATAAAGCTGTTACCGTAGGTAACACCTTTAAAATAAGGGGGGAGGTGTGATGTCCTATCGCGATTCACCTGCCCGATCGAAATGACTCCTCGCGGAATCCAGATAAAACCCTTACGCGGGCTATTTAAATATAATTATATTTTTGATATTTTAAATAAATCGTGGGAAAATCTTGGGTTTTTCGGGACTTACAAATAATAAAACATCTGGTCCATCTGGTCACTCGAGGCTCGTCTAAAATAAAATCTTAAATGGAGAAATTATAGAAGAAACTTATGTTTAAAACCTTTGTTCGTTAAAATTAAGAGAAAAATGTAAAGACATTTGTTAGTTATTTATAGAAATTCTGTATTTTGTATTTAAGTAGTTTTAGAGACTCAAGTGCCCTGCCATAAACCTTAGTAAGAAAATTTCTTAAAACCGTTATATAAAAACTTGAATAATGGGAGGGTAAGCTGATCCGAGACCGCAATAAAACTCGAGCGGTCCAAGCATTGGCAAGGGTGAAAGCCTTGGACCTAATAGCGAGAAATACCCCATGACTCCAGATAACGCAGCAGCTGTTGAGAAGGTCGACCAAGCGGCAGAACAGAAGATTCAACTTCGAGGGGTGGAGATACTCTGTGACGTCATGAGGCCCCGACCACGTCCCCACAGCAGCCAATAAGAAAACTTACCCCGCCATAGTCTCCAAGGCTGACGCCCCTTCAAACTTAGAATAGTTTTGAAGATTAATTTTGTAAGGCAAAACTACCCGGAAGCTCGAGCACGAATGTCATTGTTATTATAAACTAAAATATACGTTGCATTGAATTTTTCAACAACCACAGACAACTTTATTTTCTTCAATTAAACAGTCCTTCACCAACTTATAATCGATATACCGAAGCTGAGTATTTAAATACTCCCGGGCGAAGTATCCCAATATAAATAATTTAAAATTATAGTAAATTAATTAATCGACCTCCCGATAGGTGGAGGTCATAACACTACAAGTATTAACGTCAGACAATTACGTTAAGTTGCTTGAAAGTTTCACTTCAAATTAACGGCAAGTTTTTCTGGCAAGTTACATTCAAGCTACTGCCGTATTCTGAAACCAACTTAAAGGAAAGTATTATCCAGCCAAGGTTTGCTAGAAACTTTCTCGTTAAGTTAGCCGTAAATGTTTTACTGCAACCACTTGTAGAGCAATGTCTGGCTATCAGGGTGACGAGAAACTTGCATACGCAACTGGACACCAAGTTGGCCGCCAACAGTTGGTACCTCCAAAGTTGATAGACATTTTCTGAGAAAGTTGGTGGCAAAACTTGGAAATCCAATAAGTTGACAGTAAGTTTCCTTTCAATTTTCTCAGAAACTTGCATTCCAGTTGCAGCTTCATACTGGCGCCAACTTTCTGAGAAAGTTGACGGTAACTTGTAGCCAAAAGTTGCAAAAGCTAAAGTTGTCGACAACTTGTCATCAAGTTGGTCGGAAACTAATGAATGACCAACTTTTTCACGATCAACTCGTGCTGTCAGGGTATGACTCAAAAATAATTGAGAGAAAAAAAATTATTTTTTATCATTCATGCGATATAAGTGCTATCTTATTTATTTACTCAATACAACACTCAATAATAAATATTAATAGCACTGTCATAAATTTACACAGTAACTATTATAATAAATAAGTATAACTTATTACACAAAGTTAATGATCAAAGTTTAAATTTGATTAAATAATATACATGTATATAAAAATACATAAGCAACTGAGTAAATGTGGTAAAAATGCAGTAACACTTCCCCTATTTTGGTCTATTAAAATTTTTATAAAATCTCAATTGAGTGAATTAAAATTCTATTACAGGAACAGAAATATATTTTTTTAAATCATTCGAGATCTTATGCACTGAGAAAAAAATTTTCTTCTGACAACTAAATTTTAGTTATGACAAAGAAATGATTTGATTGCCCATTGCCAATCATATATTTGGTTGTTTGAACGAAATATTTTATAATCCACCAACAAAACGAATCATTGGAGACTGCAAAATATTTAGTAAAGATATATAATTACGCTTTAAGTAGCAAACATAAAGTCAAATTGATTGCCTATAGAGCTTATAAAGTAGTCATAATGAAATATATTAGTGAGCCTTAGAGAATGAGTTGTTAATAATAATTAAAAAGTTGGAAAATCCAAACGTGCACAACAACTCATTTGCTCATTCAATAGTAAAAAAACATTTTCCTAAACAAAAATAACTCAAAAAAAAAAATCTGGAAAACTTTTGACCCTGCAGGCCAGCCCCAAAACTTCTCGCTTTTTTCGAGCTCGAAAATGTTACTGTGAATACACTTTTGAGCTCTTTTTCAATAATATTCATTACTGCATCGGGTTTTTCTAGCTCGAAGAGCCCGAAAAAAAGTTGCCTTGTTTTACACTACAAAAATTCAAATAATCAGTAATAAATACCAAAAACAGATTCTCTGTATAAAATCGCGCCAAGTACACGTTTAAAATTTTTTACAATTAAAAAAAGATTCTTTTACAAAAAAAAATAAATCAAATCGAAAAAATACCAAGTACCTAATGTAATTCGAAATCATGGAAAATATTTTCATAGAATTGAAAAAAAAATTGAAAAAAAAAATTTCAATGTTCTTGGTGTGCGTTACTAAATTTATTCAAGCAAAATTCATTTCTAGAATTCATTTCGCATATAAATTATTTTCCTATAAAATTGAATGATATTCTTTTTTTTTCAGTTTAAAGGCACACCAAGTACATTGAAATTTTTTTTTTCAATTTTTTTCAATTCTATGAAAATATTTTCCATGATTTCGAATTACATTAGGTACTTGGTATTTTTTCGATTTGATTTATTTTATTTTGTAAGAAGAATCTTTTTTTAATTGTAAAAAATTTTAAACGTGTACTTGGCGCGATTTTATACAGAGAATGTGTTTTTGGAAGGATTTGTTTTTTTTTTTTCGTGTTGATTATTAATGATTTTAATATACATTATTAAAAATCGATTTATAATTGAAGACAAGTGAGCCTATATTGTTTATAGTATTATTTTGTAGAAACAACAAAATTAAAAGTAAACTTGTCGCACGCAAATTTACTTGTCGCATGCAGAATATCGTAAAACCCACAAAAATGTCGCGGCAAAAGTTGAATCAGCAAAAAGCTACTTGGAGAATAAAACGGCGAGCACTAAGATAGTACTCATATCGCATTAATAATAAAAAAAAGTATGTTCGATTCGTGCGGTGTTGCCGATTACCCACACGAGCAAATTTGCTCTCGTGAGCAATCGACAACTTACCGCACTAGTTGTACCATATACTATTCCGAATACAATATAATGATTTATTTATCTATTTATTCCAACTTTCTTATAATTTAAATAGATAATTTAAAAAGTATGTAATACATTGATTTATTATTTGAATTATCGACTAATTATTGATAAGATGCAATAAATGTTGTAAGATCTCAATATGTAAATTTCAAATGGAAGTTAAATGCGTGCCTATTTATGTTTTTCAAGTTCAGTAATTAATTAACAGGTGGCGGCACTTGAGGCCACTGAGGACATAACATGAGGAAACTTTCCTAATAGCACAGTTTGCTTTGACAAAAGTTTACTTACAAAATTGTCCTTGAATTTTTCGTCAAATGTCCGTCAACTTCGGACTTTTCTGTTTTTGACGACAACTTATATACAACCTGCCATACAATTTGACGTAAATTTACTTCCCGAATTAGAATGCAAATTCACTTCAATAGTCAACGAGAAAAAATTTTTCGTCATTTTTTAGGCAAATTTCACATCAATTTATTGTTGACTTGAAAAATTGTAAACTATTTATCCGTAATGTAGACGTTTTTATGTATAAATTTGCTTATTTTCTGCAAAAATTTTTTCAAGTTAACTTTTGAAGTGAATTTGCATTCTAATTCGGGTGCTAAATTTACGTCACATTGCTTAGCAAGTTGTATGCAAATTGTCATCAAAAACAGAAAAGTCCGAAGTTGACGGACATTTGAAGAAAAATTCAAGGAAATTTTTGTAAGTAAACTTTTGCTAAAGCAAACTGTGCTACTAGGGTAGTTCGGCCAAAGACAGCCAATGACAACATCTGTATCTGTCATCGCGGTAAATATTACATTATTTTGATACCACCTAGCGGATATAACTAGATAGAACTTAAGAAAATAAAAAAAAAATTTTTTAGCAACCCACAAATAATATTTCTGTGGTATATATATGTATATATTTATAAATGTATGCGAAATCAGGAAACATTAAAAAAATACAAGTAAAATTTGAATGCGAAATGAATAAAAAAAATTCATCTTAAACATTAACAAGGATTTATTTATATCATTGAAATCTAAAACGTTCTTACATTCTATGGATCGTCATCTCCTGATATGATATCGATAATTTAACTACGGATTGTTTGAATTTTACATCAGATTTTCCATTTAACTCAATGAAACTATAGTAAAGAATACAGACTGAAGCACCGCTGGTGGCACAAAAGTGAATCATTGCTATAAAAAATTTCAATGTTTTACTGAATCATGGCATTTCTTATAACTTTTTATTCTCTGGCAGTGCCCTTTTCGCATGAAAAAATTTATAAAAGTGTCTAAATTGGGGGTGCTATAGTATATGCTGGCCTAATTTCATTATTTCAATTAGTTCTCATAACTAAAATGAATAAATTTTTATAATTTTAAGACGAACAATCAATTATCTTTCGAATAGCCCTCGCGGACTTGGAATTACTGTAAAATCACAGTGAAATCACAGTGAATTCACTTTCACCGTAATTTTACGGTGTATTTACGATGATTTCATCGTGAATTCACAGTCATTTTGTGCCATTTTGTCATTGTGATTTAGTAGTGATTTCACTGTGGTTTCACTGCGAGCTTAGAGTAAATTAATGGTGATTCAATCATGATTTCACAGTAAATTAATAGTGATTTCACAGTGAATTCACATTGAACTTACAGTAAATTCACAGTGAATTTACAGTGAACTTACGGTAAATTCACAGTTAATTTACAGTGAACTTACAGTAAATTCACAGTGAAAATACACGGAAAAAAAATGTAGTAAATTTCACTAAAAAATATGAAAATAATTTTACTATATTCAGTTCAGTAAATTTTACTATATTAGAATGGAAACAAATCAAATTTAATTTTTAATAACTTTTAACTTTTTATCATTAGTGCTATCATTTTGATTATTATTGTTATTTATGTCATCTGTATGGGTGTTTGTATCGATTTTTATTTTTAAAAATCACTTGTTTTAACCGAGATTCGAACCCTGATCTCCCGCGTGCGAGTCCTTTCCTATGTCTAACGGCCTGATGTTTCCTTTGAACAAAAGTTTCTGAACTTGTAATACATATTTTTATATGCTATCCTTACCAACTTTTAATTTTATCTACACATAGTAAAATTTAATTTACAGATTATATAATCGTGTTAGCAAAAAATACATTACGTATAATAATTTTTAATATCTTCTTATGTAATAATTGCCAACGAGTAAATTTTACTTAATGTTTTGCAATAATTAAAATACAGAATGTATTTATTGACATCTGTTATTAAATTTGACTACAATATTGTAATTTTGACTATATTTTTTTCTCCATGTACAGTAAATTGGCCGTGAATTTTTGGTAAATTCATAGTAAATATACAGTAAATTAGCAGTGAATTCACAGTGAATATACAGTGGATATCTTGTAAATTTCTTACCATTTTACCCGTAAACTTTAGAACTGAAAATAATAATAATAATAATTACGACCCTGGCGGTTTAGAATCACGGTGGAAACACGGTGGGTTTGTTCCATTTTACCACTGTGATTACGCGGTGTATTCACCGTGATTCCACGGTGGCTTCACCACCGTGTATACACGGTGTTTCTACTGTGATTACACGGCGGATACATCGTGGAAACACGGTGGTGAAATGACACAAAGCCACCGTGGAATCACGGTGGATACACCGCGTAATCACTGTGGATACACTGTATATACACGGTGGTAAAATGGAACAAACCCACCGTGTACCCACGGTGGATCCACGGTGTTTACATTTCCATGGTGTTTCCACCGCGATTCAAATCTGCGAGGGGAAGTATGAATTATTTTATTATAATTTAGAATTATTTTGACATCTTATAAATTTTTTTTTAAAAAGGAAAGCTCCATATATACACACAGTCATTCAGACGTCACATGGGAAAATGATATGAACAAATATGTTCGGGGCCTCCTAACCTCGCGTTCTAATGAAAACTCGATTTTCGAATATCGAGGTAAAAAAAAGAAATTGTCACTATACCATTCTAAAGCTACGATTTGACGACTGTGGTGTCAAATCATCATAAAACTATAGTCAAATCACCATTGATTTACCAAGAAATCGTGGTGAAATCACCATTAATTTACCCTGGAATCATGGTGAATCACCATTAATTTACTCTAAGCTCGCAGTGAAATCACAGTGAAATCACTACTAAATCACAATGACAAAATGGCACAAAATGACTGTGAATTCACGATGAAATCACCGTAAATACACCGTAAAATTACGGTGAAAGTGAATTCACTGTGATTTTACAGTGATTCCAAGTCCGCGAGGGTTGGCTATCGTCTCTGGAGGGCCATGTGCCACTTACTGCTGTGAATATTTTTTATTTTATTTCCCTTGTAATTATGATTTTTCCCCCTTAATTTCTTGTTGCATTTCTTTTACTTGTGTTGTTAACTTTTTATTTAAAAATCGTTATATTTATTATACATAGATTTATTTTCATGCTTTTTTTTTATATGGTTATGTTTTAAACATAGATGTTTATTTTTATGGATTTTTTTTTCTGGTTGTTTATTATTTATAAGTTTATATTGCTCTGTTTATTAAATAGGTGTTTATTTGTAGTGTTTCTTTGTTATTTGTTAATTTATTGATGTGTTTTATATTTATAGATATATTTATTTGTTCACTTATTTTTTAAACTGTCTATTTTTTAGTTTATATTTTGAATTATTCGTATATTTTATTATTCGTTTATTTAATTATACTAAAATTTATTTGGTATACTTATAATAATGCGTTTATTTATTTTCATATATTTTTATACATATTGTATTTTATTCTAGGAAATTAATTTTTAGACCTCTTTTTATATGAACTATATTTTTTATTTTCTTTTAATTTTATTAATTTTCATTTTTTTTTTAAATAGTTTATCATATACCGAAATTTAATATAAGAAATTTTTTTCTATAAATATTGAAAATACTTGTATTTTATCTATAGTTATATTTTAATATAGGGATTTTTTTTTAATATTTTTATTTTTCATATAATTAATTTATTATTTACTTTTTTAATTACAGATTTTTTTTTTTTCGATTATTTATTCATGACTTGTGTCTCAGTGGATGTTTAAAACACACATGTTTATTTCACAGTGTTTTTAAAAAAGGACTGACATTATTGACGGCGATAGTACTTTTGTATTTTTGGCCATTTAAATAGATTTTCTTGGGAATTTATGAAAATAGTTATTTAAAATTTAGGGAAAAACAATGAAAGAATTTAAGTATAAATTAAAAAAATTAGGAAATGATTGCAGTTGTACAACTGTACATGTGGCCAACTGAAAAAAAGAAAAACTTTTTTTTTGGACATACTTCCGGAAGGAAATATGTTAAATTGGTATAATTTTTAAAATTTGAAATAAATTAATGGACTTTTTTATAACTGGAAATATGTAATTCAGGAAATTAATTTAATAGGTAATTTATAAAAATGGTTAATAAAAAAATTGTATAATTAAAAAAAAAAAATTTGCTTAATGAACAAACGTTATCTAAGAAATAAATATAAACGTAAAAAAGTATCGATGATTAATTGAACGAAACTATTTATGAATAAATGAACATATGAGTTTATGTAAAAATTAATTTATGGACAATCGAACAAATGGAAATTTGAATTTTAGGAAAAGTACGAAAATCGAAATTCGTATAAATGCTCATCTATAAAAATAAAATCTGTATTAATGGACATTTGAATAAATGAACTTCTATTTCAGTGGAATTAACTAAATGGACATTTATAAAAATGGACAGACCAGTTTTTAGTATTTACTATATTAAAGACGATAATCAAATTTCCATCGTGGTCAGGAATTATTGAGTGTGTATTAAATAGAAAGTATGTCGGAGGAACTGGAAACTCAACTACCAAGACGTCTTCTCCGAAGGTTCTTGAGGAAAACGATAAAATTAAAAATAGTTTATTAAATATTAGATAGAGAGGTGTCAGGGCAACTGGAAATTCGACTACCGTAATTTTTTCCGAAGGTTTTGGCAGAAAGCGTTAGGATATAATGTAATTTATCGAATATTACACGGAGAGGGTTTTAAAATTTAAGGCTCGGAGGAAGTGTGTTCCAAACACGAATCGCAGATACAATAAATGATTTATCATAAAAAGCAAGATGACTGGTAGGTAGACGTAAATAGTAGGGGTGTGCGAATAGCGTTAGAATCGAATCGAATCGAATAGTGCTATTCGATTCGAAATTCGAATCGAATAATTCTAATTATCGAATTATTCGATAAATTCCAATAATTCGAAAATTTTCGAATAATTCGTAAGTTTTCGAATAATTCGTAACTTTTTCAATTATACGATAATTTTTTAACTATTTGAATTCGTTGCACAATTCGAATCCTTTGAATAGTTTATTTCTATTCGGAAGCTTTAGTATAATTCAAAATTTCCGAATCATTGTTGAATTTTTTGCATAACGAAATGATTTCTGTGAATAGAGAATTTTTCTTTTCAGCGGAGTGATTTTGGTGTGACGCTAATTTTATCTAATCTACGTTCACTCCGCAAATTTTCATTATCGATATTTCAGTTCGTAAAAGCAAAAATTTGAAAAAATAAATATTAATGAGCCTGTAACTTTGTTGTTATTGATGATATGAAAAAATTGACTGAAACTTTTTTATAGAATTTTGAATGCACTACAAATTTGCCATTTAAAATTTTTGTCTAACTCTAACAGTTCAGCTAAAAAATGCAAAAAACCGGAAATTTGAATTTCAAAGCTATTCAACCAATCAAATATTAGAGATAGAAATTCGACTCAATGAAATTTTTTGTAGCAAATTTATTAATAAAAAAGGTCCATTCATTCGTTTTTTCGAAAAATAAGTTTTTCACAGTTTGCAGGACAAAAAAGTAATAAAAAACCACGTTTCCCATGTTATTTAAACGGGAAAACTTAACATTCGATGGAGGACCTCTTAGAATTGAAATTTTGAGATCCGCTTTTAACAAGAGCTTTGTTGGGACATTTTCTGAGACATTTTGGGGTGAAAGCAAAAAATATCGTCGTTTTTTGGCACACCCTAATATACATACATATATAAATTTTTCAATGAATGGTATTTTTGAACTCTACTCAACTAATTATGATAGTTTATGATGAAATTCCTTGAAAAATCGACCATGAGGACAAATACAAGAGTTAGATTTTTAAAAAAATCTACCTAAAAATCCACAATAGTTTGTCATAAGTTTATGTCTGGAAATTTTAAATCATTTGATTCTAAAATTAATGTGGGATAGGGGAGACCGGGGCAAAAAGAATCCCCTAAGCCGGTTATTACTTTTTAGTCCAGTCAAATAGACCTGATAAACGGAAACAGGTCCAGCCAGGTCTGATTTTTTGAGGTAAGCTTCGGAACATGATTACAAAACATATACCAAAAAATCAAGGTAAAATTTCAATTAGACAGGTGAAAAAAAAAATAAAAAACACTTTTAATTAGCGTTTTCCCAGAGAGGAAATTACGACGGGCCCATGCTTGGCCCAAGTATGTAGAACCTTGGCCCAAGCTTGTAAGCCAGCCTTGGTAGGACTCTGGAATGATAACACGGGGCTCGACTTGGTTGCTAGGCTTGGCCCATGCTTGGTTGCCAGACTTGGCCCATGCTTCGTTGCCAGTCGTGGCCCAGACTTTGTTGCCAGACCTTGCCCATGCTTCGAGGAAACGGATAAATTTAATTAAAAAAAAATTTTATTATTATTAACCTCTTAGAATTTATTATCATTAACGTTTAAACTATCTAAAGGAGGTAAATAATGTGAAAAAAACTCGGTGAAAATTCTGCTGGGCTCCGGGCGCGAACTGCCGTCCTTCTGATTGCTGGGTCCGAACAATAGCTACTGGATGAACCTACTAATGTTGAATTGATACATTAATATGATCTACTTATTAAACCATAGGTATAGCAAAACTTAGGTAATCCTACCTTGGCCCAAGTCTGGGTTGCCATTGGACGGCCAAGGCAGGGAAACCCAGTCTTGGCCCAAGCTCGGGTAATCATTTTCACGGCCAAGGCTTGGTTACCTAGTCTTGGCCCAAGTCTGGCTGGCCATTGGATGGCCAAGGCTAGGTTACCCAGTCTTGGCCCAAGCCTGGGTAATCATTGTAACGGCCAGGAATGAGTGCCCAATCTTGAGCCAAGCATGGGCCAATATAGGTGTGCCAAACTAGGTTCCCCCGTGCTGGGCCAAGAAGGGCCCCGTCGTTCAACTCTGGCAGCTCCTGCATGGGTTATCGAAGAATTACATGAATTTCGATGAAAAGTGCTATATAAAAGTTGTAGAGAAAAAAATATAGAAAATTATGAGTACTCTCAGTTTTATTGTACACAGGTAGTAAAGGTAACAGAGCACCTGAAAGTTTAAATGGAAAGAATCATACGTAAAAGCCCCCTTGCTCTACGCTTTTGGTAAAAAGGACACAAATATACGTCTACACCGTAGCAAAGGAAATTTACGCGTGCGTAGTATTATAGAGACAGCAATATAGACCACACTATTCCCACTTATATTAATATTTTCGGGACCTAAAAACTACACCACGTGTTGATATATTTATGTCTAGTAAAATATAAGCCAGAGATTCTATAGTTCAAAAGCTAATAGAATTTTCGTTAATTTCTCGTCTGAAAGGGGATATCCGTATGCATTTTAATAGCCAGGGGTTTTTGCAACCGTATTTTGAGTTGTGTGGATTACGAAAATCAAGTTTACTTTGTTCAAACCTAAAATGTACAAAATAAGAACAATGCAGTGTTGCGTCAAATTTTAGATAAATAATGGCTTTTTTGAAAGAAAATTTGTTTAAAATGCTTCATTGAAATAAAAAAAAATATAATCGATTTAATTAATAGTGATTAACGATGAAAAATGAAATTATTAAATTAAGATTAAGATTGAAAAATAAAATATTTAGTCTTTTCGAGTTCATAAAAATTACATTTATTTATATTTTTAGCAACGTGAGCTTCGAATAATGAAATGTGAATTTTGAAGCGATGAAAAAAATTTAGATTGATCGGTAGGCCTCGTTCAGAGATATTCCAAAACTAAACTTTTTTCAAAAATGTTTTTTTTAGATAACTTGTAATGTGCTCAATGAATTGATTCCGAAATCAACTGGGCTCTGAAGCTTCATAAGCCGCGTCGAATGCCACCTCAACCATCAAAATCGGTTCATTCTTTCAAGAAAAACCGATGTCGAAGGAATTAAAAAAAAAATTTTTTTTAGTATTTCCGAAATTTCTCAAAAACGACTCGATAAATCAATTTCAAAATTTAATCAGTTGTAGAACTCAATAAAACACGTCGATTGCCACCTTAACCGTCTCAATCAGTTTATTTGTTCGAGAGATATCGTTTGATAAAAAATGGTAAGAAACGTTTTTTTTCGAAAACAAAGGCATACAAAAGTATTTTCGAAAATGTATTCACAACAATTTTTCGAACTCAAGGAGCTCGAAAACTGCGGGAAGTTTTGGGACTGGCCCGCAGGGTCAACTGACAGACCGATTTTTTTCCTTGATTTTCGTAATCCACACAACTCAAAATACGGTTGCAAAAACCCCTGGCTATTAAAATGCATACGGATATCCCCTTTCAGACGAGAAATTAACGAAAATTCTATTAGCTTTTGAACTATAGAATCTCTGGCTTATATTTTACTAGACATGAACATATCAACACGCCCTCGCGGACTTGGAATCACTGTAAAATCACAATGAATTCACTTTCACCGTGAGTTCACGGTGTGTTTACGGTGATTTCATCGTGAATTCACAGTGATTTTGTGCCATTTTGTCATTGTGATTTAGTAGTAATTTCACTGTGATTTTACTGCGAGTTTATAGTAAATTAATGGTGATTTCACCATGATTCCACAGTAAATTTATGGTGATTTGACTATAGTTTTATGATAATTTGACACCGCAGTCATCAAATCGTAGCTTTACAGTGGTATAGTGACAATTTCTTTTTTTACCTCAATATTCGAAAATCGAGTTGTCATTACTTTTTTTTAATACTTTCGTTACTTTATAATACTAAAACAATCCTCACTAAATTACAGCCGGATATCTTTAAGATTGAGCTTTCACAAACGGGGGTCGCCTTTCCCATTTAAAATACACGTGAAAATTTTTCATATTAGTTTTTCGTTATTAAAACTATGAAAAATTTTTTTTTTTAAATTTCGCCTGGTACACGTAGAGAAATTAATTATTCTATTTAAAATACAAAATTTGTAATTTTAACGATTTAAAATGGGAATAAATTTTTCCACCTATAAAATCATTAGTTTTACCATTGAAAATGATAACAGTTACAATTGATGATGGTAACGGTTACTATCGAAGATGCTAATTGTAATTATAAAAAATTATAATTGTTACAATCGAAGATGGTAACTTTTACCATTCAAAGTTGTAAAAATTTTTAACTAAGAATGTGTGAGTGCATGGGTATGCTCGCGTAAGTGTGTGCATGTCTGAGCGGGTGCGCGTGTGCATAAGTGCACTCGTGTGCGTGTACATGTGTGCGCTCGTGTACATGTGTGTGTGGGCAAGTGTGTGCGCGGGTGTGTGTGCGTGTGTACGGGCGAGTGTGCACACGTGCACGTGCGTGGATATATGTCTGCGTGTGTATATTACCATCAGGTTATTAAAAATCACGATGTTTATAATAGTAGTGTTACGTTTTGGAAATTCTGCAGATTAATTAAAATATTTTTGAATATTTTATTTTCGATTAATGTCCAGGTTTGGCCTCGTTAGAGTGTCTATAGACCTCTGGTGGGCCGTGGTCGTCGATTATTTTATAAATTATTATTTTATTTAATTTTCGCGATTTAAAGTGTAGTAACGCGCGACCCGGCCTCCATATTGTTTATTAGGATGTGAGATTTGGATGATCCTGGGCAGCCGGTGGCAGCGCCCAGAACTGGATAAATTATTAGGCAGCCGGTATCAGCGCCCAATATTTAATTGATGATTTTTGGATTATTGGGCTGCCGGTAGCAGCGCCCAATATAACTATGGAGTCGTAGGGTATTGGGCTGCCTAATGGCAGCCCAAAATAAGGTTAAATTAAATTAGGATTAATTATAATTTATTAATTACGGCTGGAGAGCAGAGGTTTGAGCTCCACGAGCTCTCTCGTCAGACTGACTATTTAGTCATTATAGAAAATATAATAGAGTCAACAGAGTTGACAAAATGTTGACGCTGCATCTCAGGTTCCCTGTGAGAGAATCGTCGTGGCCCGGGTCTCATGCATCGTCATCTGTTTTGACTACCCGTGAGCCACGGCGACTCTCTTATCATAACCGATTTCCGTTACATCGAATTAAATTAATGTATGAAAAATAATCAATTTAATATAATCAATAAAATATTACGGGAACGTAACAGTAGTAATTATTTAAAATAATAAAATTTATAATTCCTAATGATCATAAATAATTGTAAATTTAATCATATAGATGGTAGATAGTACCATTCAGATTGTTTATTTAATAATTTAAATGATATTTTCTATTATAAAATTCAGTTCAAAAATTTTACTATAACTTGATGATAACTTTTACCATAAAATTCTCTCCGTGTATAATTTCGTAGGAAATTAAATTTTCTACAAAAAAGTACTGATGCATTATGTACGTCAAACAAACTGGAAAAAAGTTACGGGGCTTCAAAGACAAAAAGTTAGTTTCCTCAGTGTTAAATTATTTTTTGTTATTTTTCATTTTTATTCTAAGAAAAAAATTTTTTTTCAAATTTTCACAAGCACGTTCTTGTACGAAATTGAATTTCCTACAAGAACGTGTTTGTCAAAATTTGAAAAAAAAATTTTTTTCTTAGAATAAAAATGAAAAATAACAAAAAATAATTTAACACTGAGGAAACTAACCCGACCGGCATGAATGTCAGAAAGATGTCTTTTTGATATCAGAAAGTTAACATAATTTATTAAGATAACTTTATGATATCAAAAAGACATTTTTCTGACATTCATGCCGGTCGGGTAAATTTATGTCGATCTTCGAAGCCCCGTAACTTTTTCCCAGTTTATTTGACGTACATAATGCATTATCACTTTTTTGTAGAGAATTCAATTTCCTACAAAATTATACTAGGCGAAATTGAAAAAAAATTTTTTTCATAGTCTTAATAACGAAAAACTAAAATGAAAAATTTTCGCGTTTATTTTAGATTGAAAAGGGGACCCCCGTTTGTGATAGATCAATTTTAAAGATATCTGGCTGAAATTTAGTGAACATTTTTTTTATAATATAAAGTAACTTTTGACTCATAAGAGGTTAAAAAAAAAATATTTGTTTTTTTTTGGGACACCCTAATATATATGTATGTAGGAGAGGGAAGTCACCAGTGCTATAAGCAGCAGCGGAAGTAGTTCGGTGCTCGCCACGAGATCGCGCCCACCACTTGTAGTATCCCTGGTAAGAAACTTATTTCAGAACTGTTAAATTCTAAACTTGAAACTACTGTGGCCCGGATACTCCTCCGTTATTTGACAGAGTGATAAGTACCTTTTTTGATGGTAATATAGTACATCCTATATTACATAATGACAAAAATATTTATGATCAATATTTCCATGAATAATTTTTCTTAGAAATTAAGCTTGGACTTTCAAAAAAAAATTAGTTAAATAAAAAGTATAGAGTCTCTACTGTACAAAAATTCACTATTTATTTAATTGATTGCATAGGAATTTAATTATATCTAGTTCTATACAATTATATATAGTTGTATATAGTTATATATAATTATACAGGGCCATTTTTCATTTAAAATTAAACATAATTATATATAATTTTATTTACCCGAGATAGTAAAATTATTTTCATATTTTTTAGTAAAATTTACTACATTTTTATCTCCGTGTATATTCACTGTGAATTTACTGTAAATTTACTGTGAACTTACTGTGAATTTACTGTAAATTTACTGTGAATTTACTGTAAATTTACTGTGAATTTACTGTAAATTCACTGTAAATTTACTGTGAAGTTACTGTAAGTTCACTGTTAATTCATTGTGAATTTGCTGTGAAACCACTATCGAATCACTGTGAGATAACCATAAAATTACAGTGACCGAATGGCACAAAATCATGGTGATTTCACCGTAATTTCATTATGGTCTCACAATGTTTTTACTATAATCTCACTGTGATTTTACGGTGATTCCAGGTCCGCGAGGGAGAGAAGGAATTTTCTAAAAATTTATTATTTTAAAAAAGTTTTTAAAAATGAGAGCTAAAAAGAGCCAAAAACCACTATGTCTACGGTATAGATACACGGTAGGCTCGCGCCATGACACTTCACACATATACATGTGTTTGAACGTGTACTTGGCGCGAGACACTACCGTGTCTTCTGATTTTTCTTAATGTAAATAACTTACAAAAAATTGTAATGAAATCAAACTCATTTAATATCCAGAATTTTTTTTTTTCCTTTTTTAGGGGGTATCCTATTTTGCCCGCAAAAATGTAATTTTTTTTTTATTTTAAAGAATCAGTGTCACAAGTGTATTTTTTATTTTCTTTATTATTATTCTTATCGATAGCGGACTTTCGTTTATTAGAGCTTTCCCTATTAATTGCAGCCGTAAAGGTTGACCATATATCATTGACATTGTTGTTACTATCTATTATCTTTGCTTATCATAAAAAGATTTGTCATAAAAAGTTATAGGTAACTGGTGAAATTTTCGCTTTATTTACGGAATAACTTATTACTTTCAATTCGAATTAATTCGATACTCAAATTTGTAATTATTTAAACAATTTTTATAACAAATATAAACGAATAAAACAATAATAAATAAATATATGATAGAATAATTAAATAACCATAAACAAGTAAATTATTTAATACACAATTTGTTATTAAGAATGTGAAAATTAAATGTTATTATTTTAATTTAAGTTTTATCTTCTATAGAATCATTAGGACTTAATAAGGATGTACAGTATAAAAAGTCCTTAATTATATTCATTTATAAATTGTAACATTGAAAATACAAAGTTTAGAATATAAGATTCATCCCTATCCAAAAATTCCCATAGAATCCACTCAACTGCGACAGAACCGCATAGAATCCTATAGACTGTATTGGTTTCTATGCGGTTTTTGTCGCAGTTGAGTGGATTCTATGGGAATTTTTGGATAGGGGTCATACGCTGAATATTTAGGTCCTAACTAGAGATGAAAGAATTTATAGGCCTTAATAAGTATAAATAATTCCTTTAGATTTAAAAAAAAATATGATATTTTTCTGTTTTATAAAATCTTTAGTAGCTATTTAGCGTATAAATTACTTATAGGGTTTAGTTAGGTTCACTGAAAGATGTTAAATAAGAAAAAAAAAGTAACATAGAATTTTAAGAACTTATTTAGGAGTTGACGATTATTTATATGTAGGATACTTAGGTTTTAATTAGAAAGTTGAGAATTTATCCTACCCAATGATAATGAATAGTTTTTATAGGTCCTTAAAAGATGTTAAATTTCGATTTTTTAGAATCCATAGGACCTAATAAGTGTATAAAGTATGAAAAATACTTATTTAGGTCCACTTAAGAATCTCAAGTACTATAATAGGAGCATTTAAGTATATTGAGTACTTAAAGCGAAGTTAAATTTCGACTCGGGAATAGACTATGTTGACGTAATAAAATTTAGCTGTCCCAAATAAATTTTAGTTTAACAGAATTTACCCTGATTAAACAAAACGATTTGTGACGATTAAAAATTAAATCATCATTAATCGTCATAATCTTCATGGATTTTCAGATTTAATCGTCTCAAATCGTCAAAAGACGATTTATTATTTTACGATTAAAAACGATTCATGACGATTAAAAATTTTTAATCGTCATGAATCGTATTTAATCGTAAAATAATATTGCAATTTCTGGTTCCGAATGAAGATTAAAGACGATTCATGACGATTTGAAATTTATAAACGTCATGAATCATATTTAATCGTAAAATAATATTACAATTTCTGGTTCCAAATGAAGATTAAAGACGAGTCATGACGATTTGAAATTTTTAATCGTCATGAATCGTCTTTAATCGTAAAATAATATTGCAATTTCTGGTTCCGCATGAGGATTAAAGACGATTTGAAACGATTAAAATTTAATCGTTTTCAATCATCAATTGATGAACCGTGACAGTTTCAAACGATTAAAAATTTCATCGTTTTCAATCCTCTTGAATCGTCATTCTTTATTAAAAGAAGCGATTTCAAACGATTAGAAATACAAAATTTTAAATGGGGCATTCCACGCCAAATCGGACTGTTTTAAAAATTTTAATTGTTAATTTCCGTCATATTTTGAAATTTTTTAGTACTCATCAAAAAACTCATCCTTCTAAATTTTGAGATTTTTTTGATGATTGGTTCAAAAGATCTGGAATTTTCAAAAAAACCGCTCTTTTCATGGTTTTTCGCTTAGAACTTTTTGAAAAATGGTTGAAATGAAAAAACTCAAACAATAAAAAAGTTTCGTTTTTCCATGTAGTTTTAGAAAAAAAAATACAAATAATTTTTTGGAAAAATTTTTCCACGTTATTTTCGAGTCTTAAAACTTTAAAGTCGTTTTCTGAAAATCATGCATATTTTGATTTTCCTGAAAATTTGTGACAACAATCTATTATCTATTATCTATTCCACAACTTTTTAGGTAGTTCTGGTCGTGGCACCTCCGTGGCTACTATTTTTTTTTTTGATTTTTGAAAATTAAAAAAAATTTTTTTTTCATATTAAAAAACAATGAATTGCTATCATTGGCATTATTAAATTAAAATTTATTTGTTTATAACAAATTGTTTGCTTAAGAAACCAATAATAAATGAATAAAAAAATTTTTTTTTCTAGTATAAGAAAACATGAAAAATGATTATTTAAAAAAAAATGATGGTTCCTTCATATTAATATTGAGTGGAAAAAAAATTGTTAATTAGTAAATGCGCTGTTATGCAATTAAAAAATTTTTTTAAGAAACGATTTTTTTCTTGAAAATCGTTATTTTCATTAAGGATTTTTTCCTAAAAAAAAATTTTATTAAATCTTATTAACAATGCATTTGTTTATAACAATTATTCAAACAATGCAAGTAAAAATTTTAAAAAAATTAATGTTATGTAGCTTTTAGCAATAAAAAAACAAAATAATCAAAAAAATATAAAAAATAAATTTTCTTGATTGCTTCATTTACGTTTGTTATTTTCAATGCTTTAGATTATTAATAAAGAAGTAGAAAATCGAAATTTCTTACTTTTTCTAACAGTGATCTTTTCTAAACCCTTTCAAGAATAGTTCCAAGAAGTAAAAAAAATCCGGGGTTTTCAGTTTATAAATAATCAGGGTTTTTATGTAAACTTTCAACAAGACAAAATTAGCTAATCAACAAACGCATAGTTACTTAAAAAATTGAGGTAAAAAGTTTTTTTGTGTAGAATATTATTGATTCATGTGTTTAGAAAGTACCAAATTTTTTTTATTCCTTAATTTTAAATTTCATTGACTCTGGGCTCATTCTGAAAATACTCTGATTTCATCCTGCACTCATTTTGAGCCCATTTTGAAAACACTGTGATTTCATTCTGGACTCACTTTGGGTCCATTCTGAAAATACTTTGATTTCATTCTGAATTCACTTTGGGTTCATTCTGAAAACACTTTGATCTAATTTGTATTAACTCTGAAACCACTTTGGTTTCACTCTGGAAAAAGGGCACAAAACCACTCTGAATAGATAGTAGTTTGTTGTCACAAATTTTCAGAAAAATCAAAATATGCATGATTTTCAGAAAACGACTTTAAAGTTTTAAAACTCGAAAATAACGCGGAAAAATTTTTCCGAAAAACCATTGGTATTTTTTTTCTGAAAGTACACGAAAAAACGAAACTTTTTTATTCTTTGAGTGTTTTCATTTAAACCATTTTTAAAAAAGTTATAAGCAAAAAACCATGAAAAAAGCGGTTTGAAAATTTTTTTGAAAATTCCATATCTATTGAGACCAATGATCAAAAAAATCTTAAAATTTAGAAGAATGAGTTTTTTGATCAGTACTAAAAAATATCAAAAAATGACGGAAATTAAAAACTAAAATTTAAAATACCGTCCGATTTGGCGTGGAATGCCCCAAATACTTTTTAATGCTTTTGAATATTTTGAATACTTTTGAATCACCCTTTTCACGGGTATTTAACATTGCAAATCGTTGTAAATCGCTTCTTTTAATAGGGGCAATTGACGATTCACGACGATTTAAAACGATAAAAAATTTAATCATTTTTAACCTTCTTTAATCATCAATTGATGATTCGTGACGATTTAAGACGATTCAAAATTAAATCGTTTTTAATCATCAATTGAGGTTTTAAAACGATTAAAACAGTTTTAATCGTCACAAATCGTTTTGTTTAATCAGGGTAACAAAACCAATTGAATTGTCCGAAGAGAAATTTTTTCTTAGTGTGATAAAATATTTATGTCATTAGAATAAATTAATCACTCAATCAAACAAATTAAATTATCCACAAAAATTTTAAAGATCTCTTCTTAGTAAATTTATCAATTTGAGAACGTTACTTTTTTTCCGAGCAGGCATTTTTAATTAATCCTTTTCATTAAAAAGTTTTCAAATATTTGTCAAATCGAAACGAACAAAAAAACATTTATCAATATTTAATTACGACGTCGCATTTTTCTAATGACAGAAACGATTCGTCTTTTAGGAAATACTATTCTTTTTTTCATTTTTATTGGTATACGTCTAGGTATAGGTCGGTGTACAGGTCGCGTAGGTCTAAACAGTTTTCGTAACAATAATTCGACACCAAAAACCAATATAGCATTGATTATAGTAACGCCGACAGTTATATAAGTATATTTCAAATCTTCGTTTACGATCTGATCGTACTGTTTATTTCTTTTCATCCTTTCAATTTTTTTAAAAAAATTATCATTTTTTCTATCTAAATGATTTATAAAACCCATCTCAAACGAAGTTAGACCGATTTTATCGAATTTTTTTTTTAGCGCCCAATTCTTACGCGTCCAGTAGGCATATAATTTCGTAAAAACATGATTTTTCGATAAGTAGACATTTGATAAACGTTTTGCAAATTTTGATTGTAATTGAGTTTTATAAATGCAGGCGATTGTTGAATTTACTTTAATGTTGTTACTACATTTGTAAAAACACGCTAGACTACATGGATGTAAATATTTTTTATCATCATTAGTTACCCATATATTTTGACTAATCATATCCTCGTGTAATTCTCGATCATAGTACACGTGATACTTATAATCATACAGATTTTGTAACGTATCAATATTATGAGTTGAAGGTCCTGTCAATAATGCCGATATTTGACCTTGAATATCTGGACCCGTCGAAAAAATAAAAAAAGATGCAGTGAAAAAAATAACGCGCATCGACAGCCTATCGAGAGGCGTGAGAGTTTCCATATTCAGTGATAAACTAAGAACATCCAAAAACGATCGTGCGAAGTCAAAATTATTAATTATTATTGATAATATCAATAATTCATAACTATAAATATTGGCTATCTCATTAGCTATTGAAATAAAACTTCTTTTTTGGGTTAATATTGAAAATTTAACTTCGAAATACTGAGTTATTATATCTGAATGTGTATAATTTGTATTTGAAATAGACCATGTTCGATCGTGAATATCATAATTACCATCAGCTAATATTTTCAAATATCCCCGTTTAACTGCATTGTAGAAAACATTAAAATGAATAAAATACTTTACTGGTGTAATATTCAAAAAAGAAGATAAAGTATCCAAATTCGGAAATGTTTGATCGGGTATGAAGTTGTGAACGTGCGTTTCTGATTTTACGACTTGAAAATCGAGCGCAAAATCTAACAGATTCTACGGCCATCTATTAGAACAATTATATGTTAATTAACACTCCTCAGTCACTCGGGGCCATGTCAGAGGACCCCTAGATCGAATTCTACTTGAATTTAGACGACAGTGGGGTAGTTCCATGCCTCTAAAATTAACATATAAAAGGGCCAGCAAACAGTTGCTCGAGAACTTAGGCCCTGGCCGTCACCTAGAGTGGACTGATGACGCTTCGCGAGGTCCCTACTCTAGTACCAGGACTCATTACAATTTATATGAGTCGGCCTAACGATAAGTTTATTATATCTATTCATTTAGCCCAGTAATCAGTTCTATTTCGTTTAAGCTGTTACCTGAATAATTTTGTCTATTGAAACTTATATTTATATTAAAACTAAATTATTAATTTTATAAGTGATACTGGTTTTGATTCAAATTAATTAATTAAGGAGATTTGTGAGACTCCTTCGTCTAGTTAAAGAAAAACCAAATTTAATTACTGAGTGAGTGTGGTGGTTTGATATACAACATCTGTCCGTGAGGATTTACCGAAGAGGATCGACATCGAGTCCAAGAAGCCCGCAACGAATCGGAGATCGATATCACCAGTAAGCCCACGTACAACCAGATAAGTCTAGACAAAATTGTAACAACCATTTTCTCTCTCTTCAACGTAGCATAATTTTAATTAATTGTACATTTTATTTCCCGCGTCTAAATAAATTTTGTGCATTTAATAAGGAATTAATTTCATGCCGAACGCTAAATCTTGATTAATAAATTATAAAATAAAATTAATAAAAGGGGAAACTATTGTGTAAATAAAAGTTGAGATTTGGTTAAATAAAATTTATAATAGATAATTGAGTCTCTTTGATCAAATTTTCTTACCACCAGCGTTACTTAGAATCATATTTCAGTCGCGTGTCCGGTCAGAACGAGTCTACCTACATCCTGAGATCTATTTTCCCGATCTTTCGAACCATCCTTAAAATAATCTTTAATTTATATCTATATTTAAAAATTTAAAATTAACATTAATATTATTCGGGAAATTTCATTAACTGTGGTTCGTAGCTACTGGACACGAAGTAGCCAGGGCCCACCGTTATAAAGTCGATAGATGTATTTCCAGAATAAATTACATCATCGGTAGTCGCATTTGGTAATGAAAAAATATATGTAGTTTTTACATCATGACCGTCTAAAATTTTCGTTTTGTCAAAGGTAACATTGTGACGTTTTATTGTCTGTAACCAAAAATCAATACTGTTAATTTTAAAACCTACGAGAAAATATCAATGCTTAGAATCGAAAATAAAAAAATTTATTTTTACCATTAAAGAAAAGCTGATTAAATATTGTCTATTTATTGTTACTAGCTTTGTCATTTGTTGCAACTTTTTTCCATAGATGTGGTGAGAAACTTGTGAATGGGTTATAATTATAAATTATTACAGTACTATTACTTGATCCATGGCATAAGAAGAATGATGTCAATAAATCCATTTTCCACAATATTTTGAATGTTTCGCTCGCATTTTCACAAGAATTTCCGATAATAAAAAACAAGGATTCAATGCTCTAGACACTTGTAGATTTTAATTTAATGAGAAGTTTTTCCAAATTTTCAATTGAGTTAGTAACCGACAGAAAATACGTCGGATGAGATGGATTGTACACTTGGATTTGTTTAGGCTTAAAATTTTTGTTGATAATTACTGGAAGCGGATTAATTGTTTCCCATGGAATTTTGTAGATATCGTCATACAAATCTTTAGTAATGACAACAGGATTTAAAGTTTCAGTGAAACATAAGTCGAGAAGTTGCCTCTGTTGATAATAGACCAATTATAAAATGAAATTAATAATAATTAATGATAAATAAAAAAAATTTAATTACCACTTGACGATAGAAATCGATCGTTGAATCTTCCAGAGGTGAATCGTAAATTTTTATTTTACTATTTGTGACTTTAACTAATAAAAAAATTACTATGATTTTTTTTAAATGCATTGAAAATAAATATAATTTAACAGATTAACGTTGACTAATTTGTAATTTTACTTTCCATTAGTAAAGTAAAATAATCATTTGAAATATTACTAAGTATAATAAAGTATTGTATACGAAATACGTCTGACCACCCCGGAAAAACATTTGCAACTGACCTACTATGTGCAATAATACAGAAAATATTCATTTCAATTATCATGATAAATTTGAACTTTAAATAGTAATTGATTAATGCATATCGCACACTGAAAAAAAAGTATGGTTGTCAGAAGCATCCAAAGTATTTTTAGTAGTAGATAGTTATCATTAGAAAATGTATCATTAAATTAGCAATACTAGGTTTCTGCATCGACCATACTATTATGTTATACGTCCCATAATTTGAATTGTTGTTATAACGATTGAAATTGTCAATATATCAACACATATTTGCCACAGCAACCATACATTTACAAAATAGAAAAGCAGACCATTTTTATGAACAAAAAAATGTTTCTTATGCGTGAATAAAAAAATAGTATGAAAATTATTCTTTATAATATTATCCCTGGTAGAAATGATTCCGTGTACCTGACCAGGCTTTACATAATTTGCCCGCTTTGACGTAAGGGCCCGAGAAATCTCGTGAAAAATGAATCATACATGGCCATGTATGAATGCTCCATACATGGCCATGTATGAAAATTGGCCAGACATGGCCATATATGCCCATATATGACCATACATGGCCATGTATGTAAATTGGCCAGGTATGGCCATTTATGACCATGCATAGCTTGATATGGCCATACATGACTTGATATGACTATGTATAGAAATTTTAACTAAATTAAAAAAATTTTTATTTTTTTTGATTTTTTTAATTATTTTGGCGACGCAGAGATTATCAGATATAGGATTAATTTAATTCCTAATCGAATTGGAAATTTTTAATTCAGAGAAAAACGCTAGATTTACTAATGACCGCACCCGCTTTAGTAGGATTCGAACCCGGGACCTTTCGTACGAGAGACCGACGCTTTGACGACTAGGCTATGCAACCGACAAAAATCTAATTATTTTGAACGTGCCATCAACTAGGTGGCTTATGTGAGTAATACTCCAGCCTACTCTAGTTGAAATGACTGGTAGATAATGTTTCTTAATGATACAGTACAAAAATATTAATATATGAGACATTAAATTTCGTGGACTTACTACATATTAAATGGCGATAATTTTACATTGATATTTTATTGAAATATGCGTTGATCGAAGGTCTTCATCCTTTGGTGAATAATTATTGGCCTATTCCTTACTTCATATTTAAAATCGACTATGTGAACATCTTTCATTGTATCAGGTTTTTAAAAACAAGGTGGCTAGCAGCCTACTCTTTACTATATGAAAATGAGATCACTCGGATATAGGAAGAATAACGGGTATTAAGTTAATAGTTCGGGACTCACGACACAACTGACTAATTTTGGGTCAGTTCGTTAGACTTTCGGAAAAATGGGTGGTTTTCCAAGTTTCTGTATTTGGGGGAAATTCTCTTCCCACGTTCTTCCACCTCTACCCAAAAGTTTTTCACTTCTTTTCAGAAAACCATTGTTTCGGGGCCGCACTATTCCTTCCACATTGATTTCCCGTTTCCCTCTCTTTCGGTTCTTCACAACTCATTGCTTTTTTTTGTTAATAATAAATATAATAATAGTAATATTAATAATAATAATCCCTGATTAAACAACTGAATTCGACTGAATTAAAAATTTTAATTCTGTTATATTCTGTCGAATTCTGCAAAACGGAATTCAACTGAATTGAAAATTTGAATTTGAATTAAACAGAATAAAACCGATTTAAAATTTTCAAATTCGTTTTAATTCAGATTCAGAACCAGAAATTGGAAAATTATTTTCGAATTAATCAGAATTAAACCGAATAGAATTATTTAAATTCGTTTTAATTTGGACAAATTCTGGTTTTCCTGCCGAATTAGACAGAATTCATTTTTAAGGTAGGTACCGAATTAACGGAATTTATCTGAATTAAATAGAATTAAAAATTTAATTCTGTTTAATTCGATCGAATTCAGTTGTTTAATCAGGGATAATAATAAAAGTAATTGATATTACTATTTTCATAAATCTTAATAAATAATTCGATTTATTTTTTCTTAAATTATTGTTTAATGAAATTTTCTATTTCTATTTTGTTTAAATTTTATTCTAATATTTTAATATTTTATTTGTCTTTAAATTCTGATATTTTAATGTTTTATTTTATTTAAATTAAATTCTCATATTTTAATATTTTATTATTTTTAATTTGAATGTTACTATTTTATTCTATTATATTTTCGCTTTAGTATTTTACTCTTAACAATATTTAAAATTGTTAAATTTTATTATCTAACTAAAACCTTTTACATTTTATTTATTTAAACATTCATTTGTCTAGACACCATAATTTACTTTTAAGTATTTTTCAATTTAGAAAACATATCAGAAATGCATTACAATGGTACTATTTACTTTAAGTCTTATTTTAGAGTGCAGTTGTGATAAGAAAGTGCGTCAACTGCCACTCTGATCATGGTGAGGATTAAAATTCCTTTTCACTTAATATAATATTCGAATATGAATTATGTGTTGAGACAAAATTTAAAAACTACAATAAGAGTAAAATAAAATGATAATAATATTAAAACTAAAAATTTACTCGGACGTAACAAACGACTTGGCTACGCAACCGACAGTGATAACTGAGTTTAGCTGTACTACATAATCTATAAGTAATTTGAGGAAAATTTTTTGTGTTCTCTTAGTATAGTTTTTTACTTTATTTACTTTTTTTATAATTTAAGTAGATACCATATTTATGATATATAAAAAATAAAAATGTAAAAATTCTCTATATTAGAGTAGATGGGTCGGGTCGGCACAAGGATCATCAATTTGGGTACCCAAGCGGGCTGGTATAATAGGGTCCATAACATTTTGCCCGATTAGTTACCCGATCGGGTGGAAAATTATCGGGATACAGATATTTAGCCACTTCGGGCACCCAAGCGGGCTAGTGTAATCGGGCCCATAACATTTTGCCCGATTAGTTGCCCGATCGAGTTAATGGTTTTCGGGATACATATTTTCAAACTTAACAGGCTCCCGACTGGGTATAAAAAATGAGGCTAACAAGATTCTCCCTGACTAGTTACCTAACTGGGTTTTCGATAGTTCGGGCAACGAAATCGTCCCTGGTCTGGCACCTTCTCGGGTACATGTCATCGGGCCTTACTTGAACTCCCCGATCGGGTGTTGGTCGACAGTCGGGCGATTGTAGGGCACTTTCTATCAGGGATTGACCGGATAATACTACGTAAAATAATTATTTCTACAATCTTTCTAATATTAATACTGTAGATGATTGATTTTAAAAAAAATTATGGGTAATAAGCAATCTAATTTTTGTGCAAATAAAATGAAATATTGTTAACGATAATCCTCTTCAATATGTTTTTTTTTTTCCACTGCAGCTTTCTATATAGTGAAAGCGTGTTTTATATGAAGACTTTGATTTAAATTTTTAATGAAACAGTTTGATAGAATCAAAATTTAGCTGATTTTTTTCAGTGAATAGAACGCAATTTTAGAAAGGAAATTATTTTCTAATATACACCCTAGCGAATTCGGTTACACCGAACAAATATCTAAAACATACCTGGTATTTGAGTATGATTTCGGCGTGTTTTCAGTAGAATTCTAAAAGTATACTCAAATTATACTCATCCACAACAATAATTTAGGTATGTTTTTGAACAATTTATACCGAAGTTATACTGAGATAAAAAAATAATTTCTTAGATATCGATATATTTAATGTATTTAAGTATATTAGTTGAATAATTTATTTACATGTTTTTTTAATAAAAAATTCAAAAAAAAAAAAAAAAATGCGATAACTAAGTGATGTTTCGAACTCATGACTTATCACTTGAGAGTCTCGTGGAGTTCTCATGGCACTGTCGCAGGTTTTGATGATATAAACAAGTTTATTTTTATTTATGGTTTGTTTTTTTACGCATTATATTTATGTTAACTATCTATACTGTTACTGCAATAGAATCAAATAAATAATAAATTAATGATAATTGTAGGCCTATCAAACATAGACAGAAATATTTCCTTTAACACTGAATTTTTTTTTTATTTTGGTAAAAAAACTATTCACTACTAAAAAGCATTATAACACTAAACACTTAATTGAAATAGTATTTTTATAATTTTCTATGTATTCAATAAATTTATTTACTTCAAACTTCAAAGAAACATTGTTCCTTTTTCCAAGGTAAAGACTTATATAGAAAGATATTGTCCTCAACCTCTCTGATTTCGGTATAATTTGAGTATAAATCGTGCTTGAAATAAATATTTTTTCAGTATCATTTAAGTATGAAAAATTCAAAAACATACCCAAAACATGAGACGATTTGAGTATAAATCTGGGTATGAATTGGGTATAATTCTTAAAACATACCGAAATATTTATCAATTTCTACTATACCGGAAATGAACCCAAAAGAAACTTAAATTTTCGGTATAAACAAATTCGCTACTGCAGTAGCTAAAATGTCATTTATATATTAAACTGCGTCAGAAAAAAAAATTTTCGTTTTTGTTTAAATTCATCTCAAAAGTTACTTCGATAAAAAAAATCTTCCTCAAATTTCGTATATTCCATGCCGGTAATAAAAAGTCATCCACTCCGAATTCACTCCACAAATTTTTTACAGTTTTGTGTCCTGCTTAAAATTTAATACAAATAAATGGTTTAAAAATTGAACAGTAAAATTAAACACAATTTTTTATAAAATTATTTATTTTAAAATAAAATATAAATTACACCTGTCAATACGAACCTGATAAATTTTCATAATCAGTTACTTATTACAAAAATATATCACTTGTAATGGCTCGGGAAAAAATGATCAGACATGAAAAATGACCATGCCTGATCTGTTCATGCCCATCCGGATAAAAAAAAAAATTATAGATAAAAAATGGCCCTATATAATTATATATCATTATGTATAACTATATACAATTATATATAATTATTTCTATAATAATAAAAAAAAAAATTTGCACGTGTGCAGGATTTGAACCGTGGACCTCGCACTCGGAAGTTTAACCCGCTACCCGTTGACCTAAGAGATTGACTTGAAAATAAAGCTTTGGATGAACTTCAAGTAATAAAAATATTATACGTGATAGATTCTTGGTCAACAAAATTTTATATCTAATTTATTAATTATTGATTTATAGTTACATGAAATTATATATAAGTTATTGTTCGAAAGTAAGTCATCGACTTTACGCGGACGATTTTTTTTAGTTTTATAATATTTTTATTGATATAATTTTACATTTAATAGTATAATTTTATACATTTCTTATATTTAATATTCATTTGCGATTCCTGTCTGACGAACTCAACTCGCATTATCTTATGTTTTAATATTTTTACAGATATTGTTATATAATTTCATGAAAAATAACATGTTGATTTAGTTATTTTTAGGAAAAAGTTTACAATAAACCTAATTAAATTTATATTTGGTTTGTTATGACTAGTCTAGTCAGCCTTACAAACTACTTACAACTACTTACATATTAAAACTTAACACTACTATGTCAACTGCTCATTTATTAGCATTTGATGTGGCATTTTATATTTATGCCATGGATTTCTGGTCATTTCGCAACATAAGTTGCATAAGATGTCTATATTTTTAATTTGATTCGTATAGAAATTTGTTGTGTGTCGTAACACAACGTCTTTAATTTTAGGAAGTCCTGCTTTTTTATGAATTCCTATGATACTTAAGCCTGGTTTGGCATTTAGTGCCATACGCAGGCATTTATTTTGTATTCTCTGCAGTCTTTTATAATTTATATTGCTTGTATTGCTCCATATTGGAGACGCATATAATAGTATGGGCCTTATAAACATAGTATATATTGTTATTTTATTTTTAGTCGATAATTTACTATTTTTATTAATTAGTGTATATAAGATTGATATGGCTGCATTAGCTTTTTTGATAGAACTTGCTACATGTTTATTAAATGTTAACTTAAGATCTAGCGTAAGTCCCAAGTCTTTCGCGCCATCAGTTAATTTAAGTATTTGACCATTCATTTGTGTGGTCTCGGTTGGGGATCTCTTTTTGTGCGAGAAAATCATGATTTCGGTTTAATTAACGTTTATTTTTATTTTCCAGTTGTTATAGAATTGCTGTAGTATATTTATATGAGATTGTAAAGTGCGTAGGATTACATTTTTGCACCAGGAAGTGGTGAGTACTCCTGTGTCGTCAGCAAATAATGTCAATGTTGTTTTAGGGTGTTTTGGAACATCATTGATGTATAATAGGAATAACAAGGGCCCAAGAATGGACCCTTGTGGCATACCTGCTACTATTTTACGTCTCATGCTAAAGAGATCCCCAACCGAGACCACAAATGAGCGTCCAATTAGATAGCTATTAACAAATTTAATTATGTATTTAGGTGTATTATGATTTAGTAATTTATATATTAATGCACGTTGCCACACAGTGTCGAACGCTTTCTCTATGTCTAGAAGAAGCAATCCGACACTGCGGTTTTTATTAAAGTTCGTGCTGATAAACTCCGTCACTCTCAGTAGCTGTTGGACTGTACTTCGATTTTTGCGAAATCCAAATTGTTCTTCGATTAATATTTTATTTTTTTCAATAAAATCTCGTAGTCTGTTATTAATTATTATTTCAAGTATTTTACCGAGAGTACAAAGTAAACTGATGGGGCAATAATTCTGGGGAAATAATTTGTCCTTTCCTGGCTTATGGAAGGGTAAGACTATTCTTCCATGAGTCAGGAAAGTATGACAGTAGTAAACAAGCGTTAATTATATAAATAAGCTGTACTATTGCTTTCTTGGGCAAATTTTTTAGGACAACGTTTTGAATTTTATCGTAGCCAGGAGCTTTCTTTGGCTTGGTTGATTTGATAGCTGTCATAATTTCTTTCGATGTAACCAGCGGGACTGATTCGGGTTCTACTTTAAAAGATCTAAGTTGACGGTAGGCATTATTTACAGTTTTTTCGTTTGTAGGGTTACTTAGATCTTCAGTTAGTTTGTGTGTGTCCTCGAAAATATTAGCGATCGCATTCGCTTTAGATTCGTCGTCGTAGACTAGGCCTGTCTTTGAATGTAAAGTTGGTATCTTATTATTGCTATTTTTATTTAATTTGACTGCATTCCACAGAGTGTTATCTTTTATATTTAAGGATTTTAATTTTGATTCTATTAGTTTATTTTTATATTTTTTGATTTCATATCTAACTTTATCCATTAGCTGTAAATAATCATTTTTATCTTGTATAAGTCTGGATCGCTGATATTTTCGGCGAGCATGATTTCTTAATTTGATTAAGTTTACAAGTTCGACGGGAAATTTTACAATATTGTTTTTAAGTGTTATATGTGGTATGGTTGATGTGATAGTTTCAACGATTTGATTAGTTATCAAATCGACTGCGTGGTTGATATCGTCTATTGTGTTTATTTTGTTATTTATGTTTATTTTATTATTTAATCTTGTTTTAAACAAATCCCAGTTTGCACGCTTATAGATTGGTATAGTTTTACAATAAGGCGAGTAATCGCATTTATTTAAAGTAAATAGTACAGGGAGGTGGTCCGAGTCTAGTTCGATTAGGCACTCCGGCTTACTAATATTTAAAATATTTTTACAAAGAGTAATATCTACAATAGAGGGTAAAGCTCCATTGCTTGGTATTAGAGTCGGGTTATCCGGATATAATATATTAATAGGATTACGTTGTAAAACGTTAAACAGGATTTTACCATTTGCATTGGCTCGCTTGGCATGCCATAAGGCATGTTTTGCATTTAAATCTCCAGCTACAATCATTTTATTGTTGAGCTTAAATAAGTCTACTAAGGCTGATGCCTGTATTTTAGTTTGTGGTGGGCTATAAACTGATATTAACACTATATTACCGGGTATTTTTATTCCGTGTGCCTCTATCTGATTGGTAATTACTGGGAATTCAGAGTGAGGACTATTATTCTTAATAAATATTATTATGCCACCTCCATGTACTATTCCATCTCTATCCTTACGATAACACGTGTAGACATTAAGATAGCATTTATTTTTTGTTATGAGCTTAGACTCATTAATTAAAAGAATGTCTACATTATACTTATTTACTAAATATGGCATTTTATGTATTTTACTAATAATACCATTTGCATTCCAATAGACGATATTCAACTCACTGTTAACAGCCATTTATAAAATTACTTATCACTAAAATTTTCGATATATTATCATTACAGTCTTTTAGTTTAAAATTTAATTGCTTAACTATATTAATTAGTTGTTTAATATCACATATAGCGTTTAGATTATTAATTTCTGTAATTAATTCATTAAACTCTAGCACTTGATTAATTTGACCTTGATTATTTATATTATAGGAATTATTGGTTAATATTTCACTGTTAACACTTTCACTTTCACTGACGATATTTCCCGTTGACGATGGATTCTTGAATATACTATCAATGATGTTTCGATTTCCTTGTTTCATATGTAGATTCCTGCTTGTTGAATTGGCCCATACTTGTTGTTGTTGCTGTTGGATAGTTGGATTTGAATAAGTTGGTGCACTCATCTTTGGAGGCAGCGGAAATTGGTGTTGATGCAGTACAAACTGCTTTGTACTTTTATTGTTATTATTATTATTATTATTATTATTATCATTAATAATATTTTTTTTACGTTGCGACCGCTGCTGCTCAACCTTGGTGGAGTGCTCGATATATTTAGGACAAAGTCTATAGTTAGCCGGATGTGGGCCCTGACAGTTAGTACAAATTACTGGATTACTGGAAGGATTTGTACAATCCTTGGTTAGGTGAGGCAACGGACATTTTACACATCTTGGCGGATTATGACAATTTGTTATGCCATGTCCATATTTTTGACATCGGAAACATTGGGTTATTTTCCGAGAATTTCTATATGGTTCCCATTTTATTCTAAATGCTGCGATTGTTTTAATTTTTAGGAGCTTTGAGATATCCTCTGGGCTTTTAAGGGTTACCAGATACACTGGTATATCATTTGAACGCTGTGAAGCTTGCGACTTCTTCATAGCTACGATTCTTTTTGGTTCAAGATTGCTTAGGAGTAATTCGCGTTCGATATCTTTAATACCTGCCGGTGGTGGTAGATTTTTTAAAACCAGGTGCTTTGGTCTCTCTTCTTTAAAACTATACGTTTGGTATGGTACATCAAACGTTGACAGATTTGACTTGACACGCATGAAATCATCTTTGTTACTTGTATAGACATTTATGCTTTTCGGATTGATTTTGAAGGTTACTTCAGAATCACAGTCTTGTCTGACATGTTTGAGGAATGACGTCATATCGATTATCTTTTGGTTTACGATGATAGGCGGTATCTTTTTTGGCCCTGGCGTTGCACTTGCTTCTTATCCTGTTGCGTTGATGCCTTGATTTATTTCAATGTCCTTTTGTCGTTTGCGTTTTTTTGACATGGCTTGCTCCCAATCAACAGCGTCACGTGCGTCCATTTCATTCGGGTCTGTGCTAGCCATTGTACTCGATACTTGATAAAATAATTCACTCATTCATGTAATTCGGGCGAATTTAATATCCTAATCACAAGTTAACTTTTAGCGATGTGAAAAGTTCAAGAGTTAAAACGAGACTCTGTCTCGTAATCTGTCTGTCATTCACGCGGACGATGGAGAAATACCGTGGGTCATTAACTTCGCGCGGACCATGAAGACAGACCGCTCGCTGTCAGCACATCAAAGCACCAATAGACTCAGACCCACTCCAGCCTCAATCCAGACTTCTCATTGGCCGAACCTTAACTCGACCCCCTCTACTCTCAATCCAGCCATCTTATTGGAGCGTGGATACCGAATTTTCCCACTCCGCGCCGAACATTCTAGAAGCCGGCTCTCGGGTATAAAAAGAGGGAAGTTGAGAGCGGCAGCGCATTGACATTCGAGATGGATTCTGTGCTGAGACACCGCGTCGTTAGCATCTAGAGAGCAAAGCTAAAAAGTAAAAAAGTGACAAGTAATTAACACTAGTGAATGAGCGAAAGCTGTCGTGTACACAACGACTCGCTCATGGGTAGTAACCCAGCAGGCGCTACTGTACTATCAAACTTCAACAAGACAGCTTGTTGAAATTCTTATCTGAAGCCAAAAAATCTTCCGGAAAAAGAAGAAACACTGAAGACATGTATAATAACGCAAAAACAAGCAAAACAAGTGATCCAATACCACTTAGCAACAAATTTGACTTGCTAGCAAATGACAATAGTGATCATGAAGACGAGATGTTACAAGACCCACCAGCGGACAGCAAGACACTCCCAGAACAACAACAAAAAAACGCCAAACGTTACCAGTAGTCACTGACATTACTATAATGCCACAACCACAAATTACAGAAGTCATGAGGCTAGTCAATGAGACATTACCAGATGTAAAAATGAAATACACACCAAGCAAATTAATCTTCTACACAACAACGGAAGAAGAACTTACGGATATTACGCAGAGTGTACAAAAACTACAGCTCGAGTATCACACATACTCTCGTAATGAGCTACTAGACAAAAAATTCGTCATTAAGGGGCTACCACCCACAAATGTTAAAAGAATCAGTGATGACCTCATTAGATAAGGAATCACACCAAAAAAAAAATAACTCAAATGAAATCAACTTCTGAGTCAACAGGCAAATATGCCACCTACTATCTAGCTGTTACTCATGATACTGACGTAACCAAAATCTTCAAAATCAAGACCATATGTAGTATTTGTATAAAACTAGAAAAATACAAAAATCCAAAGAAGGTTACTCAATGTTACAACTTCCAACACTCTGGCCATGGCACTTCTAACTGCCACAACAAATCCAGTTGCGTCAAATGTACTGGAAACCACCAAACCAAAGAATGCACGAAAACAAAAGAAACAAAACCAAAATGTGTCAATTGCGGCGGCGAACATCCTGCCAACTACTCACAGTGCGCCATCTACCTACAACACCTAGAAAAAATTGAAGCTAGAAGACTTGGACCAGCTACAAGCAACAAGTGAAACAACATTCAACCTGCAGCGCCAACCAACGATATCCATAACTTCCCAAGATTACCAAACAGCGTCAACCTTTGGAAGCATACAACCTCAGGTAGTAAGTCTAATGATAATAGCACAAATAATAATCAATTCATAGATGATATTAATAACATAAAAGAACTTGTAAATGAATTAAAAAATTTAAATAATTTATGTGACATCAAATCTATGCTCGACATGGTAAAACAACTCAATAACAAAATGAAAAATTGTAATGATAAACAATCGCGTTGCATCGCATTTCTTGAATTTATAAATGAGCTTAATTGCGAATAATAATAGAGCGCTAAACAACTTAAAAATAGCTCATTGGAATGCCAATGGACTTTCGTCGAAATGGGCAGAACTTAAAAATTTTATTAGCTATCACAGCATAGATTTGATGGCCATAAACGAGGTAAAATCATCAGAAAAACAGAAGTTCCATCTATATAACTATAATACCTATAGTTTAAACAGACCAGGTAAAAACCCTGGAGGAAGGCTTCTCCTACTTGTAAATAAAGAAATTAAACATAGTCCTACAAATGTTAATAATAATATAAAAACTATAGAAGTAATTGGAGTGAGGCTTGAAAATAACACGGCTATTTTTTCGGTATATGCCAGACCTACTATCGATAACGTTGCAAATAAAATAGATAGCACAGAACTAGAGCAGCTGATGTGCAGTTCAAATCAAACGATAGGAGATTTTAACGCGAAGCACCCCACCTGGAGTTGTAAAACTTCAAATACCAGTGGAAGAACAATATTTAAATACATAAAAACCAAACACTACTCAGTAATAACACCAGAAAGATATACTTTATAGCCCACGAACGGAGGACAACCTAGTATAGTAGACTTAGCAATTGTAAAAAACATAAACACCTCATATGAAATAGAAGCTATTAACGATCTAGATTCGGACCATTTTCTCATCATACTAAACCTTGACTACCTAGACAACCTCAGAGACAATCCTGCTGTTCAAATCTCCCGCTCTCTCATCATTATTCTCACGGCGGATAAGTAATCGATACTGTAGTCGATACTACAGTCGATCATCTATCAATTATAGGCGGCTCCGCTAGTCGCATTCTCATAGCATAGACCGCTCTAGTGGGGATGAAGAAGACGGAAGCTCCGTCTCTCTCACACAATTCAACGCTCTCATTCTATCTTATTGAAAAGTGTTCTCATAGCGTTCGCCTCGTGCTTTTCTTTATCTCATTGTGCTTTATAAAATCAATTGCGTTCTCATAATTTCAGTTAGTGCTTTTGTCTCATAATAATTCACAGTAATTATTTATTGCTTTATTTTTGCTCTCATTATTTAATCTCAGTGCTATTCAAATAAAATTCATCTCACCTCGTGTACCGGCATTGTTACCGCCAAGTCGCCATCTTGGCCACGTGTTGGACGCGAGTTATTTCTCATTAAATAAATTAAATAAACTGTTTTTTTTTGGCATAAATTCATAGCAATTAAAATTCTCATCAGTGTATATATTGTAAATAAATCAAGATATTTATTACTAATATAAATCTCAAGTGTTAAATAAAATTATTAAATTCCAGCCAATTCACACACACCAGATCCTCTCATCCTTTTCTAATTATTATTAATTATTTAAACATTTTTTGGTCCTTCGAGCCGGATTGTGTGAATTGGTTTAATAATTTTATTTAAAAACTTTCTCAGTGACGCAGAGTGAATTTTGTGTAGTGCATATTTTTTCACTTCAACTCAGGTGCATTGCAGAGTACCCTGGACGTGGTACTGCACTTGGGGAAAATAATTAAGGGACACCATAGTGCAAATTAATTATTGTGAAGTGATAAGTGTAGAAGTTCACTCTCATCAGGCAGCTTATCATCAGCATCTCATCTGCATCTACCTGCATACATTCTCAGCGTCTCATCAAGAAGCAGCTATCATTGTCAGTTCGTTCCTTGCCTCATTTATATTCTCATTTTTTCTGTTTTCTGTGTCTCACGTACATTTTTTTCAGACATGGCGGCTATAACTAATCGCATTGCGCTTCAACAAGGACGAATTGTAATCTTTACATCAATTGCAGCCTCAGCAGAAGCTGGTGTAATTGACACCATCTCATTAAGAGCAGCCAACGCGAAGTTGGACTTGCTTTCGTTGCATTGGAGCAAATTCGTGGAGGACCACGAAAAGCTTCTCTCATCAAAGACTGACGTCACCGTCGAGCATAAATACTTCACCGACGGGTCTTTCGAAAACGCCCTGAAATTATTTCAAGGAGCTCACGACGCATTGTTACATCGCATTCATGAGTTGGAGTCGGCACTACCATCGCAAGGTAGTGCTCTCGCCAACTCTAGTCTCATCGTGCCAGCTGGAAGTAGGCTTAATGTCCCTACTATCCCTGTGCCTAAATTCTCAGGCAAATATCAGGAGTGGAAACACTTCCACGATATGTTTGTCTCTCTCATCGGCGAAAATACATCTCTCTCTTCAGTTGAGAAGATGTATCATCTCAAATCGGCATTGGAGGGTGATGCCGCCCGTCTCATCGCTAACATCAGAGTTACTGGTGACTCTTTCACATCCGCATGGGACGCTGTTGTACAGCAGTACGACAACAAGCGTCTTCTCATCTCTGCACAACTAGAAAAGCTGTTTAGCATTAGACCAGCTGACAGCAACTCGGCAAAACAACTCAAGGCTATCATCAACACTGCCAACGAGGCAGTGCAGGCTCTCAAGGCTCTGGGATCACCAACAGAGCACTGGGACCAGATCCTGGTCCATCTCATCGTCCAGAAACTGGATATCTCATTACGTGAGGCCTGGGAAGTTCATTTAGGAACATCGACGGACTTTCCCACCTACGAAGACTTGCGTAGCTTTCTCACCGGTCGCGTTAGAGCTCGTGAAGCCATGGAGTGTGGTGTGTCTCCTCGCAAGCCTCAGCACGATTCACGTGGCAATCAAGGAGCCAAGCCACGCATCTCATCAGCACAAGTTCATGTTGCTACTCAACCACAATCTCAGCAGTCTCAGGTGCATTCTCAACAACCGCAACGCACGCAACATTCTCAGCCGCAGAAGTCTCAGTATCAGCCACCTTCCATCAAGCATACCCTCTCATTTAAATCTGACTATTGCAATTGCTGTGAAGGGAATCATTTCATCGTTGGATGCCCAAGATTCCAAGCGATGACGCCTGATGAAAGATTCCAGCTTGCAGCACATTATCATCTTTGCCGCAACTGCCTTGGAGACCACAGCTTTGAACACTGTAAAACCAAGGATCGTCGCAAGTGCAAAGAATGCAACGAACCTCATCATTCTATGCTGCATTACTCTCGTCTCATGAGGTTGACTAAGAAGCCACCTCCAGTAGCGGCTGAAACACCTCAGATCTCATCACCACCTGCATCTCAACAAGAATCTCAGCCTCAACCATCTCAGCAATAACAATTTTGCGCGTCTCAAGCAGCAGCTTTCGTCTCATCTGCCATCAGCCGTGCTCCAGATCACAAATCAGTGACATCTCGACCGACAGTGCTGTTGGCAACCGCATATGCTCTCATCTCTCATCCTTCAGGCTCGTCTCATCGCATCAGAGTTCTCATTGATCCTGGATCAGAGCTTACTCTGATTTCTCAGGCTGCTGTTCGCACTTGCAGTCTCATCTCTCAGCCTTGCCATATACCTCTACAAGGAGTCGGCAATATCTCATCTGGAAATACAGAAGGCATGGTCTCATTCACACTGCATTCAACCATCTCATCAGAACAAGCATCTCTCAACGCACATATTCTCAAGAACATTACAGCGCAGATTCCATCAGTCTCAATCTCACCAATGCTTTGGTCTCATATTCAAGATCTAGAACTCGCCGACCCAGATTTCCACAAATCTGGTAAAATTGACCTTCTCATCGGCGCAGATTTCTACGGTCAAATCATACGATCAGGTCTCAGATCAGGAAGTTCATCAGAACCAATTGCGATGAAAACCATACTCGGTTGGACTATCCTGGGTCCTGTTCAACAACAATCTCATCAATTACCTAGCTTGTCTCATCATATCATCTCAAATTCTCAACTGCACGACTCTCTCACAAAGTTCTGGGAACTTGAAGAGGTTCCAGAGTCTTGCAACGAAACTCTCACCGTCGAGGAAGCTGAATGTGAAGCTCACTTCCTAGCAACGCATTCTCGGGACGCATCAGGGCGATACATCGTCCGTTTACCATTCAAATCAACATCTCAGAAGCTAGGTGAATCTCGTCATATTGCACAGCGCTGTCTCAATCGTCTCATCAAGCGACTTTCTCAAGACTCTGAACTGCAGAGTCAATACACAGCATTTCTCACCGAGTATGAAGCACTCGGACACATGCAGCGAGTCTCATTATCATCACCTGAACCATCTCATGTATATTATTTACCTCATCATGGCGTCATTCGTGAAGACAGCGAAACGACCAAGTTGAGAGTCGTCTTCAACGGTTCAAGCAAAACATCATCAACTATCTCTCTCAATGATCAGCTTCATATTGGCCCAAGTTTGCAATCAAAGATTTGTGATGTACTTTTATATCTTAGAAGTCATCGATACATATTTTTGACGGACATTGTGAAGATGTTTCGTCAAATTCTCATTCACCCTGAAGACAGGGATTATCAGCGCATTCTCTGGACTGAGAATGGTCTCACCGTGGCATATCAACTCAACACTGTCACGTATGGCACTCGACCAGCACCATATCTCGCTGGCCGAGCTCTCAAACAACTTCTCATCGATGAAGGGTCTCAATATCCACTAGCAGTGGAACCTTTCCAGAAAGGTAGCTACGTCGACGACATCGGCGGTGGTGCCGACAATCTCAGCGATCTCAACGACATTGCAAATCATGTCGAAGCACTTTGCAACTTAGGTTGCTTCCCATTAGCTAAATGGAAAAGCAATCATCCTGAGTTCAGCAAAATCTCATCATCACTCAGTCCAGAAGATTCTCATTCATTCTCAGATACGCTCTCAAAAATATTGGGCCTCTCATGGAACTGCCAAGAAGATGTTCTCACGTTTTCTGGGAAAACTTCTCAAACTCTCAGCATTACCAAACGCACCATCACCTCAGAGGCAGCTCAATTATTTGATCCTCTGGGCTTAATCTCACCAGTCATAGTCAAGGCAAAAATTCTCATCCAGTACCTTTGGCTACAAAAGGTCGACTGGGACGACGCACTCTCACCAGAAATCGTTCACCGATGGAAAACGTTCCGCGATGAACTACCTCAACTTTCTCAGCTCAGAATTCCTCGATGGATCAATCTCATCTCAAATTCATCAAGCATCGAGATTCATGGATTTTCTGACGCATCTCAGGCTGCAATGTCTGCAGTACTATATCTCAGAGTCTGTCAACCTGGCGAACCGACTCTTATTTCTCTCATCTGCTCAAAAACCAAGGTCTCACCTCTCAAACGTCTCACAATTCCTCGACTTGAACTCTCAGCTGCATTATTGCTCTCAAAACTTGCATCTCATGTCTCATCAGCACTTCAACTTTCTCATGTTCCGACCTATCTTTGGACTGATTCATCCACAACACTAGCTTGGGTGACCAGTGAACCTACCAAGTGGAAGGAATTCGTAAAAAATCGCGTTGAAGCGATTCAACAGCATTCTCCAGATGCACATTGGAGATACATCTCAGGGAAGCAGAATCCTGCTGATTGTGCTTCCAGGGGTCTCACAGCTTCTCAACTCATCAATCATCAGCTATGGTGGTCAGGACCCAGCTGGCTATCTGATCCACCCACCCAATGGCCATCTCATCAATTTCTCAGTTCATCACCAGATGAAACAGAGCAAGTAAGCTCAGAAATGCGACCCTGCAAGTCTCATGTCTCAACTAGTCCACCTCTCATGCCACTATCATCTCTCATTCACTCATGGACTACTCTCACATCTCTACTACGTCGCACAGCAACAGTATTTCGAGCAATCTCATGTTTCAAGAAAATACCTTGTTCAAAAATCAGCATCTCACCTCTCACGCCTGCTGAACTTCAAGCAGCTTTAATTCATTGGATTAAATCTACTCAGCAAGAATATTTCTCATCAGAAATCGCATCACTATCTCAAGGCACTGCTCTCAAAAAATCTCATTGTTTCACCAGACTCACAGCATTCATCGACCAAGCAGGCATCATCAGAGTCGGTGGACGGCTGAAGAATTCACCACTTGATTCTGACAGCAAGCATCCAGCGATCCTTCCAAAGGATTGTACACTCTCACGTCTCATCATTGCAGATTCTCATATTCGCACAATGCATGGAGGTACCCAACTCACATTATCTCATGTTCGCAAGAAGTGTTGGATAATTGGTGGACGAGCACCAATTAAAAACTTCATTCATCGCTGTCTCACCTGCGCGCGTATGCGGGGAGTCAGATCTCAACAGCTCATGGGTCAACTTCCATCTCATCGGGTCTCACCATCTCTCGTCTTCGAGAACACTGGAGTCGACTACGCAGGACCAGTGTCTCTGAAGTTCTTTCAAGGACGCGGTACCAGATGCTACAAAGGCTGGATCGCTGTCTTTGTCTGTCTCTCAACATCAGCCGTTCATCTGGAGGTTGTCACTGACTACTCCAGTGAAGGTTTTCTCAAGGCATTCCGCCGTTTCACTAGTCGACGGGGAATTTGCCGCACACTTCGAAGTGATTGTGGAACAAATTTCAAGGGTGCTGATCTCATTCTCAAGCAACTTCTCACCGGCGCTCTCAAGGAATCATCTCATCTACAGCAGCATCTCGCCAATGACGGAACCCAGTGGTCATTCAATCCACCTGGGGCTCCTCATATGGGCGGAAAATGGGAAGCTGCAGTAAAATCAATCAAGTATCATCTTCAGAGAACTATCGCTGATACACTTCTCACCTATGAAGATTTCTCAACCTTTCTCATCCAAGTTGAAGCAATTCTCAATTCTCGCCCTCTCAGCGCACTCTCAGAGGATCCGGACGATCTCACTGCTCTCACACCCGGACATTTCATCCGTGGTGCCGCTATCAACACAATACCGGAACCTAATCTCACTTCAATCTCATCATCAAGGCTCTCTCATCTGCAGCACATTCAAGAACGCCTGCAGCATTTCTGGGATCGATGGTCAACAGAATGCTTGCAATCTCATCAATCGATCTCAAAATGGAACACATCTCATCACGACATACGAGTTGGATCACTTGTCTTGCTCTCAGACGAGCGTTACCCACCAACAAAATGGCCGCTCGCTCGTGTGATCCAATTGCATCCTGGTGCCGATGGTCTCACCAGAGTCGTTACTCTCAAGACAGTCTCATCAGTTCTCAAACGCCCTATCAGCAAACTCGTGCTGCTACCAATCTCATCAGCTGCGGAAGATTCTCAGGTATCATCTAACTTCTCCAACAAGTAGGAGAAGGCGGGGAGAATGTTCAAATCTCCCGCTCTCTCATCATTATTCTCACGGCGGATAAGTAATCGATACTGTAGTCGATACTACAGTCGATCATCTATCAATTATAGGCGGCTCCGCTAGTCGCATTCTCATAGCATAGACCGCTCTAGTGGGGATGAAGAAGACGGAAGCTCCGTCTCTCTCACACAATTCAACGCTCTCATTCTATCTTATTGAAAAGTGTTCTCATAGCGTTCGCCTCGTGCTTTTCTTTATCTCATTGTGCTTTATAAAATCAATTGCGTTCTCATAATTTCAGTTAGTGCTTTTGTCTCATAATAATTCACAGTAATTATTTATTGCTTTATTTTTGCTCTCATTATTTAATCTCAGTGCTATTCAAATAAAATTCATCTCACCTCGTGTACCGGCATTGTTACCGCCAAGTCGCCATCTTGGCCACGTGTTGGACGCGAGTTATTTCTCATTAAATAAATTAAATAAACTGTTTTTTTTTTGGCATAAATTCATAGCAATTAAAATTCTCATCAGTGTATATATTGTAAATAAATCAAGATATTTATTACTAATATAAATCTCAAGTGTTAAATAAAATTATTAAATTCCAGCCAATTCACACACACCAGATCCTCTCATCCTTTTCTAATTATTATTAATTATTTAAACACCTGCTGAATACCTAGACTACAAAAATACTAACTAGAAACAGTTTAGACAAGTCATCAATAATAAATTACTAATTAATTATAAAATTACCACCATTACGGAAATAGATAGGACGATAGAAGACCTAACAACAGTAATCGACGAAGCAAAAAAACAATCAATTCCAATAAAGACTGTGCAAGAAATTAAAAACAAACTTCCTGACCATATTTTACTGCTTATCCGTCAAAGGAATGCAGTTAGACGCAAATACCAAAGGACGAGACTAGACCAATACAAAATAGAAAAAAACAAACTTACCAACACAATAACTAGAGAAATACGCGAATTCAACAATAACAATTGGGATAAAAAACTCAAAAATTTAAACGTTAAAGACAACACACTATGGAAAAAAGCTAAAACTTTTACAAACAAACTTGACACAAAAATACCAACGCTATACGGTTCAAACGGGTTAGCATTTACAGATGGTGACAAAGCAAACGTTCTGGCTTATAACTTTGAACGAGTGCATCATCTCACAGAAAATGACGGGGACGACAAAACTGAGTTATCAACAAAGCTGCTTCTTCAACTCAACACATTGCAGCAGGAGTACCACAAGGATCTATCCTTGGGCCAGTACTCTTTTCCTCTTATATATAAATGATCTACCTATAGATCAAGAATCTAATGCAGCACTATTTGCTGACGATACAGCCATATATAGGGCCTCATGGAACAGAAAAAATAGTCTGGATAAAATTCAAGCCACACTTAATTGCTATCTAGAATACAACTAAAAATAGAAAATAAAGATCAACGCAGCAAAGACTGAACTAATAATATTTAACCATAAGAAAAAATTAAAAAAGACTGAAAGAGATTTTCATATTGTAATTGATAATGAAATCATTATGCCAAAAAATAAAGTTAAATACCTTGGTATGATATTAGACACTAAACTCACGCATAAATAACATATCACGCATGCTTGCAGTAAAGCAATGCAGATCAGAAATCTAATATTTCCTCTTATAAATTATGAAAGTGAATTATCTACTAAAAATAAGAATACATTGTATAAAGCGCTCATAAAGCCAATACTGCTGTATGCAAATCCAGTGTGAAGCAACGCAGCCAAAACTATAATTAAGAAACTACAAACCATGCCAAATAAATTATTAAGTCTAATTTGTAAAGCTAAGCCAGATGAATCTAATATCAGCATAAGACAAAAACTTAATGTAAATGATATACCCATACGAAAAAATTTATAACCTAAAATATAATCGGTTATAATTATTATAATTTGAAATATATTGTCGGAATATATCCACAAAATTATATCTGCAAATTATAAGCAACTTTATAATACATTATAATCCAAAATATATTTTTAAGGTTACATTCGCTGATATATTCGCAAATTATAACCGGAATTATAATAAATTATACCCTAAAATATATCTTTTGAGTTATATCCTTAGATATATCCGAAATTATAACAAGTATTATAATAGATTACACCCCAAAATATATTTCTAGAGTTATATTCTCAGATATATCCGCAAATTATAATCGAAATTATAATAAACTATATCTCAAACTATATCTTTTGAGTTATATCCTTAGATATATCCGAAATTCTAACAAGAATTATAATAAACTATATCCCGAAATATATCTTTCGAGTTATATCCTTAGATATATCCGAAATTCTAACAAGAATTATAATAAATTATACCCCAAAATGTATCTTCAGAGTTACATCCTTAGATATATCCGCTAATTACAACCGAAATTATAATAAACTATATCTCAAAATATATGTTTTGAGTTATATCTTTAGATATATCCGAAATTGTAATAAACGATATCCTCAAATATATTTCTAGAGTTATATTCTCGGATATATATCCGCAAATTATAACCAAAATTATAATAAACTATATCCAAAAATATATCTTTTGAGTTATATCCTTAGATATATCCGAATTTAAAACAAGTATTGTAATAGATTACACCCCAAAATATATTTCTAGAGTTATATTCTCAGATATATCCGCAAATTATAACCGGAATTATAATAAACTATATCTCAAACTATATCTTTTGAGTTATATCCTTAGATATATTCGAAATTCTAACAAGAATTATAATAATCTATATCCCGAAATATATCTTTTGAGTTATATCCTTAGATATATTCCAAATCCTAACGAGAATTATAATAAATTATACCCCAAAATGTATCTTCAGTTATATTCTCAGTTACATCCGCAAATCCTAACCGAAATTATAGTAAACTATATCCTAAAATATATCTTTTAAGTTATATCCTTAGATACATCCGAAGTTATAATCAAAAATATAATAAATTACACCCTAAAATATATCTTTGAAGTTCCCGGGAAGAAAAAATTATACATAATAATAAATAATTATATAATTTTGTCGAATTATACATGATTATATCTCATTATTTTAGCTGTGCGGGTGTTTGAATCATAATATTTTGCGAAATAATTTAGATACGACCAAACAACGTAAGACTATTCATAAAAACTGCAAAATGATTCATAAACAAAGTCAATAAAATTTTTTAATTCATTACCGCATTCATAAATGTTATAAAGAAAAACTTTTTTTTAAATTTTTGGAAATAGACTAACAAAACTCAAAGCAGGATGACAGCTAAAAAATTTTGAAGTTTCAACGATTAATTATGTTATAAAAAACTCAGATATAAAATTAAAAAAGTTTTAGTGAAGTTTAAATGATTTTAACTTCTTATTTTTTTTTAATTAGCCAAAAGAAGGAATTATTGCGCCGCTATAAGTGGGTATACCAGTATTGGTCTATTTACCCTATAAACAATAACATAATTGAATACAATACAAATAATAGAATCAATCATTTATTGATGTCTTCAATTTTCTAGTTGATTTGTATCCAAATAAATAGAATTAACATACTTTCGAGTGGTTCATTCAGCACAGTAGTGAACACATCCGACTTCAAATCAGAAGAATTTGGGTTTGAGCCCATGATTCGGAGAGATTTTTTTTTTTTTTTTTTTTCATGGCTGTTATTGTATATGTAACTCAATAAAGTAATATATAATTATATATTTATACCTCGATTAGACTTTAAAATTGTATTTGAAAATTTATAATTTAAATTATAATTTAGAGTTATAATCTATGGTTTATAATTTGGATTATAATTTAAAATTGTATTTGAAAAATTATAATTTGAATTACAATTTTGAAATTAGAATATGATTATTGTAATCTCGATTATCGATTATAATTCTAAATTATATCTCACGGTTATAATCTTGTGGCAAAATGTCATATAATCTAGGATATATCCAAGTTATAATCATGGATACATATTTGACTACATTTTCGGTTATAAATATTTTCGTATGGGTAACTGTAGATATTTTAGAACAAACAAAAAAATTTTATGAAATAAGTGTTAAAAAACATAACATTACAAGCGATATTGGTGTAATTAATGCAGAAAATGCACTATTTAAAATAAAATATGAGCTACCTCACAGCTTGTTGCTGTGATTCTGTAAATAGTTGTAAATAGCTTGTAGATATATAACGTTCCCTACTATTTCACACGTCCCACGGCGGAGTGTGGTTAGTGTCAAATAGGCGTTATGGCACTCTGTTGGTGAAAATCTAACAATAAAATAAACGAAACGAATTCCTATGGAGACAACCCAAATTCCCCACTGGAAAAACACAGCCCGTCTCAGGCTGGGTTAGAAATCCTTGTTGGGCGCCAGTTCGTGCCCTCCACGAACAAAATTTAATTCACCAAGAAAATGAAATGAAAATGAAAGAGTGAAAATAAAATAATAAAAATCAGGGAGCAGTTCCAAATGTTGGAAAAGGATAGCAAGAATGAGAACAGTATAAATTAAATAAACAATAAGAATACACCGGGTTGACCACCAATTGTTGTTTGATATATTTTAAATTAATATAAATAATGTAATACTCATTAAATCTTGTTATCATAAAAACAGACAGTGTCAAGTAAAATCATAATATAGTGCTCGTAATAATAATAATCGCACAATAATAATATAATGTTTGTAAATACTAATCGCAAATAATAATTTGATATTTGTAAATAATAAACGTCAAATAATAATATATTATTTGTAAATAATAATCGCAAAATGATAATATAATATGTGTAAATAATAAGCGCAAAACGATAATAATATATTGCTTGTAAATAATACTCGCACAGTGACAATATATTATTTGTAAATAATAATCTCAAAATAATAATAATAATATATTATTTATAAATAATAGCCGCAAATAATAATATATTGTTTGTAAATAATAATCTCGCAATGGCAATATATTATTTGTAAATAATAGTCTCAAAATAATAATAAATGCTAGCCGCAAAATAATAATATATTGTCTGTAAATAATAATCTCACAATGACGATATATTATTTGTTAATAATACTCTCAAAATAATAAGAAATGCTAGCCGCAAAATAATAATATATTGTCTGTAAATAATAATCTCACAATGACGATATATTATTTGTTAATAATACTCTCAAAATAATAATAAATGCTAGCCGCAAAATAATAATATATTGTCTGTAAATAATAATCTCGCAATGACAATATATTATTTGTAAATAATACTCTCAAAATAATAATTATTCCCAGTAAGTAGTTATTGTGTACCCGCGGATTTCATAATTGTGCATTTAATGATTATGATCATGGCGTATCTCAACATGAACGCTCTCACTCACACAACAATTGGTCATCAACGCGGGGAAACGTAGATTGCACGCCAATAGATTAATCAAAGGTACTTACAGTCGTCATCGTAATATAATACGGTGATAGGCTCCATCAGGAATATGTTTATCAACACCACTTTACTAGTTAATTATACGATCTGACCCAAATGGCGACTTAGTAAAATTTAATTATATTAATTACGCACTTAAATGGCGTCTCAAATTAATATTTCACCGCAACAAGCACACACCCTGCTCGTACAAGTGATTATCCACGTCTGACCACGGCAGCACGTGAATTTTATGCCGGCACTTCGGCCAGCGCCATTTTGTCATAGGTCTCACTTCAACCAATGGAGATATATCTCTGTCGCATGTTATCTCAGTAAAATACTACCGAGATCAATTCAATTTGGCAATGCAATCCACACAATTCCCAACGCCAGACGACCAACGGTTCCCATATACATTAATTATTGTAGCTAATTATTTATAAATTAACTACCAATTACATGTATAAATATCTAAATTTATATATAATAAATTTGTTTTGATGTCACTTGTTGCATCAACGCGCATGCTTAGACCAACCAAGACCACAATCACAAAATAAATGCAAATTTTTACCCAGTATCATAAAATTTTAAATATTTTCACAATAATCAGCAATTTTTGCTGATTATTGTACGATTTACCATTTCTAAAATTAGTATCTAGAACACACGCAATAATATAATATAGAAATCATAAAAATATACAAAATAATAACAACAATAATCGTATGAGATGTGTGTGCAGCGTGTGCTGCCATCTGTTGCTCACTGACTGTGATGTGAGACTGCCACGATATTTAAATATCGTGACAGATAATCTAGATTGAGAACGTAGTTTAAGCTTCTAGTTGTAAGTTAAAAGAACTTAAAGGGCCTTTTTAAAAATTTTTTACCCAATCAAACAAATCATAAACTAATAATTAACTCATAAACTTAATAAATACATTATATGAACAAAAATGGTTAAGTTTGCTCGCAAACAGGTACAATTGAGATAAAACGAAAACTATGTATCTATGTAATGACATGTACTCACACAAATGATAAATAAAGAACAGTTTTAAATAAAAAAAAAAAAAAATGCGGCTGCGCATTCATTCCGGACCAGTACTACCGTAAGGAATATCTTCAGATAGCGAGCAAGGCTATCAGCGACTATAACCAATCTCTATTCAAGCGAGCAAGGCTTGGATAGTCTCCAGCCCATCTCTACAACTCATCAGTTCTTTTTAGAACTAACGTTGTCTCAGTTCTTTTCAGAGCTAGTCAACTAGACCTCCGGGTCTCGTAAGATAACTTTCAATAGCTCTTCTCAGGGCTACCGTTGACTAAGCTATTGTCAGGGCTAGTCAAACAGACCTCCTGGTCTAACGTAAGATTTTTCGCCATCTCAACGGTTCTTTTGAGGACTATCATCTATACTCGCCTAGTCCTCTCAACTCTCAACAGTCTTTCTCCAGCATTAACTCTCAACGGTCTTTTTCAAGACCAAACCGGCCTTTTTCAAGGCCACAAAATTTCTAACGTAAAGCATTCACTTCAATACAAAGCTTTCCAACCGGCAGGCTACTCATTCAACATTTTCTCATATAAATATAACTACGTTAGCTATATATAATTATAACTAAGTTAGTAATATTTAATTATAATTAAGATTTTTAATTTAAGCCTATATATCAGACTGGATCAGGCATGAACAGGTATGATCATGTCTGAGCGTATGTAACACTTCAGACATGAAAAAGCATGGACAGGTATGATCAGGCCTGATCGTGTCTAACTTCCGGCCTGATCATACATGAACAGTCATGATCAGGTCTAATTTCAGGCCTGATCATACATAAACAGGCATGGTCAGGTTTGATCATTTTTTCCCGGGGAGTACGAAATTAAAATAATAATTGATTATTAATAAATAATTAAAAAAAAAATCGGTCTGTCATTTGACCCTGCGGGCCAGCCTCAAAACTTCCCGCAGTTTTCGAGCTCCTTGAGCTCGAAAACATTGTCGAGAATACATTTTCGAGCTCTTCGAGCTCGAAAATACTTTTGAGTTTCTTTGTTTTTGAAAAATAACGTTTTTTACCATTTTTTCTCCAACGATATCTCTCGAACGAATTCACCGATTGCAACGGTTGAGGTGGCAATCGACGCGTTTTATTGAGTTCTAAAGCTGACCAAATTTTAAAATTGATTTATTGAGTCGTTTTTGAGAAATTTCAAAATAACTAAAAAAAAAATTTTTTTTCAATTCTTTCGTTCACGGTTTCTCTTGAACGAATGAACTGATTTCGATGGCTGAGGTGGCATTCGACGCGGCTTATAAAGTTTTAGAGCTGATTAGATTTTGGAATCAATCCATCGAGCAAATTAAAAGTTATTCGAAAAAAACATTTTTGAAAAAATTTTATTTTTGGAATATCTCCGAACTTACCCTACCGATTAAGCTCATATTTTCAGTGCTTATAGTAAATAACAAGCCGCGTCGAATGACACCATGACGATCGGTTCATCCGTTTGAAAGTTACAGAATATTTACATACATACGTACATACATACATACATACACTCGGACATCATCTTGAATTTAGTCAAAATAGCTTCCTAGAACCTCAAAACGTCGACATCTGTTGGAATTTCAATTTTCGCAAATCGGGGTGAAAACAATAACTTCCCGAAATTTTTGAAAATCTTCGATTTGCTTAGCGGGAAGTTAAAAACATTGAGCTTCAATTTACAAAAGTTTTAATTTTATTTTTTTGCTAACAAAATACAGAATAAATTTATTTACAGATGATTCTTGAAAAAGAATTACGGTCCTTTTGAAAAAAATGTGAATGATAAAAAAAAAAATTTTTTATTAGGGTTACAAATAAGTTTCCGCAGTTTTTTAACACAAATTAAATATTTATTGTAGAAGAACGGTAATATAAATTTATTTAAAATATTGCCCATCACTTGCAACCACTTTTTCCCATCTCTCAGGCAGCATTCGAATCCCACGTCTGAAGAACTCCTTGTCTTTTGAGGCTATCCACGAATCAACCCAATTTTTGGTATCCTCATAAGATGTGAACCGCTGCGCCGTCAGAGCATGAGCCATGGACCGGAACAGGTGATAATCGGACGGTGCAATGTCTGGTGAATACGGTGGGTGGGGTAACACTTCCCAATCAAGTGTTTCCAAGTACATTTTCACGGGAGCCGCAACATGTGGACGAGCATTGTCATGCAGAAGAATAATTTTTTCGTGTCTAGAATAGTATTGAGGGCGTTTTTCCTTCAGAGCTCGGCTCAATCTCATCAATTGTGTTCGATAGAGGGATCCAGTAATTGTTTCGCTCGGATTAAGCAACTCATAATATACTACACCTAGCTGATCCCACCAAATACACAGCATAAGTTTTTTTCCGTGAATATTCGGTTTTGCTGTTGATGTTGACGCGTGGCCAGGTAATCCCCATGATTTTCTTCTTTTTGGATTGTCATAATGTATTCACTTCTCATCATCAGTTATGATACGATGTAAAAAACCCTTTTTTTTATGTCTAGCTAGCAGCATTTCACTTAAGCATAATCGGCGTTCAATATCTCTCGGCTTTAACTCGTACGGAACCCAATTTCCTTGTTTATGAATCATTCCAAATGATTTTAAACGATGTGAGACTGCTTGCTGAGTGACTTCTAATGTTAGAGCAAGTTCTTTCTGTGTTTGAGATGAATCTTCCTCCAATAATTCCTCCAATTCTGCATCCTCGTAAATTTTTGGCCTTCTACTGCGATCTTTGTCTTCTACGTCGAAATCACCGTTTTTAAACTTTTGAAACCACTCTCGACACGTTCTCTCACTTAAAGCACCCTCACCATATGCTTCTACAAGCAATTGATGCGCCTCAGCAGCAGATTTCTTTAAATTAAAGAAGTAAACTAATATTTCCCGCAAATGACGCTTACTTGGCTCAAATTTTGACATTTTCAACTTATAAAAATTATATTTTACCAATATAAAATCAATGATATTAATAGGTTATGTTGTTCTTGAATGTCCAAACTATTTTTTAAGCCGGTTATCATCTGCGAAAGCTAACCGAAACTCCGTGCCGCGCCATCTACAATAAAACGGCGGAAACTTATTTGTACTCCTAATACTTTTTAAGTGATCTTAAAAAATCTGGGCATCGGTTGGCCCTGCGGGCCCGCCCCGAAACTTCCCGCTGTTTTCGAGCTTTAAGAGCTCGAAACATTAGTATAAACACATTCGAGTACGAAAATACCTTCGGTTCCCTTATTTTATGAGTTTTTCAAGCTCAAAAAGGTAACGTTTTATATTAAAATTGAAAAATTTAGAATCCAGAATAATTATTAAATGAGTGTTTTTTACATATTTATTCATAATTATGTTCAATAATTAGCTCAAAAATAAATTTCCGTGATACGTTGTATCTATATCGTGTAAGTATATCGTGGCACGAGTGAACATGATGATTTTTAAGCACTCACTTCCAATGACTTACATAAAGATGAACATATTAGTTTAGAGTTATGTTGTTTAGTAATTATGATGTTATTCAATGAGCAGATACAGATTTTACATTTATTATTCCGTCAACGATATCTCTCGAACGGATTATCTGATTGGGACGTTTCAGGTGGCAATCGACGTGTTTTATTGGGGTCTAGAGCTGATAAAATATTGTAAATGATTGGTTCAGCCATTTCGACGATATTAGCAAAAAAACGTTTTCTACTACTTCTTTCGTCAACGATATCTTTCGAACAGATTATCCGATTGAGACGTTTCTGGCGGCAATCAAAAGCTTTTATTGAATTCTAGAGCCGATTAGATTTTGGGATTGATTGATCCGACAGTTTTCAAAATATCCAAAAAAAACGAAAAAAAAAATATAATTTTTTTTCGTATTTCTTAAAAATCTCCGTTTATTTGATATTTTATTCTAATATTTGATATTTTATTTTAATCTAAATGATCTAAAATTTCCTGAAAATCTATCTCTCACACAGACACACACACGCGCCTGGAGATAAAATGTGTGAATTTGACAAAACTTACACCACGAGGCAATCGGGCAGCCTTCTGCGAGATAGACGAGACTAGCGCGATCGAGATCCTTGACAAGGTCCGTATAAGGATCGGATGGGTTAACTGTCGCATACGCCCAGTTGCGAAAGTAACCCGATGATTTAAATGCCTTGGTTTTGGGTATCAAACGCGTAACTGTACGGGACCGGACAGAAGCAAATGTTGCTACAAATGTAGCAGAGATAACTACAAGTCCGTAAACTGCACGGAGAAGCCAAAATGCTTCCTATGTACATCGGACAAAGATGCTCAAGATGGCTTATGTCATATAGCCGGCTCCGGGGCTTTTAAGGCATTCCGCACCGCACTTACCGAAGTCACGAGAAAGCAGAAATGACGCGCTTATTACAAGGCAATCTGAACAGGTGTGCTCTGGCGCAAAATCTACTCCGCCAACGATCTTTGAAGACAAAATTGACATCTGCCTTATCTGCGAGCAACAGCTCAACATCCAAGATAGAGCATGGTTCGCTGATAAATCCGGCACAACAGCAATCTGGATCACTAACACTAAGAACATCACCGTCGACAACAGCGGAAGCGGATTAGGATTCGTCTGGATCAAACCCCCACGACCTACTTTATGAGCGTCTTCCTTTCACTCAATGAAGGGATTAGGGTGTTCCGACAAAAAATGGCAGACATAGAGGACGCCATCGGCAAGTTCGACGAGGAAGTCATCGTGGCTGGCGATTTCAATGCGAAATCGGCTGAATGCGGCAGAGATTGGTTCTGTTAGACAAAGGCAATGGTAGCTCTGTAACACCCTCGTCGTTCAGACCACTCTGCATGCTGGAAATTGCTGGGAAACTTCTCAAGAAGCTTATACAGAGAAGAATACGAAACGACATCGATCGTGCTGGAGGCTTTGCCATAAACCAACATGGCTTCCGAAAAGGACGATCGACCGCCGGCGCGATCCAGAAAGTCGTAGGACAGTGAGAGAAGCATGGTCTGGTAGCCTCAAAGCCCGCAAGGTGTGTCTCATCCTCACACTAGACACCAAAAACGCCTTCAACAGCGCGAATTGGGGTGACATTCTAGATGCCTTGGAGCACAAATTTGACACGAAGCCGGAAAATTTGGCAATAGTCGATGACTATCTTGACGAAAGAACGCTGATAGCGGAAAAGACGGAAGGTCCACAAGAATATGACATAACGTCTGGCGTGCCGCAAGGTTCAATCATGGGGCTCGACCTATGGAACGCGGACTATGACGAACTCCTAGAAATCCCGTTGCCAAAACAAGTGGAACTCACAGGCTTCGAGGACGACGTCGCGGCTACGATAGTAGTAGACAGTGCCGAGGAGGCAGAACTACTTTTTCGGGAAACCATTGACGCCGTCGAAAATTGGCTCGAGAAACATCACCTGAAACTCGCCAAGCAAAAAACCGAGATCGTCGTTTTGACTCGACAAAAGTTGTTCCCAAAACCTTTCGTCGTCGACCAGGGCGGGACAACATTGACATCTACAAGGGCACTGCGTTACCTAGGAGTTATGATCGACGAGAAGCTGTCTTGCCGAGAACACCTCGAAAACGCTTGCACGAAAGCAAACAAGACAGTATCCAACCTGTCGAGAATCATGGTAAACACAGTGGGACCACGAACCAGAAAAAAGAGGGTGCTTCTAGAAGTAGTCCACTCTATATTACTCTACGGAGCAGAGATATGGGCAGATATCCTCAAACAGAAGACGTACCGGCGAAAGATAGCGGCAGTGCAACGACGAGGAGGCAAAAATAGAGATAAAGACAGAATCGCTACGTGAGTGGCAGGACCGATTGACAACCGGGGAAACAGGCGGATGGACGGCACGCCTCATTCCGGACATAAACGTCTGGCTTTCTCGGAAGCACGGAGAAACGGACTTCTTCCTGACTCAGCTATTGACGGGACATGGGCGGTTCAATGCCTATCTTTTCAAGATGGGTTTGCACAACACACCTACGTGCAAATACTGTCCAGACAAAATTGACAACGCCGAGCACACGTTCTGCGAGTGTGACCGGTGGAAGGACTACAAAAGCAGCACCGAAGAAACTATTGGCACCACGCTCTCCCCTGAGAACTTGGTAACCTGCATGCTCAAAAAAGAAGAAAACTGGTCAGCTGTCGCAGCCTACGCGCAGCGCCTTCTGAAAGAAAAAATCACAGAAAGAGACCAGTAACCAGAAGTAGTCATCGTGAGACGCAACATGGACTGGATTGAAGTAATGCAAACGCGGTTCCGATCCAGTCTTCCCCGTAACATCTATGGGGAAAAGAGAAAGGAGGATGTTTAGTCGGTATTGTTGCAAAATAATATTGAGTTCTGTCCGACATACCCAGGCGAACACCTTGTCCTGGCATCAATACCAAGTCCTGGAATACGTAAATGTATTTTACCTCCTCTATAAAAACACACACACACACACACACTCAGATACACACACATACAGACATCGTTCTGGAAATGTCTGAATAGCATCCTCGCACCTTCAACCGTCAACATATGATGAAAACCCGACTTTTGAAATTCGGGGTGAAACCAATAACTTCCTGAATTTTTTGAAAATCGTCGATTTTCTTAGCGGGAAGTTAAAAATTAATATCTAATTAGGTCACATCGATGATGCCTCGATATGAGGCAATCACCGGTTCTCCGAGAATTGTTACAATAAAAAAAATGATAATAATAATCAGAATTTTTCAGCTTGTATCTGTGCTCGCGATAAGCTAACAGGCTGCTGCCCGATATTTTTCGAGGCTTACTTGTATCCGGTAATATAAAAATCATACGTGATGCCTTGTAATAATTTTTATGATTCCTTTGTTTTATTCAAAAATATTACAAGTCATAGCTGAGATCTAAGTTAAACACGATACCGCTTCGGTATCTCTTATCAGCCGAGTTACTCAACAAAGAGGCAGCCATGCCGGCGTCGAATTTTATGATACTCCGGATTACAATTCAAAAAGTCTTTCATAACTTCAAAGCCTGCTGGTCCGTAGCCATAACTCCTTGTCTTCCATTATAAGATCGGGCCCCTTAGTTACCTCTCTCACCCCAGGAAGTTATTGTTCACCTGAATCATATATTCCCATTTGTTACTAAGCATCGCTACTAGAGAAATACTTCACTTATCAATCCCTGCGCCCTACTCCCTCCCTAAGTACGGCAGAAGCCCGCTTTCCTAAGAAGAAGTACTAGCAAGGATACATATATCCACCCATTTCTATTCCTCCTCTTTACTCCGAGGGATTCGGGCATCATTATCTATTTTATCAGGGGATCAGGCTTTCTACTCGCTGGTAGCCATTATAACGCTCAGAGATTCCCCAAAGATAAGACCTTCCATTTTTATTCAAATTTAGAGAAGTCTTACAAAAACTTAGATATGTACCCCCCTTCTTGTCAGTACCCACCTAATCACTAGCATATATAAAGGACCCACAAGCTACCACAGTGCCCAGTGTTATCTATATTTTGTTATACTAAGTACAATCAAAACTATCTTTTATTTTATTTCCTTTGTTACATTCAGTTACTCTCGAGAAATCATTTAGCTTTATAGCAACTCATACGATTGATTTTTCTTTTTTTTATATACATCATCCGGAAATCAATTGCTAACAACTATAATTTTTCACCTTTGAACCTTTTTTTTTCTCACGTATTCCTGCTTCGTCAATTAAAAACTCGGTTGTCGGAAATGCTTTCAGTCGCTTACGCAACCCAACCTGGGTCAGTTATCGAAAGAATTCGACCTGAAATTATTATTGTATCCGCTGTTATTTTCTTTTCTTTTTGCAATCTCTCCTTAAAGCTCGAATCTTGCGAGAAATATTAAATTCAGTGATAATGAAGCAACAAAGAAAACAACCGACAACTTAATCACCATTGCACTACTCGCCGCCAAGCAGCAGCATCAACGAAACCGAGAAGAGTCCAAGTGTACCGTCCAGCCACCAGATCGTCACAATCATCATCAATTGTGATATGTATTTTGAGTCACTGTTTTAAATAAAACCAACAGCAATAGTAAATCCTGACATTTTTATTACAAAATTTGAGAAACATATACACTCCTCAGTTCCCTATCCATGTTCGAGACCGAATAACGTGGTCCCGTTACCCGAGTAAAGGACTTCACGGTCTTGACTCAAAATTAAGGGACTGGGATATATGTTATGTCTGTCTGGACGTGACACTCGCGCGTGGGAGATCAGGATTCGAATGTCGGTTGAAACAAGTAATTTATTCAAAAATAAATATTGACACCAACACCAATACGTATGACATAAATAATAATAATAATCAAAATAATAACAGTAATAATAAAAAATTAAGAAACCAATAAAAATTCAATTTCATTTATCTCTATTCTAATATAGTAAAATTTACCGAACGGGATAGCAAAATTTACTGAATATATAATCAAGTTTACTAATGCAATTTATATTTGCTTCCATATTTAAATAATAAAAATTACTAAATATAACTAAGAATTAAATTCTCAAGATAGTAAAAACTACACAACTTCAATAGCGTTTTAAGTTTACAATATGGATTAAGGAATTGTAACTCATATTGTTAAGTTAAGATAGGTATAATTGTTTCTTCATGTATTATTATAGAAGTATAATTTTTTGTGTCTTTATTTATTTGCTGTGATCAAACTAACCAGTATACTATCCTCTAAGTGCTGGTCTTTTCAATCATAATCTTAAAAATGCCAATGGTTCACGATCTATGGTTCAATTCACAAGCACGAACGTGCCCGTACGTATGAGTTGTAGGTGGAAACCGTGGGTGAACATGGGAAAACAGGACATATGTATATTACCGTAATCAGTTATGTAATTATAAGGAACATCTCTGGCGGATTTGAATCACGGTGAGAACACCGTGGAAGTGTAAACACCGTGGATCCACGGTGGGTACACGGTGGGTTTGCGCCATTTTACCACCGTGTATACACGATGTATCTACTGTGATTACGCGGGGTATCCAGCGAGATTCTACGGTGGCTTTACCACCGTGTATACACGGTGTTTCCACTGTGATTACGCGATGTAACCACCGTGGTCCCACTGTGTAACCGATTTTCTGGGTACACCGTGGACCCACGGTGGCAACACCTTGTGATCTCGGTGGCAACACCTTGTGATCTCGGTGGTCAAGTTGCACAAGCCCACCGTGTTTCCACCGTGATTCGAAGCTGTTAGGGATTATACACTGGTCCCAAAAATTAAGGGATAGAAAAAAAATTCGAAATTTTTGGGTGATTTTCAACATGCTGTAACTCGGTGAAAAATGGTCATAGAAAAAAAATAAAAAAAGCAAATTGTAGCCTCAACTTTCTAGTTTTCAGATGCGGACCTCAAATTTCTTTATCATGCACGGTTCCGGAGTAATCTTAGGAAAACCGACGACAAAAAAATTTCAAAATTTTTACACCTCTTCCAACAGGTATATGGGCTTCAATAAATTTTTAACTTCCTGCTAAGAAAATCGAAGATTTCCAAAAATTTCGGGAAGTTATTGTTTTCACCCCGATTTGCGAAAATCGAAATTCCAACAGATGTCGACGTTTTGAGGTTCTAGGAAGCTATTTTGACTAAATTCAAGATGATGTCCGAGTGTATGTATGTATGTATGTAAATATTCTGTAACTTTCAAACGGATGAACCGATCGTCAAGGTGTCATTCGACACGGCTTGTTATTTACTATAAGCACTGAAAATTTGAGCTTAATCGGTAGGGTAAGTTCGGAGATTTTCCAAAAATAAAATTTTTTCAAAAATGTTTTTTTTTAATAACTTTTAATTCGCTCAATGGATTGATTCCAAAATCTAATCAGCTCTAAAACTTTATAAGCCGCGTCGAATGCCACCTCAGCCATCAAAATCAGTTCATTCGTTCAAGATAAACCGTGAACGAAAGAATTGAAAAAAAATTTTTTTTTTAGTTTTTTTGAAATTTCTCAAAAACGACTGAATAAATCAATTTTAAAATTTGATCAGCTCTAGAACTCAATAGAACTCGTTGATCGCCACTTCAACCGTTTCAATCGGTGAATTCGTTCGAGAGATATTGTTGGAGAAAAAATGATAAAAAACGTTATTTTTCAAAAACAAAGGCACTCAAAAGTATTTTCGAGCTCGAGAATGTATCCTCGACAATGTTTTCGAGCTCAAGGAGCTCGAAAACTGTGGGAAGTTTTGAGGCTGGCCCGCAGGGTCAACTGACAGACCGATTTTTTTGGATAATCTGACCTTATGACTTTTTTAGGGAATTTTATGCCCTTTAATTTGGTGGCCTCAAGAAATCTCTACGACGATTTGGAACCGAGTTATCATTGATCAAAGCAAGAAAGTCTATTTTGGCTTTGATAATCAATAACTCCGGACGTATTGGTCGTACAGAAAATGGAAGTAGGGTTTTGACAACTGAAAAACATTCTCTACAAGAGAAAATTAGTGGCTTTTGATAGAAAAAATTTTTTTGAAGTGATAATGTTTATTAAAAAACAGTTTAAAATTCGCATATTTAAGGATATTCGGAAATCTTACTATAACTTTGGATATAACGGATAAACAAAGGATATTGTCGTTTTTTTTCAACCTCAAAGTGTCCTGAAAAAACCCTGGAAATTTCAAAGCGCTGCGATTTTTCTTCCTTAGTGTCCCGAAGCTTTAAATTTATCGATTTTGCCAAAAATCACCATGATTGGTAGTTTTTCGGTTTTTGGTCATATTTTTTATTTCAAAATGTTTTTTTCACGACCAATCTTGATTTCTTTGATCAAAAAGATCGATTATCGAAAAAAATTAAAAAAAAAAAAAAATTTTTTTTTTTAATTTTTTTTTCGTTACATCCGCAATGATTTATCATTGTCAAAAAAAACTCGTCAATTTTTTTTTACCGCCGGCAAGCGTAAATCCGACCGAGCAACCTCCACGTGTTACGCTTTGGATAACGCTAATGCCGGCGGTAAAAAAAAATTGATTTTTTTTTGACAATGATAAATCATTGCGGATGTAACGAAAAAAAAAATTTTTTTCGATAATCAATCTTTTTGATCAAAGAAATCAAGATTGTTGGTGAAAAAAACATTTTGAAATCGAAAAAATGACCAAAAACCAAGAAACTACCAATTATGGTGATTTTTGGCAAAATCGATAAATTTAAAGCTTCGGGACACTAAGAAAGAAAAATGGCAGCGCTTTGAAATCTTTAGGGTTTTTTTCGGACACTTTGAGGTTGAAAAAAAAACGACAATATCCTTTGTTTATCCGTTGTATCCACAGTTATAGCAAGATTTCCAAATATCCTGAAATATGCGAATTTTGACCTGTTTTTTAATAAACATTATCACTTCAAAAAAAATTTTTCTATCAAAAGCCACTGATTTTCTCTTGTAGAGGATATTTTTCAGTTGTCAAAACTCTACTTCCGTTTTCTGTACGACCAATACGTCCGGAGTTATTGATTATCAAAGCCAAAATAGATTTTTTTGCTTCGATCAATGATAACTCGGTTCCAAATCGTCGTAGAGATTTTTTAAGGCCGCTAAATTAAAGGGCATAAAATTCCCTAAAAAATTCATAAGGTCAGATTATCCAAAAAAATTTGAAGCCCATAGACCTGTTGGAAGAGGAACAAAAATTTTGAAATTTTTTTTTCGTCGGTTTTCCTAAGATTACTCCGGAACCGTGCATGATAAAGAAATTTGAGGTCCACATCTGAAAACTAGAAAGTTGAGGCTACAATTTGCTTTATTTATTTTTTTTCTATGACCATTTTTCACCGAGTTACAGCATGTTGAAAATTACCCAAAAATTTCGAATTTTTTTTCTATCCCTTAATTTTTGGGACTAGTGTAGTATACAAAAATAAGTCTGCGGCTTTCTGAAAATTAAAATAGTTTTTAGAAATACTTATAATTACGCTAAACAAAGCATATATGCCCTGTTTAAAAATATTGATTGAAAATAATTAAAAATGATGAAATTCGAATTCTTTTCAATAATTTCAATTCTTTTGTTTGTATATATAGATATACAGTTTGCATGGAGTGACCGCTTCTCAATTCTTTTCAATCAGTATTTTTAATCAGGGTGTGCATAGATATATTTATATATTCGATTTATTTTTTAATACATATTAATCATACTGTAAAAGTATTCCAGTGGTTTTTCAAAATGGTCATAATTTTACATAAAATTCAGTTGTAAAATTCCGGCCCACCTGAGAAGAAAGAAAAATAATCAATAATGAAGTTATTTTCTGTCATTAATTACCATTTCACTTACTTTGCACGCATAGATTATTAGATATAGCTTTATAGTTAGTTATACACTGACATTCATTGTTGACACAGTCAGAATTATCCACTCTACACAATTCATTGTATCTACAAGTCCCGCCTAATAATGGTACACACGTGGCATTATTTATTTCCATTTGATTTTCTCTGCATACGCAAATCTTATTTGCGGAACACATTGAATGTAAATAATCTTCACAATCATAATTGTGTTTACAAGATTTTCCTAGTGGAGCTGAAATGAAAACTCTACAATCAAACTACGAAAAAAAAGGAATCCACACAGAAAAAAAGGAATTCTCGGGTCAAGAAGAAAACCATTTCCAAAAATAAACTCTTAAGTTAAAAGATCCTATTTTCTTGTCCGAGAAAATTTTCTCTTGTTAAAATTGTTTTTTTTTTTTTTTTTTTTTTTTTTTTTTATTTAAAATATATAAAGCTCTCCAATAAAAAAATTCAATCTTGGTTTAAAAATACAAATTTTCGCTTTAAACGTTTTTAGTTTCTTCGAATAAGAAAACAACTTAGTTGGCTCAAGAAAATTTAGCTCTTGGTTTCAGAAGATACCAACTCATTCCGAAAACATATTTCTCTCGAATGTAGTCGATGTCGATTCATTTCGATATATCGAGTTTTTGAACGAAGTAACATTCAACTTACTCCAAGTGAAAATTAATTCAATTGAAGATTTGATCACATTTAGTACAAAATAAATGTAGACTTATCTCGAAACGATTAATTTTAGATTAAAAAAACAAAAAACTCATTTCAAAATTAAATTACATTAATATAAAATAAAAAATACTTTTATTTTAAAATATAAAAAATCCGTTCAATTTTGAATTAATTTTTTTTATTAAAAATTCAATTCTCACTCTCTAAACCTGAAATAGTGAATTTTCACTAATTCACAGTGTATATTCACTAGTTGTCACAGCTAAAAGTCTACCACTTGGAATTAGTGCATATACACTCATTTACCAAGTGAAATGATGCACCTATGAAAATAGTGAAATTCACTGTAGTTATTAGTAGTAAATAGTTCTAATGATAATTACTTATTAAAAAGTAATTTTTTAAATCTACTGTGTACAAAGTAGAATTTTCACTATTTATACATAAAATTCACTTTTTTCCAGTGAATTAGTTGATCACTGGGAAAAACAGTGAAAATTTAACTACTTCAAGTTTAGAGAGCAGGATATATACAATTCATCATAAAAATATATTTTGATCTTTCATTACAATAATAAATTTTTTTTATTTTCGAAAAAAAAGGAAACTCTAATTACAAACTCCGATTGAAAAGGTCCTATCAGATTCAATCGGAAATTTCCGATTGACTTTCAATCGGTTAATATTGGAAATTTCCGAATGATTCGGATTGAAAATCTAATCTTTTCTTTCAATTTAATCGGAAACTTCCATACGATTTCGATTCAACGTTAATCAGAAATTTTCGATTCTCGGACAAAGAAATTTTTATATAATTATATTAAATTATCTATGGTTTCATATATTATCCCTGATTAATAAAAACGATTCAAATCGATTCGAAAATTTGAACCTAGAATAAGCAAATAAAAATCATTTGAAACGATTCAAAATTGAAAAATCAAATATTTTTAAGTCTAAATTGAATCTATATTAACGATTATTTTGCATGTCATGAAGTAATATAAAATATACTATATTACCACCAAAAATGGTACTTGTCACTCTGTCGAATAACAGAGAAGTACTCATGCCAGAATTGTTTCCAAGTTTGGAATATAACAGTTCTAAAATAAGTTTTTCACCAGGGACACTACCACTGGTTGGCGCGATCTCGTAGTGATCACCGAACTACTTCCGCTGCTGCTGTCTATAGCACCGGTGGTTTCCCTCTTCTACATATATCTTTACTCTCAAGAAATTTTTCTCTTGGTTTAAGCAACTTTTTTTTTTTAGTTGGAGCATACGAAAATTCGTACGTTCAACACCCCCGTGATCAAAATTTATTAAAAAATAATAGTTAAAATACGAAAAATATATCTTAGAATCCATAAAAAATATATGTATGAAAATATTAAAATAATAGATTCAATATATATTTGAACTTACAATAATTAAAAAAGTACTGTCTGATCATGTTCGAATCTCCCGCGCTTGCGTTTATCGTCGCTACTCTGAGACCGGTGAAATAGAGTTGCGTTAGCGCGTTATCATGTGCAGTCGGCTCCACCGGTCCCATTCTCATCTCAAGCTCCGCCCTCTCATCCAAGTGGGAATGAAGAAAAAGATGAAGCCATTGTTAAAAATTCACCGACGCTATACGCAAGACATGTTTTTTTGTGCTTATTTAAAATCTTTTGCAATCGCATTGATTATTATCGTTATTCACCTCTAATTATTTCTCAACTCACAGATAAAATTATTTATAGTTAATTGTAGTTATTATTCAATTACTTTCAATATAAATAATTATTCAACTTAAATAATTCACCTCACCGCGTGCATCGGCCTGCCGCCAACCACCATCTTTTTTATATATCACCACGTGTTGCCACGTAATTAGAATTTTTCATCTTAAAATTAATATTAAATCAATTCAGTGCAGTGTACATAGTGTGAAAAAAAAATAAAAATAATTTATTAACTATCTACATTAATCTGCAGTGTTAAATATATTTATTTTTTGATCATAAATCATCTCATTCGCTTTTCCGCCAATGAAGCGTCCCAGCATCTCACTCTCTCTCAGTTAAATTTAAGTTCAAATTAAATTAAATTATTTAAGTGACTTTTTATAGATCGATTTCAAGAGCTTGACATTGTAATGAAAATAACTCAAAAATAATGCGGAATTTGAAAAAACTTTACTAGAAATAATTTGTAGGGAATGGAATTGTCTACAAGGAAGATTCTATGACATTTTGTAGTACGTCTAATAGTTTCACCGGAAAAGTAAGAAGATCTCGTAATTTACTATAACTTGACCTCGAGCTTCAATAACGTTTGAACAAATAGATTTATCAAAAAATGATAAGAGATGATTTTTCTAGAGCGTTAGTTTTCTTACAAAAATACATCCTTTGTTCATATGTACAACGAGCTATTGCTGAGGTGAAAAATTCCAAACTGCAAAGTTTTTGTTTTCCCATGTTATTTAAATGGGAAATCAAAAATCGCGATAAACTGCCTCTAAAACTAGAATTTAAGCGCTGATCTTCAGACAGAATTTTAATTTTGTGATATAGTATCGATTTCTGGTGGTGCCCGAAAAAAAAAATCGGTCTATCAGTTGACCCTGCGGGCCAGCCTCAAAACTTCCCGCAGTTTTTGAGCTCCTTGAGCTCGAAAACATTGTTGAGAATACATTTTCGAGCTCTTCGAACTCGAAAATACTTTTGTATGCCGTTGTTTTCGAAAAATAACGTTTTTTACCATTTTTTCTCCAACGATATCTCTCGAACGAATTCACCGATTGCAACGGCTGAGGTGGCAATCGACGCGTTTTATTGAGTTCTAGAGCTGATCAAACTTTAAAATTGATTTATCGAGTCGTTTTTGAGAAATTTCAAAAAAACTAAAAAAAAAATTTTTTTTTAATTCTTTCGTTAAAAAAAATAAAAAAATAGTCTATAATGTTACGTTCCCGTGATATTTTATTGATTAAATTAAATTAATTATTTTTAATAAATTAATTTTATGCAATATAACGGAAATCGGTTACGATAAGAGAGTCGCCGTGGCTTGCGGGTAGTCAAAACAGATGATGATGCATGAGACCCGGACAACGACGATTCTCTCACAGGAAACCTGAGATGCAGCGTCAACGTTTTGTCAACTCTGTTGAATTTATTATATTTTCATAACGATTAAATAGTCAGTTTTACGAGAGAGCTCATGGAGCTCGAACCTCTGCCCTTCATAAGTAATTAATAAACCATAATTAATCCTAAATTAATTCAACCTTATTTTGGGGTGCCAATTGGCACCCCAATATTTTCACCTACACCATGACCTGCCATAGCCCTATTAATACCCAGGGGCGAGCGCTTACTAGCAGTTCCACCCTGTCCTACAACCCTGAGCGCTCAACAGCAGTTCGGGTTTCCTTCAAGTTTCCTGCCGATTTTCCATCCATTCATCTGCTATAATGAATATAAAAATATGGAGCTGGAACCGGCATCGAAAATATTTTTAAATTGCGAAAAACAATTAAAAATTAATAATTAATAAAATAATCGACGACCACGGCCCACCAGGGGTCTATAGACACTCTAACGAGGCCAAACCTGGATAAAATTAAATAATTAAAAATAATTTTTATTTTTAATTAATTTGGGATAATTTCCCAAAACGTAACAGTGGTGCTGTGACCAGGATGGTCTTAGATTATTCATGATTATTAAAATTGAAAACTTTGTGACCAGCGATGATCAATGATGATAAGTGAAATTTAATTTTTCAATTACAATTTTCGCAAAGGAACAATTATGATTATTTGTGAACTTAATAATTTTAAATTTTGGTGAGGTGAATTGAAACTACTATTTAAATTCATTCATAACTAAAAATATTTGTGAAATGACATTTATTAGCAAAAATAAATTCAAATTAAAAGTTAATGAAAATAAATTTATAAATCATCGAAATTTGTAAACCTGTGGTTAAACGTGAATTAAAAAAATATTATGAGACGTCGCATGTACTTTTGACTTTAAACTTTTATTAGTTTATTAGTGAACCTCAACTAGGTATTTTATATTACAAGTGTAATAAAACTGTGAAAATAAGTGAGACAATTGCTGAATATTAATACTATTATTAAATATCTAATAGTGAATTTGAATCATTAGTATATTCAGATCGAATATTATGCAATGCAGTGATGATTCAAATACTATTCAGTGCAGTGAGAATTTTAAAATTTCTTTTGGATCAGACAAACGATTGGAATCTCACCAAACGTAAGATTATTCTTATTAACAATACGTTTTAATTCACACATTAGTGACTGATTGCCGTCGGAAGATGTAAGTGCACGCAGAAGCCAATACTGTTATCCAATATGCTTAAAGATTTAATTTTGGAATACATTACTCAAGTAATTACAAGTGAAAGTATTTTAAAAGTGTTACTATGGAATTTAACTAATTTATCGCGAGTTTATATTAATATCTGCGCGATATTATTAAATTTTAAATTTTATATGTGGAAAATATTTGTTATTTTTCTAGAACTAACTATTTAACGGCTAAACAAATTACTATATAAATATTATAATTGAAAATAATTCAAAATAATGATTTGTAAATTAAAAATGTTGCTACGGACTTTAAACAATTTTTCGCGAGTATTGTGCGGAAACATTTGTTTATTTTATTGAACTCATTAACTATTTTGTGACCGTTGGACGAATTACAAAGAACATCATAGTTTTAAATAATAATTATAATTTTAGAATTTTATTATTTTGTTCAAATTAATTTTCAAAAATTCATTATTTTTATATTTGAAAATTAAAAGTGTTGCTACGGACCTTTTTTTAACTTATATCGCAAACGCATTTGTACGCGATCAGATATGATAATTTTTATTATAAAATATTTACATTATTGTAAAATTGTTGCTACGGAGTTTTAAAGGTGTTTTCGCTAGTATATTTAAATATATTACGCGATAAAAATTATTTTATTATTATTATGAGAAATAATACTGCGCGAATATTTTAGAAAATGTTTTAATTATGTTTTATTGTGTGTCAATTTATTTTTCAATGGGATCAGTCGAGATTCTCGTCGGTGATTAAGCGAAGAGTATGTCCCGGTATACTGTAAAACCAAGACGTAGTCGTTATATCACGATCAGGTCTCAAAGCTGATCTCAGTTAGTTTCAAATGAAGCATAATTAAAATATTTTTCCACCGCTGGTCTTTGTAAATGAAAATATAGATTAAAACAGAATATTTCATACTATGATTCGCGACAACACCTTTACAATTAACTTTGAAAAATTAAAATTCCGAATTTATATTTATTTAAGTTCAAATAAATGTATTGTGAACTTAGTTCAAATTTATGGGAGCATCAATATGGATGCCTCCTTGAAAATGCATAGAAAATTATGCTTATAATAATGGACATTGGAATATATTGTAAATATTCGCAATGAATTATCAATGTAATGTTCCGATATCGGAGACGGAACTCCAAATGGAAAGACAAAATCGTTTACGGGATCGATTGCTTACGTTTCGGGAACAAGAATCGAGCAGATGTAGAACATTACTGGTAGTAGAATCGGAATCTATAAAATCAAAAGCCCGTCTCTCAAAGGAGACTGCGATGGGCGAAAAACAAAGTTATTTATGGGCTCGATTACTTGCATTTCGGAAGCAAGAATCAAATGAATATAGGACTCTACCTATAGAAGAATCCGAATCTAGAAAATTAAAAGCTCATCGAGCAAATGAAGTCGCGTTAGGCGAATTTCAAAAGAATTTAAATTTCAGAATTAATTTTGACAATTTGAATGGATTAAAAGAATCTTCTGATCTTGAAACTGTCGATGTTAAGGCAGTATTAGATTCAAATAAATTTGAGCAGGAAAACGTGCCATCTAAAAATGATTTAAATAGAATTTCATGTGATTTGAAGCCAATGATTGGTTTTAATTGTTTAAATAGTAACAATTCGAGTCACGCGCATGTCAATAAGGAGCTGCCTGTACTTGTTATGTCAGGAGTTCATTCGGTTCGGTCTGCTCAATGTTTATTGAGAGCCGAAAATTTAAATAACCGGGTTGACGAGCTTGTTGTTGCCGCAATCACGGAAAATAAAATTATGCCGATCCAAGCCAGTAGAGTCTTTGAGATCGGGCATACGTGTGAAAATGACCGCGTTGACTTATTGAATTTAAAAACAATTAAAAATAAAGAACTACTTTACTGCTCAGTGAAGAGTAAAGTAGAAAATAATTACAGTGAATCATTGGGCTCAAAAATTAATTCGTCATCGTGGGTTGTTTCAAAAGGAAACAATTCACAAAATGATAGGCAACGTACGTTTCATAAACATTATTATAATAATGTAAACAATAAATTTAGTGGTTCTACGTTTTCAGGCTCAAATCCTATAGAATGCATATATTTTATGATATTATATATGAAGCATATAGCCGATCAATTAATAATAATTAAAAGTAGCTCGCGATTTTGTCTACAATTGTTCAAATTTGGAAAATATATCTTCAAGTTAAGATTGAAAAAACCTCCGGATAAATATAAATTATCGAAGATTAAATTTGATGATAAAAACATTGAATACTTAAAAATAGGCGCTAATCGGAACCGAAAAGGACTAGATATTACAGATTTATTTTTGATCTTATTAAATATAAAGAAATCAAAAGATTATTTAATGTTAATGTATAATATGAATTTTATTTTCTTTGAAGCGCTATTAAGTCTTTGTATACGACTTCATGAAACTGATTTAATCCGATGGTGTAATTGGGTTGACTGGACAAATTTTGAATATCACTATCGGAGCCTGACGGAAGAACACCGTAGTGTGAAAAATAGATTTTCAACATCAATCAACAACGGTGCTTCCAGCTTTACGTATGATGTCAAGTCACCTACGATCGGTTCACTCACGTGTATAAATATCAAATTTATACACGTCGAGTTATTTACTCTTATTAACTTTAAAGACTTCTACTGTTTAGCAGAAACAGTTGGAATGTCGAGTTCAACTACGTTTATCAACGCCTTAAAGGTCGTCGCCGAGTCAACGAGGAATCAGGGTTTCGATCTCGAGAAATGAAGATTAGGATACTAGTCAGCCGATCCAATCAATCACAGTTATTATATTGACCACCGAATTAAATCAGTTAAATGAAAGTACGTTATTTTTACTATTTTGTTAAAATTAATTGAAATTCATACTATAAGATGTTCAAAAAAAAAAAAAAATAGTAACCGACTTATGTCGGGAGGCATTGAAAAGTGACTTTAGATTACATAAATGACTTAAGTCATAAAAATAGTAATAATTTTAATTACTTAAACATTATATAATTATGTACAAAAGTAGCGCATCTCAGGTTTAGGTTAAAATTGAAAGCAAATAACTTCATTAAACAATTTTGATGATCAAACTTTGGTTTATATAGAGTCATTTAAACATTGAACTTGAGTTTATATAGATTCATTCATACATTCAATTTTAGTTTATATAGAGTCAACTACACATTCTATTTGGATTATATCGAGTCATGAATTTGATTTTCAGTCGTAGCGTTATTCGTATGAAACGCTGCGACTTGCTTATGTCGGGAGGTGTTACGTTCCCGTGATATTTTATTGATTAAATTAAATTAATTATTTTTAATAAATTAATTTCATGCAATATAACGGAAATCGGTTACGATAAGAGAGTCGCCGTGGCTTGCGGGTAGTCAAAACAGATGATGATGCATGAGACCCGGACCACGACGATTCTCTCACAGGAAACCTGAGATGCAGCGTCAACGTTTAGTCAACTCTGTTGAATTTATTATATTTTCATAACGATTAAATAGTCAGTTTTACGAGAGAGCTCATGGAGCTCGAACCTCTGCCCTTCATAAGTAATTAATAAACCATAATTAATCCTAAATTAATTCAACCTTATTTTGGGGTGCCAATTGGCACCCCAATATTTTCACCTACACCATGACCTGCCATAGCCCTATTAATACCCAGGGGCGAGCGCTTACTAGCAGTTCCACCCTGTCCTACAACCCTGAGCGCTCAACAGCAGTTCGGGTTTCCTTCAAGTTTCCTGCCGATTTTCCATCCATTCATCTGCTATAATGAATATAAAAATATGGAGCTGGAACCGGCATCAAAAATAAACTAAATCGCGAAAATAAAATAAAAAACAATAATTAATCGAATAATCGACGACCAGGGCCCACCGGGGGTCTATCGATACTCCAATGAGGCCAAACCTGGATAAAGTGAAATAATAAAAAATTATTTTTATTTTTAATTAATTTGGGGTAATTCCCAAAACGTAACAATAATTTAATTGAGCTAAGAATTAATAAAAAAAAATAAAATATTCTGCTAAGAAGTTAATCGGTGCACGTGACTCTATTTTCCTATTCATCGAATCAAAATAAATAAAATTAAAAATGTAACCCTCCTCTTGATTAATGGATCTTCAATAGGAATAGGAACAGGTTCAGGATAGGAACAGGAACTCCTTTCTCTCCTCCTTGGAAGACTAGGAATGGACTTCTTCTCTCCTTCCCCAATGAAATTGGTGATATTATTTGCACATAATAAAGAAATTATAACGTTCTCTACTATTTCACACGTCCCACGGCGGAGTGTGGTTAGTGTCAAATAGGCGTTATGGCACTCTGTTGGTGAAAATCTAACAATAAAATAAACGAAAATAAATTCCTATGGAGACAACCCAAATTCCCCACTGGAAAACACAGCTCGTCTCAGGCTGGGTTAGAAATCCTTGTTGGGCGCCAGTTCGTGCCCTCCACGAACAAAATTTAATTCACCAAGAAAATGAAATGAAAATGAAAAGAGTGAAAATAAAATAATAAAAATCAGGGAGCAGTTCCAAATGTTGGAAAAGGATAGCAAGAATGAGAACAGTATAAATTAAATAAACAATAAGAATACACCGGGTTGACCACCAATTGTTGTTTGATATATTTTAAATTAATATAAATAATGTAATACTCATTAAATCTTGTTTATCATAAAATCAGACAGTGTCAAGTAAACTCATGATATAGTGCTTGTAATAATAATAATCGCACAATAATAATATAATGTTTATAAATACTAATCGCAAAATAATAATTTGATATTTGTAAATAATAAACGTCAAATAATAATATATTATTTGTAAATAATAATCGCAAAATGACAATATAGTATGTGCAAATAATAAACGCAAACGATAATAATATATTGCTTGTAAATAATACTCGCACAGTGACAGTATAGTATTTGTAAATAATAATCTCAAAAATAATAATAATATATTATTTATAAATAATAGCCGCAAAATAATAATCTCAAAAATAATAATAATATATTATTTATAAATAATAGCCGCAGAATAATAATCTCAAAATATATTATTTATAAATAAAAGCCGCAAAATAATAATCTCAAAAATAATAATAATATATTATTTATAAATAATAGCCGCAAAATAATAATCTCAAAATTAATAATAAATGCTGGCCGCAAAATACTAATATATTGTCTGTAAATAATAATCTCACAATGACAATATATTATCTGTAAATAATACTCTCAAAATAATAATAAATGCTAGCCACAAAATAATAATATATTGTCTGTAATAATAATCTCACAATGACAATATATTATTTGTAAATAATACTCTCAAAAATAATAATTATTCCCAGTGAGTAGTCATTGTGTACCCGCGGATTTCATAATTATGCATTTAATGATTATGATCATGGCGTATCTCAACATGAACGCTCTCACTCACACAACAATTGGTCATCAACGCGGGGAAACGTAGATTGCACGCCAATAGATTAATCAAAGGTACTTACAGTCGTCATCGTAATATAATACGGTGATAGGCTCCATCAGGAATATGTTTATCAACACCACTTTACTAGTTAATTATACGATCTGACCCAAATGGCGACTTAGTAAAATTTAATTATATTAATTACGCACTTAAATGGCGTCTCAAATTAATATTTCACCGCAACAAGCACACACCCTGCTCGTACAAGTGATTATCCACGTCTGACCACGGCAGCACGTGAATTTTATGCCGGCACTTCGGCCGGCGCCATTTTGTCATAGGTCTCACTTCAACCAATGGAGATATATCTCTGTCGCATGTTATCTCAGTAAAATACTACCGAGATCAATTCAATTTGGCAATGCAATCCACACAATTCCCAACGCCAGACGACCAACGGTTCCCATATACATTAATTATTGTAGCTAATTATTTATAAATTAACTACCAATTACATGTATAAATATCTAAATTTATATATAATAAATTTGTTTTGATGTCACTTGTTGCATCAACGCGCATGCTTAGACCAACCAAGACCACAATCACAAAATAAATGCAAATTTTTACCCAGTATCACAAAATTTTAAATATTTTCACAATAATCAGCAATTTTTGCTGATTATTGTACGATTTACCATTTCTAAAATTAGTATCTAGAACACACGCAATAATATACTATAGAAATCATAAAAATATACAAAATAATAACAACAATAATCGTATGAGACGTGTGAGCAGCGTGTGCTGCCATCTGTTGCTCACCGACTGTGATGTGAGACTGCCACGATATTTAAATATCGTGACAAAATAAAACGAGTATCTCCAACATTTTATTAAATATTATACTTAAACATATTTTATCGTTACCTCCTATTGTTTATTCGTTGTTAATTTATAAACTTTCAGTGTGATCAATTTAGTACTTTTAGATCTTAAATGCCCATGTTCTGCTGTTCGATTCATCCAGACCATTCTCCGATATGTCATCTCGAGCGAACATACCAATGATTCTGAATAACACACGTTGCAACGAATTTCACTTTCCTCCCTAAAAGCTCCTCGGAAACTCTCCAGGGCATCCACCTATATCCTAGAAGTCGTGCACTACTTAAGGAAGATGTCAACTATGTCAACTCCGGATGGATCCCAAAGCTCCAGTCAGGTCGCTCCTAGCCATTGATAAGTCCTCAGAATCAAACTTTTGATCTAGTTGAGCTCACTCAGATCAAAAGAAATGTCAAGTCTCCGTCAATCAATGATGAGCAATCTCGGGAACCCCTTACAACGATTAATTCTTCAGGGCCCACAGCCAGTCTTCCCTTCAGCTAATATACTCAAACCCAGAACATTTCCAGTCCTTATAGAATCCCGGGAATTCCTCGAACAACGTTACCACCGAGATCGTTCGGAGCCCTCAGCCAGACTTCTTTCATAATTTCGGGAACTCTTCAGCAACGTTTACAGTGTGGTTTTTCAGGGTCCACTGCCAGACTTCTCCTAAGGACTTTACCAGTCTTTAGTAAGTCGTTCAGACAATCTTCAATTCTATCAGTTTGCAAGATGTCCTAGACCTACTAATTGACTACATAATCCCGGGAACCCTTTACAACGTCTGTACTGAGATCGTTCAGGGCCCCAGCCGGAATTCTCTTTTATTTCCTCTTATTGATCATAATATGGTGAAAGACGATTTACATGTACGATTTTCTATTTTCTATTGGGAATTTTTCTGATTCTATAAACTACATTATTTAGCCTATTTTCAATTTCATAAAGACCCTTCCAATCGCATTGAAATTTTGGAGATTTTCCTTTGACTCTATGCGGGAAATAGAGCCAAACTAATTCTTTTTCTTTAAAAGTTAACATATTCATTTTTAAATCAAAATTTGATTTAGCTTTATCCGATTTGACTTCAAATTTATTTCTTGTAATATCATGAATAGAATTTATTTTCTCTTTCAATTGTCTCACAAAGTCAGACAGTGTCTTAGACTCCTCCGAACTTTCTAGGTCTATCGGAGAACCTCGAAGAAGATCCAAAGAAATCCTGAGTTCACGTCCCATCATGAGCATTGCAGGAGAAAATTCTGTAGTTTCATGTTTAGAAGAGCGATAAGCTAGGACGAAAAGTGGTAACCCTTTATCCCAATCTTTTTGATTTTTCGAGATAAATTTTGAGAGGTATTGAAGAATTGTCCTATTCAATCTTTCAACCAAGCCGTTTGATTTAGGGTGTAAAGGAGTAGTTCGAGTTTTCTTTATTCCTAAATATTCCATCAATTCTTTAAAAATTAAAGATTCAAATTCTCTACCTTGATCTGAATGAATTTCTAAAGGAAGACCATGACGACAAATAACATGACAAACTAATGCTTCAACAATTGTGGATGTTTGGTGATTTGGAAGAGGAATTGCTTCTGGCCATCTAGTGAAATAATCTGTGACGACTAAAATAAAACGATTTCCTGAAAAAGATTTGGTGATTGAACCAAGGTTGTCAATTGCAATTCTTTCAAATGGTGAGCCTACATTATATATCTGATATTCTGCTTTAGTTTTACGATGAGAACCTTTTTTCGAGAAACAGACTTTACAATTTTTACACCATAACTCAACGTCCTGCTTACAAGTTGCCCAATAGAATCTTTGACGAATTTTGTCAAGGGTCTTATTAATTCCAAAATTTCCACCAGATGAAGAGTTATGTGCTTCATGAAGAACATCGTTAATTTTACTTTTTGGAACAATAATTTGCCAAACAATTTTCGAGAGATTTGGAGATTCTCATTTTTTATAAAGTATATCGTTTTTTAATTCTAAAGAATCCCAAGAGAGTAGATAAACTTTAAAGGTGGAATTAAGATGAGAAATAGACTGCTAATCCGGTACAAGATTTTTCTTCTTGAAATCAATGATAACTTTCAACAATTCATTCTGGAATTTATCCCAATTAATAGAATCTGGAATTTCTAAATTTATTTGTTGGATATAGAGACAATCTTCTGAAATTTTTGAATTTAATTTTTGACATTTTTTACAATCACAAGGACGGCGAGATAATGCATCAGCATTTTGATGACTTTTACCAGGGCGATGAATAATCTCAAAATCATATTGAAATAGAACCTCTAACCAACGAGCCATTTGACCTTCAGGGTTTTTAAAAAATAACAACTATTTTAATGCAGCATGATCTGTTCTAATGATGAATTTTCCCCCTATTAAATAATGACGAAAATGTTCAATTGATTTTAAAACAACTAATAATTCTTTCCTAGTCACACAATAATATCTTTCCGCTTTATTTAATATTTTGTTATAATAAGCTACTAGTTTTTCAACTTCTTGCTCCTTACCATCGGGAGTCTTAATTCGATGAACTTGAGACAAAACTGCGCCTAATTGGAAATAAGAAGCGTCAGTATCTAGAATGAAAGGAAGATTCGGATCTGGAGGTGTTAGAACAGGGGCAGTACTTAGAGCTTTCTTCAAGTTTTCGAAGGCCTGACGAGCTTTATCATCTCAAATGAATTGTATTTTTTCCTCAGTTTATTTATGAAGATCCTTAGCAATTAGGGAAAAATTTTTTATAAATCTCCTATAGTACGAGCAGACTCCCAAGAAACCTTGAAGAACGGTTTTATTTTTTGGAATAGGCCAATTGGTAATTGATTCAACTTTCTCTGGATCGCATTCGATTTTATCTCCGGAAATGACATGACCTAAAAATGGAACCTTGTGTTGGAAGAATACACATTCCTTTGTATTGATCTTTAGGCCTGCTTGAAGAAGTCTGTCAAATATAATTTCTAAATGCTCGAGGTGTTCTGAGAACGTTTCACTACGAACGATAATGTCATCAATATAAACTTCACAAATTTTTCCTATTAATGCTTCAAAAACGATATTCATTAATTCGATGAAAGTAGCTGGGGCATTACATAACCCGAACGAAAGAACTAAAAATTCCCAAAGTTGACCACCTATGCAGAATGCTGTCTTTTCCCTGTCCTTCTCATTCATACGGATCTGCCCGTATCCGCTTTTAAAATCGACGACAGAAATCCAAACCGTGCCTACTATAGAATCGACAATTTCCAATTGATGAGTAATTGGAGTAGCCTTTTTCTTCGTTACTGAATTCAATTGTCGATAATCTACACAAAATCTAAGAGTTTCATCTTTTTTCTTTTTAAATACGGCTGGAGATGCTCATGGACTAGAACTAGGTTGAATAACACCCTGACTTTTCATATCTTTTAATAATTCAAAAGCTTCTTTTCTATAATGTAATGGAATACGACTAGGTGATTGTTTAATGGGTTGTGCATTTTCTGTGTCAATATCATGTTCAATATAATTACAAACGCCAATGTCATTTTTATTTTTTGCAAAGATATTTTGATATTTAATTAAAAATTTATTAAATTTTTCTTTTTGTGAATCGTTAAAATTTTTAATTGATGAATCGTTAACTTCTTTCAAAAATTCTGGTAATAATGAATTTGTTTTGGCTTTTCATTGACTTACATAGATCTTTTTGTTATTGTTAATTTTTTTGTTTAAAAAATTATTGAAATTTTTTATTAATTTTGATTTTTTTAGGAAATCTTTACCCAGTAAACAATCCTCTTTAATTTCTGCAAAAACAATATCTAGAGCATGGGAGAAATTCGATATATTAATCTGAGTTTTGTGAATAAATTTATATGGAAATTCTTCAACGGATGCAGTAAAAATTTTATAAGGTTTATAATTATTATTTGGTAAATTTTTAAATAAATTGACATTAGCAATAGTGATGTCAGCTGCAGTATCAATATTCATCTCGCAAGGAATATTATTAATAGTTCCATGTAATTTTAAATTTATATCAGAATTTAAGTTATTTAATTTAATTTTTTTTATAGAATAGGTTGATCCGTCCCCCGTCGGATCAACCTCATTTAGTTTCCCTGTCGCTGGTTAGTTGTATTATTTTGGTTAAATCTAGGTCTCTTATTTTGTTGAAAATTTTGTTGATTATTAATTCGTGGACTTCTACAATCTTTCATAAAGTGACCTTGTTTATTACAATTCCAACATTTGCGATTACTGTTATCAAATTCTAGTTTTCTTTTTAAATTAGTTTTATAATTATCTAATTGTTTAAAGTTATTATTTGGCGGAATTGTATTTTTCTTTTCTCCGTAAATTAATTTTGATATTGATTCTAATTCTACAGCTCTTTTTAAAGCTTTATTCAAAGTAAAAATTTTTTCGGATTTTAAAGAAAATTATAATCTTTTATCTAATAACCCACTAATAGAATGTTGAGAAGATTGACGGTCAACCACACTATCTGTCAAATCGGGATACGCGAGGCGAGCGAGTTTGTCTATTGTTTCAGCAAAGCTGTCAAGAGACTCGTCAGATTTTTTTTTTTTATCTTGTAATTTATTTAAAAAAACATAAGAAAATTTTCCTTCTCCAAATCGCGATATTAACATTTCTTCAATTTTATCATAATCTTTTAAATCGTCCGATGATAGTTTTTCTAATATTGTTTGAGCTTTTCCTCTTAATGAAGCTCCTAAATATGACGCTTTAGTTTGATCTGTCCATCCGCTATGATTCGAAACGATTTCAAAATGTTTCAAATATCTATCAGCAGACACAAAAGCATCAAATGTGTCTGGCTTACTTGAATCAATCGGTCTAAAAACAAATGACGGGTTGGATGTCGCCATTATTTTCGGTTTATTTTCATTATTTTTGTCATTTGATTTATTTCCCGAATTTTTATTTATTTCTGCGTCAACATGAATTTCCGCATCAACATTAATGTTCCGAGGAGGAACCGCATCAAATGTTGTGTCATGACTATTATTATTATTATTATTATTATTAATAAGGGGTACATCACCGGATTTAGTTTCTCTCACTGTAACAACACCACAATTAACAGCAGTAAAAGAAAGCAACAGATATATAGCTTATTAAATACAGATGTATGCTATGTATATAACAAGAGAAGAAGGCATTTGTTTTCTGGATAAAATATTTTAAAACATCAGTTTCACATTCGTTACAATTTATATATATATATATATATATATATATATATATATATATATATATGTGGTGGTTCGGCTTCAATCCGCGAGATGGCATTCACAACTCGCGCCTCTCGCAATACCTCGTCCCTATGCCTATTTCAATATATAACATTTCCAACATGTAACTTCCAACACGGCGTCTTAGGAGGGGTATACGATAGACACACCTAACTGAGGAGTCTCAGCTATCGTATATTTAGACGAAACGCCTCTCACCCCACAAATAAATTTTTCCATCTCTCCTTTTCTCATCATCTCTCACAACGTTTCACTCTTGGGTAGTTGGCGACTGAGGCAGTGATTATTGCAATCTAAACCTAAGGTATGGTCGCCAAATATATATATATATATATATATATATATATATATATATATATATATTATTTAAATTTTGATTGATGTTTTCTTCAATTTTGATAATAGTTCTTAATTCAATTAATACAGATATTTAATAAAAGTTGTTAAATTTTTTTTATAATCCTGGAAAATGCCACTATTCTAACTTTTTATAAAATTAATTAAATTAGAAAGACAGGTAAAATTCTACTCGCATATTTAAAAATTGCTGAATTCATAATAAATAAAATGCATATCTGCCCAAATTTTACTAATCAATAATACTATCCGAATCGTTATTGTGTGATTAAATCCGATAGACAATTTTCAATCAGCTTCGATCGGAAAATAATTAAAAAATAAAATTCATAATTTTCCGATTGAATCTGATTGAAATTCAATGGGAGACCTCGACCGCTCCCGAGCATTTCCGATTGAAACTAATAGAATTCCGATAGAGTTTCGATCAGATTCAATCGGAGTTTTTAATCAGAGAAGATTATGTTATTTATCCTGGTTTTATTGACACCATCAACTGCATGATACTCCACTAAAAGAAAAACAATTTTTTATGAATTTAGAATCAGAAATGAAAACAAACTTGACTATTGTTAAGTCTAAAAAAGAATGGGCTTTTCTCCCACTATTTTTCTACAGTTAAGTCATTACTGCACAAGCGCGTTAGTGCAAAGTCATAGACTTCACCATAGCCAAGTAGTAGGAGAAAAGCTAATTTTTTTGCAGACTCAACTATATATGGTATGATTAAAAACAGCATAAATAATAATTAACTTTCTTTTTTTGCGATTGAAACGACACTATTTAATCATGTTTAGAAAATCTCATAGAATCCAATAGATTCTCATAATGGGAACCTTAGAATGGGCGTGGCTTAGATATTAGTCATCTGGTGGCCAAAAAATAAACTAATCAAAGTAGGCTGCTCTGAATGTTTACTATACAAAATCAACTGGCTTATTTATGTTTTGATAATTTATTTAAATTATTATAAGTGTTAAAGATTATTACAGTAAATTATGCGGGTATCAATTCAAGACATTTGTCAATTTGTTAGTGAAACACCTCAAAGTCAAAATTTTACCGGTGATAGAAATATAATAAATCACGGACACTTGTTGAACTTTGGTAAAGTTAGTGAGGAAAATAATTGTTTAAAAATTATTACTTTTTACGAGTGTGAATGGAGCAGATATCAGACAAGTTTAAAATTATAAATAAATAGAGTAAATAATTTAAAAAATTATATTTATAAAAAATGCACTTTTTAATTTCAAAATTTTTTAAGTGCGCATGTTTAAAAAATTTTATTTTAGTAATTATTACTCTATTTATTAATGATTTCAAATTTGTCTGATGTCTACTGCATTCACACTCATTACTTTATAAAATAAATGTTCAAGTTCTCAAAAGTGGAATGATCGTGGGTATGAGTTTTTCTTGTTAAGTTGGTTTGATGGTTCATGCAAGCACGTGGTAGCAAAACTGTTTTATTTATGTCAGCAATCATCAGAACAGTCGAATTTATGTTCTTGATCCATTTTATTTTTCAAAGTAACCACGTTTGCAATTTTTTGACGAACATTGAAAAATGTACACTGTCATTTTTAGAATCACGACTTTTACAACCATACAAACAATATATGTTACATTTACTGATTTTTGATGGAAATTCCATGTTTATAAATTCGAAATTTTTTTTTAATTGAACGAAAACAATTTTTTAATTCATAAGAACACAATAATTATAGAGACAATTAAGTATTTATTATTTATATTAGCTGATAGACGTATAGACACATGTAAACATTCATGATTTAGCCTACTTTGAGTAGTTATTGCTTTAGCCACCAGTTGGCGTATCAGAGAGATTTTAAGACCCATAAGTATAGGGTCTTATATATACCTACAGCTATAAGAATCTATCGGATTTTTTAAGCAGGGTAACTTAACTTGAATCAGGAAATAAACACCAGGTATAATATAATGACTAATAACTACAATAACTCACATTGTCACTGAACACTTCAATTCAAAATAATAGATACATATGAATAAGTTAATTGTACAATTAATAAACTAATACTATTAGAATATCGGTCTGTAGTATATAATTGCACATATACGTTTCATTTTTGTGGGATCTTCGGGCGTCTACGTGTATACACAAAGTGGTGTCTAACGTAGAGAAGCAGCATTGACCCGAGTGCAATTATTATCCGAATGCTGTTATGAACGGAAACCAAGAGCTTGATTTTCTTGAGTTGAATTTTTTTTTATTTTTCGGTTCAAACAATAGCCACTAGTTGGTTTGAGAAATTTGACGCCTTACGTAGAGAAGTTAAATTTCATAAAATAAAATATTTTCTACATAAATAACGAAAATCAAAAAATTAATTCAAAAACAATTTACAGTCTTTAATAATTTTTCTATTTGAAGCTAAAATGATATTTATTTTCAACTTATAGTATATTACACACCTACGGAAGTAAAGGAAGAAATGTCTCAGATCACATGTTATTGTTGGCCGAGGCGAAACCTAGATCAACAAACATGTGATCTGAGGCTTTCTTATTTACTTCCCGAGGAGTGTTTACTATTTTTCTCCTCGACGGAGGCGGAAAGCAGCAACTTCGTTTTGCACAGCGGGACGAAAGTTGACGCTTTCCGCCTGGAGGCGAGAAAAATAACTTTTTAAATCAAAATATAGAAAAAATTTACTTTAATCAAGATATATTCCGTTTTCCTCAATATTCTTTTGACTTAATATAATTCTCTTTGAACCAAGATTACTTTTTGTTCAGTGCATCTAGTCATAAAATTTTAAACTTGACATTTCTACATTATTTTTTCATAAGATACAATGTCTTAAGAATATGTGATTACTTTTATTAAAAAGTAGTATTTACTTTTGATTTCTTGTTAACGGTAAAGTTAAATATATTAATGTTTCTTTGAGGCATAGCAAACAAGAAAAATAATTAAAAAAAAATAAAAATGCATTCTTAAATTGAAAAAAATCATGAAAATCGCTACTTTTCATATCCCATCATTAGATGTAATCACGTAGACAATAGTAAATTATGTGGCAATACATGAAACAAGACAATTTCAGACGATGGTACCCTGTTTAGAAAATCTCATAGAATTCAATAGATTCTCATATATTCTTACAGAGATTTTATAAGAATGAATGAGTTCTATGAGAAGTGTTATAGAGACTGCCATTACCTAAAGTCTGAAATCGTGCGTTATATTCCATGCCATAAACTATATTATTCACATCACTTACAATGAAGCTTCGAGTTCAAATGTCTGGAGCCAGTCAAACTGACAAGAAAGTATCCCAAGCGTCGCTCTTCGATTTCGATAAGACTGAGATATGTTATTCTCTGTTGAAATCTAAGGAACATGTATTTTTTTTAGCTGCGGAAAAACATATCTAGGGAGCGAAACCACCCTTCAAAGTTTAGGCGTCAAATGGTTGTTTTTTAAGTTTCGCATACTTGCAGTTTGAAGAATCGAATGGGACTAACGGCATCATTTTTGGGGTGAAAAATAATGAAAAGTGCTATTGCTGTTATAATAAAAAAATAAATAGAACAAAAGTACCCATATAATAATCTTGTATAAGTCTTGTGCAAGACTGGTATCAAGTCCACTAGATGTCTATGTCTTTATATGACTCTATATCTTGCTGCAGACACTGGTCGAAAGATTTATATTGTAAGTTTTGCGCAAGACTTGTTAAAAAACGTTGTGTAATGTTGTACTTCAAGAATTGCACAAGAATCTTGAAGATATCTTGCTTATGATGTATTGATATAGTTAACTTGGGCATATCTTGCACCAGAGGCTATCTGCAGATGTTTGGTCATATCTTGCGCCAGATCTGCTGAAGACGTGTCATGTTACACTGTCTATCTCATTTCCGTCTCTCTCCCTTTATCCCCTACATTGCCACACGCTACCTGAGCTCAGTAATACTCAAGTAGAATTATAATTTGACGGGAAAACTTTTTTAATACGGAGTTCATTTCTCAAATAATAAGTACCGTAAGTAATTTCAAGATGGATTTGCATAGTTATGAACTCATAATCAAATGAAAAATAACATCGATAATATTGACATTTTCAATATATATTCGATTTTAATTGAAAAAAAAAATTATTTCAATTATTGATCAAGGGTATAACACTTTCACGAAATAACTGTTTAGTGTTTAATTCCTTATCTAAAGAATTAATCGTTAAAATGGAAAAACTTTTGATTGTATGCGTGTCAAAAAAAAAAAATGACCCTGAATGTTATAAATATACAAGTTTGATTTTAAATAATTTTCATTAACGATATAGTATGATTTATTAAATTTAAAAATAATAAAACTTATGAACCTACATTTCTATTTCTTAAATAGTAATTTAGATCTAAAGAACGTTTTCTTTTTAAGAATAATTTAAAATTAAAAAATTTTTATTTATTTTATACTCAATAATTGATTGCATTACTTACGTATAATATGAAAAATTCTATTTTATGCCACAATTATAATTTTTTTGATTTTTAACTCGTGTTGAAATTTTTTTTTTTTTTTTTTTTATTCAGTTCATTTAAGGTCGTTTTTTAACATCGAGGTCATCAACGACCACTGTAATTACAAATTTAGTATATTTAGAAAGCATTTAATATGGAACATAAAATATAATAAAATCTATTGTAAGAGCTGCTGTTTGGTTCTTGTTTCAGAAACTAATCATAGATGGTTTAATTTTAGCTTTTACTTTTAGATACAATTGTACAGTTTGATCCTTTCAAGGAACTCTAAAGACTTCCGACATCCAATCGGTGTGATTAGGCATTATTTAATGTTGTTTGGTAGCTCTAAATCAGCTCTAATCTCCGTTCCAGTAGCACAATCTAAAAGTATGTACCTAACGGTGAGCTCCGTACTACATCTGTTACATTTTGGTTGGTTCTCTTTTTCCAGCAGCCATTGGTGAGTGATCAGCGTATGTCCAATCTGTAGTTTGTTGATTTTTACTTGGTCTTTTCTGGACATGTAGAACTCTGGGAATTTCTCATGTACTGAGTCTCTTATTTTTTGTGATTGAGAACTTTTTTGATTCCAGGCCTTATTCCAAAGCTTCTGTGTCTCCACTTTGATAACTTTGTAGTAATCTTTCGGTGCAGGTGTCAGAATCGTGTCAGGCTTGTCTTTGAGGGTAGCATTTTTTGCTTGTAGGTCTGCCTCTACGTTGCCTTCGATAACCTGATGTCCTGGGATCCACATGATTTCTACTGTGGCATTTTTATTTAAGTTGTGTAGCAGAGTCGTGATTTCTAAGATCAGCGGTGTCTTTTTGGCATCACTCTTAATGGCAATTAGGGTGGACATAGAGTCCGAGGAGATTACTGATTTATCATTTCTCTTTGAGTTATTGATCAGTTAGAGAGTCATGTATCGCTGTAGCCTCACAAGTGAAGACCGAGTGATAGTCCTGTAGTCTAACGAGGTGCGTTTCGTTATTCGCAACTATAGAGCAGCCTAATTTTCCATCTGCATGTGAGCCGTCAGTGTAATATTGAAGGTGTTCTCTATACTTATCTTTAAGTTCCAGGAATAGATTTTGGTAGATGATGGCTAGTGTCAGTTTTCATGGGTACTCTGCGAACTCAAGGTTAATAGGTAGAACTAATTTTCCTCACAGCGGAGATGTTTCCATACTGCTAGCGGTCCACCTTGGTAGCGGGAGAGAGAGTTCCTTTATGTATTTCCCGGATCTAATCCTCAACGGTTTGGGTAAATATTTCCTTATTTCATATTCTAAATCTGTTGCAGACAGTTTGAGTACTTGCTTGGTAGCTGGATTGTCCTCGCGAGTCAAGGTTTTGGTTCGGTATTTTAGTACAAGTTCTTTTCTTCGAATGGTTAATGGTTTGTCTCCTGCTTCGGCCAGTATACTATTAATAGAACTTGTTCTGAATGCACCTAGACAGTCTAAGGGCTGTATTTTGGATGGTCTCCAATGACTTTAATAGCCTTGCTAGGGCTAAGTCATAGATTAGTGATCCATAATCTAATTTTGACGGATAATTGCTCTTATAGATGCGCGACTAAAGTCAGTTAGTCTTAATTTGATAGCATAACAGCATTCATCTGTGTATCAATAAACTACATCTTTCTTTGTCTTTCTTTTACTGCTATTAATTGTGGTGTTGTTATTTCTAATTTAAGTGTGTTATCATTCTAGTATGAGTCGTATTAATTATAAGCTAACTGTTACTAAAATTTGGTATCAGAAGTGTTTTTGAGTAAAAGGTAAACATTTAATAAAAAAAAAGAAATAATAATTATGCCGCGATGGACAAGGAAATCGATTCCCGATGATATTTCAGATATCATCGAGGACGCTCGGAACAGCAAATTAAGAAGTGAGGTAAATAACCAAGAGGAGGAGTTCTGCGAGCACATTACGTGCTATTTACAGAAAAAGAGGGAGGAGGATGAAAAGCGGTTCGACAGCCTGAAGTCCGAATTCTCCAAAGTGGAAGGATTCCTTAAAGGGATTGCCGATAGACTTGAGGACGAATCAAGAGGAAACAAATTCTGTCATGTACCCCTTAATAATAATAATGTAATGTTTATTGTTGCTTTAGCTTATAGCTATTTATACATTAATATTTTCTAATACAATACAATACAATTCATTAGATTGAACACAAGACAATGTTTTCTGATTGCAATCTAATTATATCTTATTAAATATCTAATACTCTCTTTAACATAATTTTTTCAAAGGATTTTTAAAATTTTTATGCTATTCTCATTTCTGATTTGATCATTTAGACTATTGTACTATTTATATCCTTTATATATAATAGATTTTTCGGCAGTATGAGTTCGAGTGTGCAATATTTTAAGTTTCGTTTTATTTCTAGTGTTATAATTACCAACATGTGTTTTCATTTCCTCATATAGGTAATCAGGATAAAGTTTATTTTTTATTTTATGTACAAACAAGCAAGTACACTTATCCAAAAAATTAAAGGAACAAGAAAATTTTTTTAATTTTTTAGTGATTTTGGAAGGCTGTGTTTTCGTAAAGAATTATGGTATCCGAAAAATAAAAAAAGTAAATTGAAGCTTAAAATCTCTAGTTTAAAGATCTTCCCGCAAAATAATTTTCTGAGCGACGGAATTTGTGGAATCATAAAAAATAGGTCGAGAAAAAATTTTTCAAAATTTTTTAGTTTTGTTTTTTAGGTCTACGGGGCCGGGAAAATTTTTTTCGAAAAAACCAATTCATGGCTCGTTTTGAAAATTTATTCAGCTACCATTTGCTTTTTTTTTGTTTTTCTGTAAGACAATTTGCTGCTACGATATCAGCCTTCAAATGAAAAATAATCCTTTTGTCTTTGATTATCGATATCTCAGCAACTAATCGTCGCACAGTACTTTAAAGGGCAGTTTGAAAAACTTGGATAAACTCCCTACAAGCTCCATTTTCAATTTTCAGTTTTTAGTCGACTCATCGCTACTTTGCAAATATTGATGGAAAGGTTAATATTGT
>OZ024706.1:24475859-24549859 GCA_964016945.1 Microplitis deprimator | reverse complement strand
GCCGCGTCAACTCAAAAATCTACGCACTTGCAATTAACCCGAACGCATCATTTTCGACCACCATCGGAGATCTTCGAATCAATGGGAAAATAAGGGGAGCGTTGCTGTGTAAGACGCTACGTGCGACACTTAGATACAGACCACTAAAGGGCAAGCACGTGTTGTGTTTTGCTCCACCGAGTTATTATTTTAACCATTTCAATTTTATATAAATTCAAGAGTGAATATTAGGCACTATTGTTGTATGTGCTAATATTACTCAACATTAATTAATAAGAGTGAATAATAGGCGTTATTGTTGCGTGCTCTATTATTACTCAACATTTAAATAAGTGTGAACATCAGGCACGAGCTATACGTGCGCTGTTGTTACTCTAGCAGTTTTATAGATTAATAAATAAACTTATACTGATCATCAGACGCAAGTCGCGTGCTGGTGATAGTATTATAACACAATTAAATTATAATTGTCGAGAGTTAGACTCGCGTTAATGAGTGCTATCTCTGGCAATACCGGTATACGTTACTACGTATACCAATAACTTGGTGAATCCAACGGTTGGATCTTGTCGCACCTGCGACGAAGCAAACGCACAAGGGTGCATACTATCCAGGGGAAGCCAAAGCTGCCGATCCTGAACCATCTCCAAGGAGTTACCTCCATCGCCAGAGTCTACGTGAATCGTCAACAGATCGCCGTAGCGTAAATTAATTCAAATGTAAAAGATACTGCGTATTGTAAGTTTTTGAATTATTTATGCGTATACTGTTGGCTTTGCGAGAGTAATTATCTTTTATTTCACATTGTTTCTTTATTTCTTTTCTTTCTGTAAAGTATGAGTTATGATCTATTATCTTAATTGTAATCTATAATTAACTTGTTTCAATATATTCCTATTTTTCACTTATAAATTGCTTATAATAATAAGTCACCGCGGACAACCCATACCAACGAACTCCTGGTTGAGCCTCTTCTATATCGCTAGCTAGTTATAAGATGTTCTTAGTTCTCATCTGTTTTTCAAATCTAAGTGGCGCCCTTTTCATCCTATAAGCACCAGGACATCGCTGCTTGGTCCTGGTCAGCAAGTTACTTTCAGCAGTATATAGGAGAAACGTGGTTAAATTATCTTTTGTATTATTAAAAAATAGATACCCCCTAGCAATCTATATATATATATATATATATATATATATATATATATTAGGGTGCTCCATTTAAAACGAATCTTTTTTTTTTAGCGGACACAAGAAAATTTTGTAATTTATGTTAAGAGAAAAATTCCCTGAAAATTTCAGCTCTTAATTTTAATTTTAAGTACTTCCTATCGAGCATCAAACTTTTCCCATTTAAAAAGCATGTAAATTGAATACCCTATCCAAAAATTCCCATAGAATCCAATCAACTGCGACAAAAACCGCATAGAATCCTATAGACTGTATTGGTTTCTATGCGGTTTTTGTCGCAGTTGAGTGAATTCTATGGGAATTTTTGGATAGGGTAACTTTTCTTTAAAATTACTATAACTTAGCCCGATTTTGAGCTAACACTTTACAATAAAAAAAATTGTAAGCTTACTATGGTACTAATCTTTTTTATTGTAAAATTTTGAAATGCATGTATCTCATGAACAGTGGGCTTTAGCAATACAAGTGTTATAAGCAATTTTGTAGATGACAAAATTTCCTAAAAGATTGGTCCTATGCATATTTTTTGTACGATGAGCTGTTTCTTCACTATAAACAAAAATAAATGAAAAAAGTGAAAAATTGTCTTTCGAAGCTGATACAATCGACGTCGAACGAGTTAGACCTAAACCGTTTTATACACTTTCAAAAAGCAACAAATACTCTACAAATAGAAACTGGTTTCAAAACGATAGCTCAGAATCGGGCTAAGTTATAGTAATTTTGAAGAAAAGTTATTCGATTTACATGCTTATTAAATGGGAAAACTTTGATGCTCGATAAGAAGTACTTAAAACTAAAATTAAAAGCTAAAATTTTCAGGTAATTTTCCTCTTAACATAAATACCAAAATTTTCTTGTGTCTGCTAAAAAAAGAATGTTCGTTTGAAATGGAGCACCCCAATATATATATATATATATTTATTTATTTATTTATAACACCAAAGCACGTATCTGCTGTTTCTTTCTGCTCTTTTGACGTTCTAGTCTTTTAGAATTTTATGTAGAATAAACATATTTCAGCGGCAGCAAAATCGAGTGCAACCACCGGACATCTTTCATGTAGAATTAAAAATAAAAAGGTTAGTAAATATAAAAAATTAATATTATTATTATGTCCTCACTGTTAAAAGTATGTGAAAAATAATTCTCAATGAATTAAAATCAACGCTGATAAAAATATTGATGTTTTCTTGTTGGTCAATCGATTTAGGGATTGTTTACTCCCTAAACTTGATTTTTTGGAAAATCCCAAAAAGACATATCTTCTACTTTTTTTTTTTCTCTTTCGATTGCCGTTTGATTGGAAAGTTTTTTTTTAAATAAAAGTTTTGTGAAAATCAACACTTATAACTTTTATTCTTTTTATTTTATTATTATAACACTGATGGTACTTTTCATTTTTTTTCACCCTAAAAATAAAGCCGTTGGTATCATTCGATTATTCGAACTGCAAATATGCGAAACTTGAAAAACACCCCTTTGAAGCCCCAACTTCGAGGGGTGGTTTCACTCCCTAGATATGTTTTTCCGCAGCTAAGAAAAAATACGTGTTCCATAGATTTCGACAGAGAACAACATATCTCAGTCTTATCGAAATTGAAGAGAGACACTTGGAATACCTTCTTTATGAGCTAATTTAAGACTGCGACCGCCCATGTATAAATTCAACTGTTAATTGATTACAATAATAGATAATTATTCTGAGGATCACTACATACAAATAAGGTTCTGTTGGGGCTTAACTGAAGTTAGAAGCTGATGCAGCGGGAGTATAAGCCTTTTCTTATCTCAAAAGACAAATTTTATCATTTTCAACCCACTAATCCACATTGATTTTGAAATTAACTTGTTTCGAATGGCTCATTAGGCATTAAAACTCATAGTTTCAATTCAGATAATATGAAAAATTTACTTTAATTTATATTTTGATCGCTATATTTACAAGGTATGCAGTGACGATTATCTACGCGTTCGAAAGTAGGCTTGCATTGACATTCATAATCAGTACAAACGGAATTATCAGGCTTGCACTGATCACCTGGTAGACAGAGTGCACCTAAATTTGGTATACATGATGCATTGTTTACAACAACGTGATTTGTTTTACAAATGCATGTCTTATTTTCAGAACATTTTAAATGCCATATGTTATTACAGTCGAAACTATCTTCACAAGATTTCCCTAATAATGCTAAAATTAATTATGAATGACAAGAATCAATAACGAGTAAAATAAAAAAATAATTTACAAAACAAATAATCACAAAATATTTCTACTAACAAGCTCTGCATTCATTATTAGACTTCGGTTCATATCCAGGCTGACATTGACACCGATGGTTATTGCAAACAGAACGATTGATCATACATTCTATATTAGTCTGACAAATTCCGCCTAATGAAGGCATACATATTGCATTGTTAATTATAATATTGTTCTCTTGACAAACACATTTTTTATCGTCAGAACATTTTGATCTGTCTAAATCAATACAGTCATCAATAGTTGAGCAAGTTCTATTCAACGGTGCTAGAAAATAATATTAAAAAAAAAAACATAATTTACACGTTCAGATCATAAAAGTATTATTTGAAATAATTATACTTACATTTTGCACAACTTTGACGAGAAGTAGCCATGTATCCACTTTTGCATTGACATTTATTTTCAACACAAACAGAGTTTTCAAATAAACATCGTTCATTATTCTCACAGTAAGCTTCTAAAAGTGGTAGACATGTAACATTATTTTGTAGAATATGATGTGGCCTACAAGCACATATTTTATTTTTGGTACATTTAACATGTCTAAAATCTTCGCAATCATCATCAACAGTACAATTCATTTCAATCAACGCTAAAAATGATAGCAATTTTTTAATAAGTACGGTTGGTGATATAAAGATATAGAATACACACTCTAGTGGATCCGAATTACGAAATTACCGTAATTTACGGTATTTGAAAAATTACGGTAAATTACGGGATTTTACCGCAAATTGCGGTATTTTACGGCAAATCCGGTATTTCGCGGTAAAGATACGGCAATCCTTCGGTACTTTACGGTGAAAGTGCGGTAGCTTCGGTAAAAGTGCGGTCACGGATTCCGTGGTCTTCAAACCTCATATAGATGTCATCTTTGGAAGGAAGGCTTCCATGGATGTACGACTATCATGGTTACGTTTGCTATAGTATATATTCACGTAAAATATTAATTTATTCAAAGCCATAAGATGGACGGTGGAGGATACGGTCTACCAAGGTCACGGAAATCACCGGTAACGGATTCCGTAGTCTTCAAACCTTATATAGACGTCATCTTTGGAAGGAAGGCTTCTATGGATGTAGGACTACCATGGTTACGTTTGCTATAGTATATATTTACGTAAAATATTAATTTTTTTTTTACGGTATTTTACCGTAAATTTGCAGTAAAATACCGTAAATTTAAGTATTTCACTGCGTTACGGTAAAAATGCCAGTAACATACGGTATTTTGTGGTAAAATAGGTAATTTATCGTAATTTGGATCCGCTAGGGCAACGAACATTTAAATACATTGTAAGTAAAGATATTTTTCGTACCTGGTACACATTGATATTGAGGACGTGAGATAAAAGAATGTTTGCATGTACAACGATAATTAGTACAAATCGAGTTAAAAAGTAAACACTCCTCATCTTTTTCACAATACCCACCTAAAAGTGGTGCGCACTTGGTTGGCTTTAATGCCACATAATCGTCCATACATTCACATTTTTTACTTTGATTACAACGTGCATGCGCTACATTTGCACATTCTATATTATTATTACATGATTCTCCCAAACTGACTGAAATTGATTGTACATTTATTAAATTTCGTTATAACGAAGACGTTGAATTTTTTTTATCAAAATTGTTAAATCTTTCTATCAAAATAAAAATAACACCATAATCATATTTATACTAAGTATAACATTTAATTATTAGTTTATCACAGAAGTCAACGGAATAAGTACTGACTCACGTGAACAGCAACATACATCTATGCAAGAGCGTACATGATCAAGTATGATTATATATGATTATTTATGATCAACGCTAGAAGACATTTGATATTAAATACGAGAGACAGAAAGTCACGGATGATCATGCATTACCACTTATGATCATGCATGGCCGTATGTGAACAATGCCGATACTCTTGCATCAGTCATGAACGTTCAAGCATGGATTGTAAGTAACTACTTATGATTAAGCATGATAAGTCTTAACATGACCAAATATCACCAGAGTTAAAAATATTCCAGTAATTTTTATCATTGAATGTTCTCATGTATGACCATGTATGGTCAGTTACAACGTATATTTGATTAGATATGAATTATACATGATCAAGAATGATTAAGTCTGATCATTCAAAAGGATTTGTCCTACGGACAAGAATACACGCTTGCTTCTGCAAAATAATGCCTGACCATACAATGTCACGTAACGATTCAAAATTATTCAATTTTTAATTAGTTGTAAGTCAGATATTTTAATTTTACGTTTGAATTTGAATCGTTACGCGGGCATTCCGCCATTTCGCCGATGGAGACGGCAGTCCGTGCACAGTGCTAGCGCATGTGCGCAGCGTATGAGAGAGCACGTGTGTGGATTTATTTTATTTTGTAATTTAAAATTATAAACCATTGACTTTTGTTAATTTTAAGATTTGGTTTAGGATTTTGGGACATTGGGGAAGCATAATCTAGCGTGACATTATGCCCCAACTATTGTTAATATTTCATTTTTATTAAACTTGTCATCCGGGTATTTGATGTTCGGAAAATTATTGACCGCTGGGTAATATTAAATTAGGGGAATTATTGCCCCACGTGAGCGACCAACAGGTGCAGAAGAGGGTAATTAAATCAGAAAGATACGGGCTAGCATTGGGTGTGGACGGTGTTTTGTATTGATATTTTGCATATACGTTTCTGATTTTGTTAATAATTAAAGTTGAAAAAAATTCAGAGTTCACCGGGTGGATTATTCTATCAAATTGAATTGAATCGTGAATCGATTGTGTCGCATTTAAGAGTAAGTACCTTGGATTTCTCTCGTTGCATTTTTCACGTGATAACCCCCGATAGCTGTTAGTCGCCGCGGTTTGTGCTATTCACGTGTGTGTGAATATTAAATTAATTTATGTTTTTGTTTTACACTGGATGATACATGATAATTACGATAAATAAATGTTGCTAAATATTATCGGTAATTCCGTGTTAATTTATATGCTTTGAAAACTAAAGATATATATATATATATATATATATATATATATATATATACCGCGTGTGTTAAACGCCGCACATAGTTAGAGATATCTATAGATATATATATCTATAGTGAATTTACAGTATTTAAAAAAAAAATTCCTCAAGTACTGACGTCATCGTTCAGATGAAAAATTCCCGAACGATTGAATAATTTATTTGAATTATTATTATTTTATTTAAAACAATTAATTGACTATATTCAAAAACTTATTGAAAAATACCCCAGCGGTCCTAAATTATTTTCTATAAAATATTTTTCTTTTGTGATATTGATGTTACTGTTTACCGGAATTGAAATTATCTACATACGTTGTAGAGTTGTTAATTACCCCAGCGGTCAGTTAAAAGTATTTGACTAATTATTAATTATTATTATATACAAGGAACAGTTTATTATTTCGGTGTGAGTGAGAATAAATTCCGTATCTTTCTCTCTCTCACGAGTGTTGGGAGATAAAATAAAATAAAATATTATTATTATTTATTCTTGTTAATAAAATTAAATTATCTTTATCTTTTTTTATATTGAGTTTATATGTTTTTTTTTTTTATATTGAAATCATTGTGTTTGGATTTTACCCCTAGTGGTAAATTTATGAAAATTTTGAATTGTATTTTTGGCAATATAACCAGGTATTATTGTTTAAACAAACCAAGTATTGTAAGAAAAATTTATTTTTATCATTGTTTATTTAATTAAATAGTCGGAAACCAACAGCTGTCGGGAAATTTAATATTTATTTTTCTTGGATCTTTTCCTACTGTTTTCATCTTATTTTTTTCTGATCTTATTTATTATTTATATGTAATTATCTATTGTTTATTTACAATTTTTCTATTATTTATTCAATTTCTATTGTGTCACTCGAGTGTTTATCCGCTTCGTCTCTGATCGGTTGCTCGGATTTTCCTTCGTAAATTCCCCCTGAATAATTTTTGTCCGTTTTGGATAAACGGACTGGCGCCTGCGTGCACTAACCCAGCCTGAGGAGCTGGTTCAGGCACAACGATTATTTATTATTTTAACTCAGCGATTATTTACTTTTAAATTAAATTTATTGTTTTTGCCATAATAATTTAATTCCGTTGTTTATTATTATTTACGAATTTATTCACACGTGGGTGACCTCATACGCTATATTAGACTGTTTCACGTCTTCGTCGCGGAATTTGAGCACGGTATACGTTATAAAAATGTTCATAAATAATTAATGTACGATTATATATGCATCAGGCATGATCGGATATGAATTATGCATGATCATGCGTGTTGATTTTTTTCCGCGAATTGCTAAGATGTAAACGGTTTTTAAATTTATTATTTCCTTTAACAATAATTTAGATTTACGTTAATCAATTTACTCTACCCTGACAATCAACATACCCATGCAGGAGCTGCCAGAGTTGAAAGACGGGGCCCTCCTTGGCCTAACACTGGGGAACCTGGCTTTGGCACACCTATATTGGCCCATGCTTGGCTCAAGATAGGGTACTTAGTACTGGCCATCCCAATCATTACTCGAGTCTGAGCCAAGACTGGGTTCCCCTGTCTTGGCCATCCAACGGCAAGCCAGACTTGGGCCAAGACTGGGTAACCTAGCCGTGGCAATTCAATGGCGACCCAGGACTGGGTGATCTAGCTTTGGCCGTTACAATGATAACCCGGGCTTGGGTCAAGACTGGGTAACCTAGCCATTGCCGTTACAATGATTACCCGGGCTTGAGCCAAGACTGGGTTCCCCTGTCTTGGCAAACCAGTGGCAAGCCAGACTTGGGCCAGGACACGGTAACCTACCTTTGGCCGTTACAATGATTACCCGAACTTGAGCCAAGACTGAGTGCCCTTGCCTTGGCCGTCCAATGGCAACTGACACTTGGGCCAAGGTAGGATTACCCAAGTTTGGCTATACCTATGGTTTAATAAGTAGATCATGTAAATGTATCAGTTCAACATTAGTAGGTTCGTCCAGTAGCTAATGTTCAGACTCAGCAATCAGAAAGACGGCAATTCGCGTCCAGAGCCCAGTAGAATTTTTACCGAGTTTTTTTCACGCCATTTACCTCACTTAAATAGTTTAAACGTTAATGATCACAAACTCTATAAGGTTAATAATAATTAAATTTTTTTAAAATTAAATTTATTGGTTTTGTCAATGCATGGGCCAGGTCTGGCAACCAAGCATGAGCCAGGGTCTAGCAACCAGAACTGGCCCTGTGTTATCATTCTAGCCTTCTGCCAAGGCTAGGCCAAGGCTGGTTTACAGGCTTGGCTCAAGGTCCTACATACTTGGGCCAAGCCTGGAACCGTTGTACTTTCCTCTCTGAGTATACCCGACTAGAAATTTTTATGGGCACCCACTTCGGATGCAATTGGGTTGTCCAATGGGAATCCTACATTTGGATGTAACGCAGAAACGTAGTTGGTTCCTAATCGGGCAATCTCTTTAGGTTCTTAATCGGGTAAGACTTACGTATTCCTAAACGTCGGATCCCAGTTAAAAAAAAATTAAATTGCAAAAAAAAGTAACTTTAATTAGATCCAAAATGTAATCTATTGTATTAGAAGCGTTACTAGAGGAATTATACATGATTTCGATAAATGAAAAAATTCCCGATGAATGCTGGGCACGAACCTGCATTCTTCCGATTCAAAGTCTTAGATGCTATCCACTGCGCTGACCCACGGATGCGATCGCATTAGTGTAAATAGTATATTTATTATGATACCAAAGAATAACTAGAAGAAATAAAAAATCCGTGATGCAATGATCGACGTACTCTTTGTATAAATGTATTATTATTCTGTACTTTGTTTAATTTTTAGCCAGCCAACAAAATATTAAAAAGAATTAAAAAATTTTACAATCAAATAGATTACCAAATTAAAACCTCAGGGTACTTCAAGTAAATCGAGAAAAAATTAATTTAATCAAAATTTCAGTCCATCAAAATTATATTAGAAAAAATAGAAAAGAGAGGAGGGAGTGACACAAAACAGAATATCCTTTTCAGAAGAAGTACAAAACAATTTGATTTGAAAATTGAATAAATTTGATAAAATGAAATTGTTTAAAAACAATTTAGATAAAAAAAAGTAATTTTAACATATATATAGTGTACGAGCGTAAAAAATAAATTTACTTTATTATTAACATTTTGAAAAAAAAAAATTTCAATAACAAATTTTGAGCATTTCAGATTGTGTATGAATCATAAAAGTTATTAAAATAATAATAATTTTTGCATTGGGCTACTCTAACAAGTTCCCAATCAGGCCCCACTCAGGAAAACCTGATGTCAGGTAACTAATTTCTGCCTTGGGCTACCCCAACAAGTTCCCGATTGGATCCCAATGTGGCAAAACCAATATGAGTCATTTATTTTTGCATTGGGCTATCCCAATGAGTTCCCAATTAGGTCCCACTTAGGAAATACTGATGTTGGGTAACTAATTTTTGCATTGGAATATCCCAAAAAGTTCCCAACTGGGTCCCGACATGGCAAAACTGATAAAAGTTAGTTATTTTTGCATTAGGATATCCTAATGAGTTCCCAATTAGGCCTCACTAAGAAATAACTGATCTCGGGTAACTAATTATGGCACTGGGATATCCCAACAAGTTTCCGATCACCCGATCAGGTTCCTACTGGGGTAGACCTACTGGGCTGCCACAGCGATTCCCAATTGGGACCCAATATATGTATTGGGACATAACAATGTATTGGGACAATTTCTAGTCGGGATAAATTTAATAAGATCTACGTAGAATTATATGTGAATTAGAGAGTTTCATTTTTAGACGATATTTTTTTTTCTGTCCTACCTGAGCAATTGATAATTTATAGGGGAAAAAAATATTCCCGCTTAAAAAAAAATTCTAAGTGAATTGGGGGCTTAGTGCATCGAAAATTTCGATTTCCCATTGAAATAATATGGGAAAATTTGTTTTTCAGTTTCAACTTGATTTTTTAATGTTGAAAATTTTTTTTTTGAAGAGAATAAGTATAAAGCTTTTATAGAGAATGAAATTTGCTACAAAAAAGTTTGTGAGAGCCAAGTTTGTACGACAAATAATACTCAAGTTACAGAGCTTGAAAGGATGACCTTGATATTCCTAGTGGTTTCAGCGCCACGTTGGAATCACGGTCGAACCGCAGTATTTTTACTGTAGAAACACCTTCAGTGTTCCGACAGTATAGCGACAAAGATTCGACGGTGGTTTCACGGTCGAACCACGGTGGTTTCTGTGCAGTCACGCTACTATGTTTCGACCGTATCGCCACTGTGTTTTACCAACGTTTTAACGGTGGTTTAAGGGTCTTTCGAAAGTGGGTTTACGGTTTTCTCATGGTGAATTTCCAATGGTATCATGGTGGCTTCACAGTGGTTTGTAGTGATTCCCACGGTTAGCTCATGGTGGTTCCATGGTAGCTTCAAAGTATTTCTGCGTTGGTTTTTTGGCGTTTTCACCATGATAGCTCGGTGTTTCCTCGTTGTTTCCACGATGATTTCATGGTTTTTCTACCATTGATGTATATTTTTTTCTTATAATTTCCAAATCTCTGTATCAATCATATTTTCTTATTTTCTTAGTATTTTAGATAATTATCTTCTTTAAAATATGATGTTAAGATATTAAAATGAAAAAAGCTTAGTATTATAAGGGGTTAGGGGTAGTCAGAGACACGAAAAAATAAGAATTTTCAGTAATTTTTTTTTGCTATTAAATCATTTTATTTTACAAAAATAATAATATAGCATTATTGAACAATGTTTTGACTTGAAGTCACGAAAATTTGAAAAAAAAAAATTTATAATTTTCAAAGTTATAGCTGTCTGTGTTGACCCAGTTTCAAAAAAAGGTCCTTGCGGTGACTGTCATAAGTCCTTGGAGATTCATCTAAAATCAATCGGATGAAAAAAATTAGTTTTATAAATAGATAATCCTGGGCCTGATCGAAGCTTTTTTTTTTTCAAAAATTAACAAAATGGCGGCCTCAGCAAATTTTTTTCTAGATTTTCAGGAAAAAATCAACACCCTGATTAAACAACTGAATTCGATCGAATTAAACAGAATTAAATTTTTAATTCTATTTAATTCAGATAAATTCTGTTAATTCGGTACCTAACTTAAAAATAAATTCTGTCTAATTCGGCAGGAAAACCAGAATTCGTCCAAATTAAAACGAATTTAAATAATTCTATTCGGTTTAATTCTGATTAATTCGAAAATAATTCTCCAATTTCTGATTCTGAATCCGAATTAAACTGAATTTAAACGAATTTGAAATTTTTAAATCGGTTTTATTCTGTTTAATTCAAATTCAAATTTTCAATTCAGTTGAATTCTGTTTTGCAGAATTCGACAGAATATAACAGAATCAAAATTTTGGATTCGGTTGAGTTCAGTTGTTTAATCAGCGCAGTTAATTGGTCTTAAAAAATCGAAATTTTTGAAAAAAAAAAAATCCTTCGATCAGGCCTGAGTTTATTATGTATTCTAAAAGCTGTATAAAATTCTTTAAAATCTACTGAGCGGTTATCGAGTTACAGTTGTCACCAGTTCAAAAAACATAGTTTTGAGAAAAACGCATTTAAAGTTTCACACTAGATTTACGTACAGAAATACGAATTATTTAATTACTTACACAGAGTCATCTATTCCTGGGCCATATAATAGATCTTCAGCCATTGTGGAAGTTTCCAAAACGTCAATTTGGTGTTGCCTACAAAGCATTCTGCCTTCCCGAGTGTTGTCGTTGGCGCGCTGATCTGCCACTTTCACACGTGCAGCATCCTTTTTTTCAGCATACCGATGGGAATTAGACCCACAATCAAGTCCTAGGGTATTCATAATCATTAATAATGAATGCATACCTTCATTAAATATACAAGTAGCTATGTATGCAGCAATTTGTACGATAGTATAACTAGTATTCACGGTTTTTGGGCATATTTTCCACACTAGTTGGTTGAAGCTCTCATTATTATTCTGATTGAATCCACCTACACATCTTGAAAGTAAATTATCATTACTGAGATCGTCGTAAATCGGTTTAATAGCTGTTAAAACATCCGGAGGTAAGGGAGAATAATCTTGAGTATAAGCATCAAGCTCTCCACGTGCTTCAGCGCGCTGATAAGAGCACCAAGAATCTTCGCCTTTTGGACATATATCATGATTCGGATTTTCATCAGTCGAACCGTAGTGGTAAAAAGTTGCCATAATAGCAGATTTCATATCTTCCATAGAATCGCAATGACGACGTATAGATGAACCATAGTACACAGTTAATTTGTCTATAACTTTTCCTGTAAGCTTACCTCTACCACCAAGATCTTTTTGTTTAGATTTTAGAGTACGCAGTCGAGTCCCCATCCGCTTTTGAACATGGCCTATACATTCCTTCTTATTTACGGTTGTATTTTTGTAAGGATCTGCTTTTATAATGCCAGAATAGGTTTTCGAATCACCATCGCCAATGTAGTTGATATATTTAACTCCATATTTTGTTTCAGACTGCTGAAACATTTCAATCATTGCATCCACCTCCATTTTCCCAGAAGACCCCTTGTGATTAGCACTACACTCATTTTCATGCGAATCATACCATTCCTCGAACTCAACCGTATTTCTTTTATTTTTCCAATACTCACATAGCTTACAATAAGCACTTTTAATGTTTATATCAAGAATCTTTCCAGTAAAATAGCCAATTATAGAAGAAACTCCAAATGACGATGTAAATCCCCTTTTTTGCCAGGTTCCATCTCCTGATACAGTCAAATCATTCTTATTTTCATTTTCACTACTTGCTTCTTTTTCTTCATTCACAGCTTTTTTCATCAAGGCTTCTGCAACGGTTTTACCACAATCTAAAATGTGCTTCAATAATATTGTATGCGTAGTTTTATCTAAAAAAGACGGCATGTCCATCAGGCTCCAAAACTTGCACAAACCTTCGTATCCTATCCCTAGTATTCTCATCACAAAAATGAAGCGTCTATTTATTTCATAGGAATGCCCAATGAAAGAGCACGAAGGAATATATTCATTGTCACAGTTATTACAAGAAACTACAATTTTAAATCCCAGCCCACGTGTACTAGCTGTTTGAAATTCAATGTTTCCATCACATTTTTTACATTTCACAAGAGCAGAAATGGCAGTGAATACTGTAATAAAATTAATTATTCGAAATTCAGTGGTGCAACTTTCGGGTACATCGTTTTCAGTATTTTGTTCCAGTTTTTTTGAACGATGTACTACGAACACTTTCATCACGTTCCGCCGTTTTTGGGTTAAATACATTTTTTCGTTTCTTTGAATACGACTTACGGATATTTTCAGATCTCCGAACTTCTCTCGAAACTTTTTTCGTATCACGTCCCATAATAAATAACTTCAAAAATAATTTATTTTAATAACGCACAACTATCGACTGCTCTCCGCAACTGCTACAGGCATACTAGTGACGTGGCGAAAAACAAAAAATTTGTAGTACTTATACTACCTAGAAATTGTAAATATATATAGTAGGGTATTTATAAATTTAGGTACTACTACATACATCAAAATTTAGTTCACGGATGACGATAGAACCCGAGAAACCGGTTGCTTGCAGCTGCCGCTAGCTACCTGGTCCCGAGCGTTTTGGAGTGCCCGAGCGCTCTTTGTTATTTGTCGAATAACTCGAAAAATAATTATCGGATCAACTTCAAATTTTCAGAGAATATTTTTAAGATATTACACTTAACGAAAATGCAAAAAAATCGATTTTTTGAAAATCCTGACTACTCCCTTAATCTATTCTAAGATAGTAAATTACCGGCTCAACGAAAGTAAATAAACGCCATCTATGTGTACACGATTGACTTTTTCACTATCTACATGCCACGTCACCCACAATGCATCTTATTAAACCATTGAGGATAATAAGTCAGGATCCAATTGTCAAGGGGATCAATTGTCCGAGGATCGAAACGCATAGAACCAATAATAATTGTTGGTTTAAGACATCGTGATAGCTCATTGTATTTATTTATTTAACTAGACCGTGTTTGCTAATGCACTCCCTGGTTAAAAATACTGATTGAGAAGAATTAAGATGCGGTCACTCCATGCAAACTGTATAGCTATATATACAAACAAAAGAATTGAAATTATTGAAAAGAATTCGAATTTCACCATTTTTAATTCTTTTCATTCAATATTTTTAACCAGGGAGTGCATTAGCACACACGGTCTAGTTAAATAAATAAATACAATGAGCTATCACGATGTCTAAAACCAACAATTATTATTGGTTTTATGTGTTTTGATCCTTGGACAATTGATCCCCTTGACAATTGGTTCCTGAATCATTTATTATTATCCAGGGCTATGACAAGTATTTATAAGATTGAAACTGTTAAAACGATTCTTTATGGTATGTTTTTGTACGACTATTGTTTTAATATTGATTGTATTTTGTAAATAATAGTTGTGGTACATTTTTCAGAGTCCCTGAGGATAGCTTAATGAAAGCCGAAACGTCGCGAATAAATATGAGTTTTAATTAACTTATTCTGATCCTATTCCTCTGAGGTTTTTTTCAATATTAAATTGTCACGAAAGATCGGAAACATCATCATAATTATAATTTTTATATATTTGAAATATATTGTTCATGTAATTTATAATATTTTCAAACATGTATTTCTTATTAGGGTTACAAATAAGTTTCCGCCGTTTTTTAACACAAATTAAACATTTATTATAGAAGAACGGTAATATAAATTTATTTAAAATATTGCCCATCACTTGCAACCACTTTTTCCCATCTCTCAGGCAGCATTCGAATCCCACGTCTGAAGAACTCCTTGTCTTTTGAGGCTATCCACGAATCAACCCAATTTTTGGTATCCTCATAAGATGTGAACCGCTGCGCCGTCAGAGCATGTGCCATGGACCGGAACAGGTGATAATCCGACGGTGCAATGTCTAATGAATACGGCGGGTGGGGTAACACTTCCCAATCAAGTGTTTCCAAGTACTTTTTCACGGGAGCCGCAACATGTGGACGAGCATTGTCATGCAGAAGAATAATTTTTTCGTGTCTAGAATAGTATTGAGGGCGTTTTTCCTTCAGAGCTCGGCTCAATCTCATCAATTGTGTTCGATAGAGGGATCCAGTAATTGTTTCGCTCGGATTAAGCAACTCATAATACACTACACCTAGCTGATCCCACCAAATACACAGCATTAGTTTTTTTCCGTGAATATTCGGTTTTGCTGTTGATGTTGACGCGTGGCCAGGTAATCCCCATGATTTTCTTCTTTTTGGATTGTCATAATGTATCCACTTCTCATCAACAGTTATGATACGATGTAAAAAATCCTTTTTTTTATGTCTAGCTAGCAGCATTTCACTTAAGCATAATCGGCGTTCAATATCTCTCGGCTTTAATTCGTACGGAACCCAATTTCCTTGTTTATGAATCATTCCAAATGATTTTAAACGATGTGAGACTGCTTGCTGAGTGACTTCTAATGTTAGAGCAAGTTCTTTCTGTGTTTGAGATGAATCTTCCTCCAATAATTCCTTCAATTCTGCATCCTTGTAAATTTTTGGCCTTCCACTGCGATCTTTGTCTTCTACGTCGAAATCACCGTTTTTAAACTTTTGAAACTACTCTCGACACGTTCTTTCACTTAAAGCACCCTCACCATATGCTTCTACGAGCAATTGATGCGCCTCAGCAGCAGATTTCTTTAAATTAAAGAAGTAAACTAATATTTCCCGCAAATGACGCTTACTTGGCCCAAATTTTGACATTTTCAACTTATAAAAATTATATTTTACCAATATAAAATCAATGATATTAATAGCTTATGTTGTTCTTGAATGTCCAAACTATTTTTTAAGCCGGTTATCATCTGCGAAAGCTAACCGAAACTCCGTGCCGCGCCATCTACAATAAAACGGCGGAATCTTATTTGTACTCCTAATATATATTCTAGAACATATTTTTTATATACTTTAATTAGTTGGAGATACGAAGTGAATCGGCACACATTATATGTTGAGTTTTTCCGGTATACTAAGTGAGCGCTTTCCTAAATGCGTGTTTGCTAATTGTGTATAAGTCAGTACTCTGTACATCGCTGTAACAACCGTACGCTTTCTTTTTGATACCGAATATCTCACTATATTTCTATTTACAATATATTCAATTATATCTTGAATTAATCGCTTTAATTATAACAATTCAGATCCTTTTCTCAACAGATTATGGGCCCGGAAGACGCATGACGCGTAGGTGATCTGAATAAATTAAAATTAAAAGTAAAGATTTTTTCGAGAAGTTTTCTTGGTCGTGTAGCGTGACGTGGAGCCACCATATTGGGTGTGGCACATCGTTACAAGTGTTTAAGCAGGAAAACCATGGTGGGCTTGGACAAGCCGAGTTATTATACAAATTGAAACTTTGGCGAGTGGTTTAAGTCAACAATGGCGGTAGCGTTAAAAATAGAGTCATTGAGCGTGGATAATTATAGGTCGTGGAAGGCCCAGGTCAAAGGTTTGCTCATGGGAAACAATTTGTGGGGAAGTGTCATCGGAGAAGATATCAAACCTTCGGCTGGAGCAGAGCAGTTAAGAGCGTAGGTCAAAAATGACTGAAAGGCGATGTTACATTTGTTAATCGCAATCGACACAGATGAAGCGGGAGCATACGACAATCTGGAAACATCAAAGGCGATCTGGGATTAGATCAAGGCGACATATGAGTCCAGCGGCCCAGCACGGAAAGTACTGTTACTCAAAAAGTTGACGCTATCACGTTTAAGAGAGGGAAATGATATAAGAAAGCACATCTCAGAATTCTGCGAAGCAGTAAAAAGACTGAAAGAAGTACAGTTAGAAATTGCCAATGAAATGTTGGTAATTTTGCTGCTGAATTCTGTTACGGAGGAGTACACAGTCTTCAAGACTTCAATAGAGACACAGAAAAAGTTGCCGACATTTGAGGAACTCAAGGTCAAGATTATGGAGTATCATGAGAGACACACGACGCAAGCCGAAGAAGGCCAGGGAGCGCTGTATGTGGGACAAGGAAACAGTCGTCGACTGAGACAAAATGGTGGAAAATCTAGATCGAGCAACACATGCGGTCAAAACCACAACAGTGAAATCGAGCGTTATAAGTGTCACAGAAAGGGGCATATCACGAAGTTTTTTTTAAAGAACAAGATGCATAGTGCAAAAAGTGCGAAGGATTACGTCGAGAAAAAGCAGTCAACGTTGCTGAGCACCACTAAGAGAGCAATGTACGTCAGCGGAAGTGGAGCGTGTAGGTGTGTGGACAGTGGAGCCACCAGTCATTTGTGTAACGACAGAAACAGTTTCGAAGAATTTTCCGGAAAAATGCTGAAGTGCATTTAGCGAACATTAATAGCACGAAAATTTTGGGAGTGGGTAGCGTTCCGATAGTGGCCAATATCGGTGATGGGCAACGTAATGTTAATTTGAAAGCGTCGCTTATGTGCCGGATTTACGGACCAATTTATTGTCAGTCGCGCGAGCTACGGGTCACGGGCATACTGTGACATTCCGAAGAACGGAAAAAGTGGTAGTAGACAGTGAAAATAAGATTGTGTTGCACGCGAGTCATCATGGGAACTTGTATTTTGTGGACACAGTAAAAGTCAGTATAAGCAACGTGACAAGCCAGGAAAAATCAAATATTGATAAGTGGCATGAGAGGTTGGGGCATTTAAATGAGCGTGATTTGAAATTGATGGCATACAAATGGCTAGTATACGGATTAGAACTAGTGAAAAGCTATCTAAATGTGAGATTTGTACTCGGGAGAAACAAATGCGATCGCCATCCCCTAAGAAAGAAGAGAAAAGGACAAAAGAACTGTTGGAGATAGTTCACATGAATGTATGTGGACCGATGAGACACGCATCGGTCTCCGGAAAGCGTTACTTCGTCACGTTCATTGACGACAAGTCCAGGTGGTGTGAGGCTCATTTCATCAAAAATAAGTCCGACGTCTACGAAGCGTTTAAGGAATTTAAACAGAAAGCTGAAAAGTAAACGGGAAAAAAAAGTTAAGGCGTTGCAGTCAGATAATGAAAGGGAGTTCTACAACAAGGAATTTGACGCGTTTTTCCGAGAGCACAGAATATGACAAAGGCTCACGACGCCGCACACGCCTCAACAAAATGGAATCGCGAAGGGGAAAAACCGGACGTTAGTGGAGATGACGCGGTGTATAATGCGTCAAGCCGGAGCGCTCCCTCACCTCTGGGCAGAAGCACTGAATAATGCGAACTAAATCCGTAACCGATGCCCAAAGAGTGCGTTAAATGGCGAAATACTATTGATGACATAGATGGGGAAAACCCCCTCGGTAAAACATTTTCAAGTTTTTGGGACAAAGGCGTTCGTTTTGGATAAAACCCAAAATCGCGGGAAATTTGAGTCAAGGTCGCAGCCTGGAGTGTTTACAGGTTACGCACACGAGTCAAAAGCATACCGAATCTATATGCCACAGTCGAGATCGACGACGATTTCAAGGGACGTTAAATTTGTGAACGTAATCGGTTTTAAAAACGAGTACAGCGAAATACTGGACGAAGAAAAGGAAAACGTCACAGTGGAAGTCGAAAAAAACGCCACAGAAGAGCCGAGAGAAAAGCCGAAAGATCCCGAGCTACAGGGCCGACAAGTATTGAGATGTCCAAAAAAAAGACAGGGTACGCACTCATGGGAAAATAAAGTAGAGCCAGCTAAGCGAGGCCACAGACGGCCGAAGTTACTTCGCACAGGCTTGGTGGGTAGACCGAGGAAGGTATACTCATTGGCATCGAGTGACGATGGTGAGGAAGCCGAAGCCGGAGCGGCAAGCGAAGGAGAGAATACAGAATTGGATGATAACTTTTTTGAGGACTTGGTGTATCTGACGGAAACAGAGAATCCCACTACTTGGAACCAAGCAAGTAAAATGCAAGACGCTGCGCTTTGGAGAAAAGCGCTCGAGGACGCAATGCTAGGTACGTTTTCTGTCCAACGTTGAACGGCCACAATCAAAAGTGAAAAGTGAGATTGGTAACAAGAGGATGTTCCCAAAAACTAGGGGAAGATTTCACTGAGACGTTTTCACCGGTGGTCAGGTCAACCTCAGTGAGAATACTGGCAGCAATCGCAGCTGAATATGGGCTTGAAAAACATCAGATGGACATTGTGACGGCGCACCTGAACGGAGACCTAGAGAAAAGTGTGTTCATGGAAGTGCTAGAATGTCTGAGTGAAATAATCGGAAAAATTATTGCGGGCGAGCCAGTGGGCACTAGTGCCGAGAGTGTTCGTGACGGAAACGTAGTGGAAACAGCCAAACAATGGCCAATCTGGTTTAGCGTGGCATAAGAAATTAATTGAAAAGTTAAACGCGTTAGGTCTCAAAGCATTACCCTAAGATCAATGTGTCTTTATGGCCCAAAAACAAAATAAAATTATGCATGTCGCTATTTACGTAGATGATATTTTGATTGTTACGGATGATGATGTTTGGATGAGTGAAGTCAAGAAGTCATTATCTAATTCGTTTGAAACGAAGGATTTAGGTAAAGTAAATCGATGTATAGGGATAGAGTTTGAGCGCGACTGAGAGTCACGTGTTTATCTAAAACAAAGACATTACACTGAAGCAGTGTGAGCACGGTTTGGCATGAGTGATTGTAAACCTATTGGAACGCCAATAGAAACAAAGTGCGAATTGTCAAAACCAGAAAGCGTGAGTGAAAGTGAGATGGGTAGATACTTATATCGAAGCTTGATTGGAGTGCTGTTGTATTTATCGGTTACGACAAGACCGGACATTGCATACGCCGTAAATTTCTTAAGCCAGTTCAATACGTGTTACAGCGCGGAGCACTGGAAAACTGCAAAGAGAATACTGCGTTATCTCAAAGGCACAATTAATTAATGTAACGGGACCTAAGTCCACCTCCACCGACCGGAGGCCTTTTCCTCACCCTTTTGGGCGTACACGCGTTGCGGGGTGTCCCCATTCACCACCCAGACGACACTCCTAGTCGAGAATCGACCAAGAGTGGACATTAACTGGAGGTATAATCAAAAATCCTCATTGCGCGTGGTATCTAACCCGAGCCACCACGAGTCTTACCTCTCTCGGGCCAAACACTGCTCCCATCTCAGGAAATAAAGAGACTCCGGTTACAGTGGGCTTAAAAAAGCCCCCCGTGGTACCAGACTCCCAGCGCTGGTCAACATGCTTGCAAAGGATTAGTGGTGGGGTGCAAGTTCTTCCCATACCCTATGTAAAGGGCTTCCTCCACTTGTTTCTTTCGGGTTCCTAACAAGCAATTATCCATTTGTTCATCCCCTGATAGATTTTCTACTTTCCCGAGCTGAGACGTACTCTAATTATTCAAGCCAAATCACAGTTTTGAGTAACTCGGGAGATCTCAAAGGCACAATCGATTGTGGGCTTACGTTCGAAAAGACGGATCTCGCTTTATTTGGGGTAGTAAACGCTGACTGGGCGGGAAACGCAGTAGATCGCCGATCGTATTCTGGGTACGGGTTTATCCTAGCTGGGTCAGTTATTAGTTGGGAGGCCAGAAAACAGAGGACTGTGGCTCTGTCGAGTACCGAGGCGGAATATATGGCGGTGGCGGAGGCCACAAAAGAAGCGTTGTATTTGCCGGGGCTATTGTGCGGTATGCTAGTGCAAGACAGGGACGAGGTGATTCCGTTGTTTAATGACAATCAAGAGGCTATAAAATTAGTCAATAATGACTTGTATCACTCGCATACAAAGCACATAGATGTGAGACATCATTTTGTTAGAGATGTGTGTGCTGAATGTGTAGTAGAGTTAAGATATTTATGTACCGAGAATATGCCTGCGGATGTATTCACAAAGGGACACAGTGTGAGTAAACATTGGAAGTGTGTGAGTCGATTGGGTATGGACAAATGAATGAGCGATAATGTATGCCCGATACTTCGAGAGAGGATGTTGGAGATACGAAGTATCGGTACACATTGTATGTTGAGTTTTTCCGGTAATCTAAGTGAGAGCTTTCCTCAATGTGTGTATGCTAATTGTGTATGATTCAGTAGTCTTACATCGCTTTAGCAACTGTACGCTTTCTTTTTGATACTACATATCTCATTGTATTTCTATTTACAATATATTTAATTATATCTCGAATTAATCACTTTAATTATAACCTTATGTTACGTCCAGCTAAATGCTGACCATCATATTTTTATTCCCAATCTTATATTTCATATTTTATTATATTCTTTAATTAAATTGTTGTCTGGCGACCAAATTTTATTTCTTAAATCAATCTAGAGAGATAACATATAATGTATTTCTTTAAAAATGCTTTTAAAAGATTTAGACTCGTTGTTCAAACATCTATTAAAATGTTTGAGCAAACATCTAAATGTAGTTTTAATGATCCTCAAGTAATTACAAGGGTCAAAGGCTATCTGGAAGTACTTTCCTCTAGAAAAACCGAAAATATTTATCAACAAAAGAGTACTTACAATGAGTAAGAAGTAAATAAATTTTAAAATGAATTCTTTTTTTTTTATTTAAACAAATGAGTAATCTTTACACTATCTTAAGCCTTACTTTCATTTTAAGTGCACTATTTTCAAACATTTCAGTATCATTAAACAAACAGACAAAATAGATTTTAATGACAAAATAGTCATTAGGCAAAATAATATTTAAATAAATCATATTCAAATAAATAATAATCAAATAAAAACAAATAATATTCAAATAAATACTATTAATACAAGTAAATCAATTAAATAAATGAACTAATAATTTATAAGAATAGAAATAAATTTTATATAAAAACCTAATAAATACATTAACAATTCAATAAAATAAATATGAGAATAGGCCAGATGCCATTCAATGATAAATTTCATGGATTAAATTAACAACTTTTAACTAAATAAAAATTGTAAGCATAAGTTTATTTAATAAATAAATTATTTAATAAAAATATATAAAAGAATAAATAAAGGAATAGGCACAAAGCCATCCGATAATTATTTTTTATATAAATAAAAGTTATTAATAAATTAATAATTATAAATGAATTTAAAGTATTATAATAAATAAAAATTTGTAAGTGTGAGTGTATGTGTGGATGCGCACACATAGGCCCGCATCAGAGTGTGTCTTTACCACCTCCCTTATGGAAAATCATAGGGAAAGGGCAAGGATCCAAAGGAACTGTGTTCCGATTAGATACAGTTTTCCCCCAAACAATACATCAAACTAGACCCGATAGGAAATTATAAAAAGCATGGTTGAACATCAATCACTGTCAATTCTCAGTTCCGGGTCAATAACAACAGAAAAACTCCAGTACAAGTGTTCTCACACTTCCACACTAGTTCCGTACTAGTTTTTTATTACAAGTGTTCTCACACTTCCACACTAGTTCCATACTAGTTTTTATTACGTGTTCTCACACTTCCACACTAGTTCCGTACTAGTTTATTATTATTACAAGTGTTCTCACACTTCAGTTTTATTTTATTGTACAAGTGTCCTCACACTTAATTTTATTAATTATTTTACTAGTGTTTAAATTAATATTGTCTCAGTTAGTGATTAAATAATTTATAAGAATTTCCATAACGCTAGAACAAGTTGTAACCGCGATTAGTAAATTAGAATCAGTGAAATCAGCGAAATACAATAATCCAGTCTCCAAACCTTCAGGTACTGTAAACTTAAGTTATAATTTTTGTATTTAAAAAAATTTCCAATCAATTAAAATCTTATAACGATTTATTCAAATTTCAAATTTATGGTTTTTGTAAATGAAAGTAAATTATAAGATATATTTTATTGTAAAATTCTAATTATACGAGCAAGTGTAGGCACGTGGCTTCCTCGTAATTCCGTTATAATTTTGAATTCAAGATAGCAACTGTTTGTACGATTAACACGAACGGTCAGCCACCGAATACTTTTATAAAATAATTTAATTTCGAGATCTATTGTAATCATAGCATTAGAATTTATCTTTGTATAATATATAGTAGTTAATACGTATATCCAAAATCTTTTATTTCAAAACACCTTCCAGATAATTATACTCATTGTGATCCCGGTCTATTGGTTGAAAAACTAGGGCCGAAAATAAAAATAATAATTAATTATCCAACATCAATGTACAAGCTACAAGTTAGACATAACACTTAATTCAGATCCTTTCCTCAACAAATTACATTTAAAATATGTACAAGAATCGGCCAAAAGATAGCCATTAAAAATATATTTTTAATACATATTTAATATACACTAACGCAAAAGATAAAAGGAACAGAAAAATTTTTGAAATTATTGAGTGATTTTTGCAAGGCTGTAACGTTGTGAAAAATAATTGTACCAAGATTTAAAAAGAAAACATTTTAAAGCTTGAAATCTCTAGTTCCAATATCTTTTGGTTGAAATTTTATTAGAGCTACAGTTATTGCGCAATCGTGAAAAATATCGCAAGACAAAAATTTTCGAAAATTTTTTTATTTTCTTTTAACAGGTTTAAGAGCAAAGGAAAAGTTTTTTCAGCTAAGCCAATGCATACGTCAGTTAGAAAATTTCTTCTGCTTTACTTGCTCCTTTTATTAGTCTTGTACGTGTCACGGCTGCTACTTTCAAAAATTTTATTTTTTTTCCCTCCCGAAATAAGTACACACTAAGTTTAATTGAAGACCATATAAAAAGACCATGGACTTTAGCTCATCAGTTCTTTTGGGAATCAAACTCTGAATCATACTGAACTCCGGACACTTGACGGTGTTCGTGGCTAGAGGATTGATATCCCGATTGAGCATTCGGTCACGTGAGCCCAGATCGTACGATTGGTCCTTGATCGTTGTAAGTCGTGAACTAATATCAACCGTTTAGCACCGGTACAACATTGATTATCTTCATCTTATTTTTAATCCAATTAATTTCATTTTATTTTAATATTGAAGTATACCACGAGAAACGTGAAGAATCAAAGAATATTTTACCGCGATTAATGCGAAGACTTGAATAATATTTTACCGCGAAAATACGCGAAGATTTTGAAATTATTTTACTGTGAAAATACGCGAAGATTTTATAATCAAATTTATATTTTATTTTACCGCGAAGACGCGAAGAATTTGAATATTTTGAAACTATTTTACCGCGAGAAGCGCGAAGACATTCATATTATTTTGATCTACGAAGATCTGGAAACGTATAAACATTTAAATTGATACAATAAAAGCATACTAAATAAATAAATAAAACGATAAATTAGAATCATATTAATTAACCGCGAGAACGCGTTGTGAATAAGTGTCCTGTGTTACTGCTGACAGTCCTGACACCTCACCAAAAACCTGTTTGGGGTAAGTTTTAAACATTGTAACCATTATCTGGTATTCTCTAAATTTACGTTGAAATATTTGTAAAACATATGCATGAAGCATTTACTTTTATATTTACTATTTTAAATATTGCCATTTGTAACCCTTTTGTATTTTGAGAATATTTAGTCCTCAATAAATAAATACTCGTTAACATAAAACAATTGAAAAACATTATTTCTCAGACAATTTTACATTAACAACGAGATACTAGCTTCACGAGGCTTTTCGGCAGCCCACCTTCCTTTATCCCTTATTTTACTACCTGCCTAGCCGCTCAGACCGATAGTTAACAGTAGGGGGTACACAATCTTACGTTTACCGCTCGACGTTTAATTGTGAAAAATGAACAGTCACATCATAAATTGGAAATCATTTTGGGTTATTATCAATATTGTCTTCAACAATATTGTGTAGGCGCGATTTAAATATAGAATAGAATAAACTGAGCATTTGGTCACGTGAGCCCAGATCATAGGATCGGTCCTTGATCAATGTAAGTACCCTTTTATTCAATACTTTTATACGAAATCTCGTACCTACGCCCATCACGATCTCCAATCGTGACATACGAAAATTTGTCGCAGAGATATCAGCCTTCAAACAAAAAAGGATCCGTGTGGCTGTCTACAGAAATCCCTACAAGACCCTTTCATAATTTATTATGAAAGCAATTTTTTTTCATCCTTAACATCCATTAAAATTAAGTACAAAAAAATCTAATAAAAAAAGAAAATTAAAGCTGAATAAATTTGCTAACTGCACTGGAGAAAGAATAGGTTTTCAGAACTTGGAAAACGTAGTAAAAAAACACCTCAGCGCTATGTAGTATCTGTAACTAAAGTGCTATTGAAAATAGTACTACAAAAAAGTAGTCGATTATACATAGAAAAAGGATTACTTGAACTAAGGAATTTACGTTTTTCCCAACTTTTTTCTTGAATCAAGCTTGCATTTTGTTTTTGATTGAAACAGCAACAAAATTTGGACTTAGAAGCTAATTTCTTTATTGGATAAATAATTGTCTCGATCAAGAATAAAATTATTCAGCTTGAGAAACTTTTTTATTTGTTCAGAAACATTTCAGACTTATTTCAAGTATTTTTTCTCTTGGTTTAAAGTATTAAAATTTTTGATTCCAGTATTTTTTTCACAAAAGCTAGATAGAAGGAGGACGCTTGCTATTGGGTTTCCAGCTGTTGTGACGTACAGAAAATACCGTAAAAATTTTAGTTCGCTATTAGCCACTAGATTGCAGCTAGATAGCGGAGGTTATAGGGGTTTACACACACACAATCAAACTCGTGCATTCACATATGCACATCTAACTCAGATACACAACACATGCTATATGTATAATACACACTATATTTATTACACCACACTTACTATCATACTATACCTATCATACAATAGTACCCAATTAATGTTCCCGTACGGCCAGTGTTGCCAGATAGACTCATCTACTTTCCCCTAAACGCCCGCTTAAAACCTCCTAGATTGAAAGAAAATCCCCTTAATCAAGTGACTTAAATTATCCGATGTCTGATGACTTTTTGAATTTGTTTTTTTTTATAAATACTACTATACATTTCTGAACTACAAAATTTTTTAAGCATACTTTTCGTAGGTTCGAATGATTCATAATTTGAAAGATTTTTTTACTCGCAAAATGGCTTCAGCAGTTTTCACCGAAATTTGATTTCGAAGTTTATTCTTAACAATATTCATTACAGAAAATGATCTTTCAACGCTAGCATTTGAGAACAGCAAAGTTAATAATGAGGTAGCAAGTTTAGAAATATGACTAAATCGTTGTTCTCCACTTGCTGTTGTCATTTGGCTAACTTCAGACCAAAATTCATCCGTAGTTTTTGCTCTTTTCTGAATCGTATGAACAATTCATTCACTTACAATTTCATCAATAGTACCTCCTGAAATATTTTCAAAAGCCAATGCAATTCCCGAAATATCTTTTGGAAATGTCATCTTCATTTCTTGTATGGAGAATAAACTCATGATTTTTAATATATCAATGTTTTTAGGCAATCTTTTTTTGTAATTCGAGGCATAAAGTAATTAAAAAAAGTTTGAACCTTTCTGTCACTCCAAATATTTTATTATGAAATTGATGCGAAACTAAATTTTTCTGCTGCCTATCTATCAAATGTTTACTAACTTTAAGATGTGCATCATCATATGCTTTTGTTACCGAATATCCGAAATTCATGTAATTTGTAGCCATAACATGATGTTCAAAGTTATAGTCTGAAAAGTCTTTTTCATTCATTTTTGCGAGTTGCTGTGGGACTACAATTCCTTGCAAAATGTCGAACAATAGGTTGTTCAAATCTTCGAATAATTTTAAACAATCAACTTGATCTTTTTGAAACAGTTCATTTAAGCTGGTAACTTTTTTCAAATATCTTTTCAAAAATATCAAATAAATGAAGTTTTTATCATCTTCAAACATACTGTATAATTGTTCGGCAGCGTAACACCTTTTTTTTCCTTAGCTGTTTGAAAGTGTTGTTTTAATGGTTCCCACTGATCCAAAATTGTAGAGACAGCAGACATGCGAGCTAACCACCTCGTTCCTGATAGTCTAGCTATTTAAGTAGGCTTTTTTGTATTTTCAGTCATCAACTGATGCAATTTTTGATACTCAATTTGCCTTTTACTGCTCATCGAAAACCAGTTATAACTCTCTTTAATTAAAAAATCTATATGTTTTAGTAAGAGTTTGAAGGCTTCTTCAGCAGCAAGATGTAAAGAGTGGCAAACACACTTTACAACAACTAAATGGAGAATGAGTGCTGTTAAACGAAAAGCGAGAGAATTGTGAGCTCTAATTACAGTATAAGCTCCGTCAACGCCAACCCCAATAAGATTATTTAGATTTAATTCACTGTCCTTAATATTATTAATAAACACATCATATAAAGCTGCAGCTTCACCAGATTCAACTAACACTAGTTTATAAAAAGATGTAATAACTTAAGGTTTATTTTGACTGAAATAGCGGATCGTGATACACAAAATTTTTTTTTATCTATAGCTGTTGACTCATCTATTATTGCAGAATAATGTGAATCACCAATATCTTCAATTAATTCTTGAAGCATACAAGGAGCTATTACAAGTACGAGTAATTTATATTTTGTACGGTGCAATTTGATGTCGTTTAAAATTTTACTTGATTTATCCAAGCTTTTAATTAAAACACCTACTTCATCAACAGCACAGATCGAGCAACTTTCGTAATTCTACGATTTTGCGCTCCTCTAACATAGTAGTTCGAACAGAAGTATCAATTTTGTGATTAAGTATTACATTTTTATTTCTTTTTATTGCTTCATGGTGTTTCGTCGATTTAAGATGATCATTTAAATTTTTCTGATGGGCTCTAAGATTACTCTTACATATTTTACAGTGGGCTGCTTGTAGATCACCTGGTACTTCTGCTAGCCATCCTAAAAAATTGGTCTGTCAGTTGACCCTGCGGGCCAGCCCCAAAACTTCCCGCCGTTTTCGAGCTCCTTGAACTCGAAAAATTGTTGTGGATACATTTTCGAGCTCTCCGAGCTCGAAAATACTTTTTTGTGCCTTTGTTTTCGAAAAAAAACGTTTTCTATCATTTTTTTCTCAAACGATATCTCTCGAACGAATAAACCTATTGAGACGGTTAAGGTGGCAATCGACGCGTTCTATCGAGTTCTACAACTGATTGAATTTTGAAATTGATTTATTAAGTAGTTTTTGAGAAATTTTGAAAATAATAAAAAAAAAATTTTTTTTTAATTCTTTCGACAACGGTTTCTCTTGAAAGAATAAACCGATTTTGATGCATCGCATTTTGGTCCATCGATTACATTACAAGTTATCCAAAAAAAACATTTTTGAAAAAAGTTTATTTTTGGAATATCTCTGAACAAGGAGTACCGATCGAGCTCAATTTTTCAGCTTTTAGATATTGACGAGCTGCGTCGAATGACACCTTAGCGATCAAATTCGGTTCATCCGTTTAAAAGTTATAGATATTTACATACATGCATACGTACGTACATACATACATACACTCGTACATCATCTTGAAATTAGTCAGAATAGCTTCCTAGAACCTCAAAACGTCGACATCTGTTGGAATTTCGATTTTCGCAAATCGGGGTGAAAACAATAACTTCCCGAATTTTTGAAAATTTGCAATTTTCTTAGCGGGAAGTTAAAAAATTATATTATGCTTAGCAAATTTAAATTAAAAATAAACTATTCATGGACTTATTTTCTTTAATTGATAAACTTTAATTAATTTTATTTTCCTTGATAAGTGGTATTGTTAACTAGAATTTGATGGACGTACCTTTAAAGCTTACGTCAAGTTCCCACTCTTTCCTGTATTTTTGTATGTACGAATTTTTATTTTTTTCTATTGACATTTTACTATCAAATTAATAAAAAGCAACACAAACAAGACTAGAATTTAATAATGCACAAATAGTAATGAAATATAATTAAACATAATAAGCCTGTCATTGACCAGACTACGAGTAGGCGTTTTTTCGCTAAATGGTATATCAATTAACTAATCTGATGTAATAATTTATCATTAACACAGAAAACTGCACCGTTTTCAAACTTTTAAAAAAAAATGAAGACTATCAACAATAGTGAAATTCACTAGAGTGTTTGAATTGCTTTTACTTTTATAGTAGATTATAATTACTATGTTACTTGCTCTCAGAAATTATTAAAAGTAAATACTGGTATATTTTTGGTTTCTAAAAAGTGAAAATTAAAGAAAATGAGTTATTTGCAACATTTTAAGCCAGTTTACCGCCCGATCGTGTATTATAACATCACCTTCTGGGTTATGTCTTTTTGTAGACACTCGTTGTACGTACACATATAAATTTTGAATTAAAATTATTCTATTGTTCATAATTAGCTTATGAATAAAACTGGCCGTTTAATATTATTTCATTCTTATAATTTATCTAGAAAAGTCGTGTTCGTCAAACTGAAAATTTATCGACTAGCGGATCAAGTCATGTAGCCAGGTGATAAAGGAAATATTGATGAGGCATTTGTAGAGACATCGTTCGGTAAAGATTAGAAATAAATACATTGATTGCAATCAACAAATAACTTTCTTAATTTATAAACAATAATAAGTCATAAAAAATGATTTTTCCCTTTTGATATTTACTAAAATCATATTATCAGATCTTTAGTTTCAAACGAAGACGCTATTTAACATATGAACAACGATTATGTGTCAGTTTTTTTTTTTTTTTTTTTAAGAAAATATGTTTTTTTTTTTATCTATAATTGAGCGTGTTTTTAATTCTCATTGATAATTTATTGAAAAATTTTTATAATTTCTGTTCTGAACTGAAATCGTTCTTCGTTCATTCTTTTCAACTTAAATTTAAGGAAGTTTGTAATCCCCTGAACAAGTCCCCTTAAATAATGTTTCCTCTAGATTTCCAACCAAGCCGTCTAAAATCCACGAAATTTAGGAGAAAATCCCCCAACCTGGCAACACTGCTACTAACTTGATCTGCCGTACCGTACGGCAGATCGAGTTGGTAGTTCACACACATTCTACATTTAGCTAACAATTGATACAAAAGCAAACGCTCAACTAGTAAAAAAAAAATCGGTCTGTCAGTTGACCCTGCCGGCCAGCCTCAAAACTTCCCGCAGTTTTCGAGCTCCTTGAGCTCGAAAACATCGTCGAGAATGCATTTTCGAGCTCGTCGAGCTCAAAAATACTTTTGAGTGCATTTGTTTTTGAAAAATAACGTTTTTTACCATTTTTCTCCAACGATATCTCTCGAACGAATTCACCGATTGCAACGGTTGAGGTGGCAATCGACGCGTTCTATTGAGTTCTAGAGCTGATCAAATTTTGAAATTGATTTATTGAGTCGTTTTTGAGAAATTTCAAAAAAACTAAAAAAAAAATTTTTTTTTAATTCTTTCGTTCACGGTTTCTCTTGAACGAATGAACTGATTTTGATGGCTGAGGTGGCATTCGACGCGGCTTATAAAGTTTTGGAGCTGATTAGATTTTGGAATCAATCCATCAAGCGAATTGAAAGTTATTCAAAAAAAACATTTTTGAAAAAATTTTATTTTTGAATTATCTCCGAACTCACCCTACCGATTAAGCTCAAATTTTCCGTGCTTATAGTCATTAACAAGCCGCGTCGAATGACAACTTGACGATCAAAATCGGTTCATCCGTTCAAAAGTTACAGAATATTTACATACGTACGTACGTACATACATACATACATACATACATACACTCGGACATCATCCCGAAATTTTTGAAAATCTTCGATTTTCTTAGCGGGAAGTTAATAAAATCTAATAAATATTATAAGATTGTTATAATAATAGATAATATCTTGATAAAACAGTACTTATATTGAATATATCTATGAATCCTTATTTAAATAGTGGTAATAATCCCCACAAGGTCCCCTTTTGGCTACTATGGCGCATGACACGCATAAAGTGGTGTTAATATTTATAAACTCAAGAATAACTTAGAAGGATTATTTTATGTAATTTTTAATTATTTTAGAATAAAATTTAAATAAAAATGGTGAAGTGTTGTGCTGTTTTAAATTGTTTGAGTGGGAAAAAAAAGCGAAAAAAAAATAATGACTCCGATCTTCGACAGACTTCTCCGTTTAAAATTCCACAAGTAACCTACAAATAATATATTTTGTATTATTTAATTAATTTACTTATTAGAACTCTAGTAACAATATTTAATTTGGACCCGGAAAAAAAAAGTTCATGCCTGGCTATATATGATCATATATGAGCTTAAATATAAGGTAATATACGATCCTATATGAAAATTGGCCGTGTCTGTTTATATATGGTTAAATCTGATAATATATGATCATATGTGATAGAAATCCAGGTTTAACAAAAATTATTTCAACTAAAAAAAAAATGTTTTGATTTTACTGATCATTAGCATGAATTAAAATTTATTTATATATATTGTTCACTAATTATTAATTTTTTTATCGATGAAAAAGTATTCGGTATTTTTTTAAGATTCGAACCTGGAATCTTCTGCGTATCAGTCGAAGCTTGTACCATTCTGACAAGTCATGGACTTAATAATCGGGACTGTTCCATAGGTTTATGTATTGATTCTAAAAATCTCAACAATCATTACGTTTATATTAATATTTAACATAATATTTGAGAAGATTAAGTTTTCTAATGCGGAATAAAAAGTTTTGTTCATTTTCGACAAATTAAAAAAATAAAATTTAAACTTAAGGTGTCAATTTTAAACTTCCCGCTAAAAAAATTGAAAATTTTCAAAAATAAAGGAAGTTATTCGTTTTGTTGTATTGCAAGTAGTCCGGTCAATTTAGACATTCGAAGTTACATAAAGTCCCAACAAGCTGAATTTCTGTGAAGTTGTTCAAAACATAATTATAAACAATGTCTAGAAGTTCCCCATCATTCCCCTGTAAGGAAAAAATTTAATTCAAGGTCAAAAGTAAAAAAAATGAGTTTTTCGCGATTTTCAGCAAAACGGTAAGTTTTATCATAAAAGTACTTCAAAAAAATTGTAGGTCATAAAATTATCTATAAAAAATGTATCAATACTTTTTTTCTCACGAGCCACCGTTTCTGAGATATAACGATTCAAAAAGTTATAAAAGTTGTTATCGTCATAATATGCACACGTTTCCACGCCACCTATGAGGTAGTATACTTAGCGCGTTTTTTTTAACGTGGTTTTCCCAGTAGGCCTACTCCACGGGTCAGTTGTGATCCTGTTTAATGTAAAACTATTGCAAAAAAACGGAAATTTTTAAAGATTGGGAAAGATAAAAGCGATGTAAATGAAAAAAAAGTGATGAAGTTTATTCGTCTTATTCGTAAGTTTCAAATTCTTGTTCTTCTTCTCGATCTTCTTCTTGTTCTTCTTCTCCTGCTTCTTCTTCATCTTCATTTTGGATGCAAGTAAATTGCGTCAATAGCGATGTATCGCATGATACTTCGTCGGAGTCGAACGAATCCTCCATTGTTTGTGATTCAATATTAGAGCACGACCGGCCTTGACAATTTGTGCATGCCAAAGAACAAGACAGTCCGACTTTTTTGCAACCACATTTAGCACTGCATCCCTTTTTGCAGTTGCAAAAAATAGTGTTCAACAGTTTTTCCAGCGCAGGTGGAAGTAAAGTTTGAACTGGCTCTAATATATTGTTGACCAACTTCCAACCCCAGTCTGTAGGGTCTAGCTGATAACCAAGCCACACTTGAACTTGGTAATATACTCGAAAAAGATGTTGGTGAGCAGCAACTGAGGTTGGAGGAAGACAAGCTAATTGAACTTGTTTTTTATTTTTAGTATTTTCAACGAAACATGCCTATCGATGTTTATCTAAACAGGTAGTTTTTTTAGGAGCTCCGTACATAGAAAGAAGAAAGCGGATGCCGTTGGTAATAATTTCTTGTTGAGTTGAATTACTCTTTTTAAATTTCCCGATATTCTTGTAGTTAAAACTTATGTATATTTTATATTGTAAGTATAAGTTACAATGACCGATAGAAAAATATTTAAACATTTGATATATAATATATATATATATATATATTATTTAAAATATTACAACTCTAGATGTATATACGTGGCGTACTCATGCATATTATGACGATAACAACTTTTATAACTTTTTGAATCGTTATATCTCAGAAACGGTGGCTCGTAAGAAAAAAAAGATTAATACATTTTTTATAGATAATTTTATGATCTACAATTTTTGTTAGAAATACTTTTATGATAAAACTTACCGTTTTGCTGAAAATCGCGAAAAACTCATTTTTTGTACCTTTGACCTTGAATTAAATTTTTTCCTTACAGGGGAATGATGGGGAACTTCTAGAAATTGTTTATAATTATATTTTGAACAATTTCACTGAAATTCAGCTTGTTGGGACTTTATGTAACTTCACTCTCATTTTTTGGTCTAAATTGACCGGACTAAAGATACTTACAGCGGTATTACAGTATAACACCATATATTTATATATGATGCTTAGATAAATTGGGCACGAAATTCAAGCTTCAAGTATATGATCATATATGATGATATATTCACAGATATGGATTTTATTTCCACGTACAAGTAAAAAAAATTTTAAGTCCTTACACCTATGTTCATATCTGACCATATCTGATCTCACATGAGTTGAACATCGTGAAAAACATTTTTATGTTCCTTCATATATATATATCATATATATGTCCATATATGATCATATATGGATTGTATATCGGTGAAAATTTTTTTATATTTTTTCATATCTGTTCATATATGTCCATACATGATCATATATGGGCTGTAAATCAGTTAAATTTTTTCATTTATCTTTATGTATATTCATATATGCCCATTAGGGTGTGTCATTTCGGAGCAACATTTTTTTTTCATAACCTTATTTACTAAAAATAATATAAATTAAACATCTTAAACGTTACTAGGTAACATTGTAGTGATGTCTATTGACGTAGTTCTCTCGTCAATGTAGAATGGTAATCAGTCCTATGCTAGCATATCCACCGTTACTATGTAGAATGGGGGGGGGGGGGATTACTCTGCCCAGTGACTCAACGCTAAAAAATCCTCGTTTCTATGTAACATAGTAATGGTTACCATTCTACATAAGAATTAGAACTATTTCTTTCTCTCCGTGTAGACTCGAATTTTCATGTTGAGTATTTTCAGACTGCTATTAAATAAAATATAAAAAAAATATCAATATAATTAGCTTCAATCTATGAAAAAAAAATTTATTTTGATAACTCAAGGAACAACTTACTTCATTAAGATCCGGAGTACTACTAGAAGTTTCAACTTCTGGAGTTCTAGTGGCCGGAAGTACATTGTCAGGATATATTTGCAAATTCGCAGCTTCCACGACATTTGGAACTCTATCAACTCTCGGAATGGCATTCGGCTTTAAACTACATTTCTTTCGATTTGAAATATAAGTATCTTGACTAAATATTGGTATCATATCGTTTTTAATAATGTCATCGTCCGAAAAATGTAGCTCGCAAACAAATTTGTCTGGTGTCAAATTCTGAAAAATTGGTAAGCTCCATTTGCGCAATTTATCGGCATGCTGTATGAAATTTTGTATTAAATATGGTACAGCGATATTGTCTATAAGAAATATATGTAATTATTCACCGGGAAAAAAGTACATATCTGGCTATATATAATTAGAAATGAGCATATAAGATCATATATGATTCATACATGTTCATATATGAACATATATGAAGGAAAAAACATTTCTTCTCACTTATACACGAATCATATAAGATCATATATAGTTATGTATGATCATACGTGATACACCATAAAGTAATTTTACCCGATATTCAGTCTATATGAGATCATATATGATCGTAAAAAGGAAGATACATAAAAAGTTTTTAACCGATATATAATCTATATAAGATTATATATGGTCATGTATGATTATACATGAAACGACTTAAAGTATTTTTAACCGATACTCAGTCAATAGTTGTTCCTTGAGTTATCAAAATAAATTTTTTTTTCTTAGATTGAAGCTAATTATATTGATATTTTTTTTATATTTTATTTAATAGCAGTCTGAAAATACTCAACATGAAAATTCGAGTCTACACGGAGAGAAAGAAATAGTTCTAATTCTTACGTAGAATGGTAACCATTACTATGTTACATAGAAACGAGGATTTTTTAGCGTTGAGTCACCGGGCAGAGTAATCCCCCCCCATTCTACATAGTAACGGTGGATATGCTAGCATAGGACTGATTACCATTCTACATTGACGAGAGAACTACGTAAATAGACATCACTACAATGTTACCTAGTAACGTTTACGATGTTTGATTTATTTTTTTTTTAGTAAATAAGGTTATGACAAAACAAATTACTCAGGTCACTATAAATAGATATATGTAGAAGTTAAATTAATCTATTGAAATATTCAAAATACTGCTCAAATAGAAATATCATTTTTTGATAACAGATAAATAATAATTAAGTAAATTAAAATATTTAATAATATACATGCATACACATACACACAGGTTATTGCGCAAACGTCCGCGTATGTTAACTTCCTTGTCTCACTTATTAAAATGTAACGACAGCTTTTCCAGCATGGGACTAAGTACCATTCTACATAGCCCTGATTCTCATGCTAGATAGCGATTTTTACCATTTTAATTGTTCCAATGTAACATAGTAATCATTACCAGAAAAATGGTAATGAGTGTCCATTCTACATAGCATTATTTACGATTTTACAAAAAATGAGTCTGGTTACTATGTAGCATAGTAATCATTACTATTATTTTCTCTCCGTGGAGGAGAAACGAATTTTAACAGTGATAGATTATTGGAAACTTTGAAAACTAATATGTTATCCAAAAAATGGAGCTGGGCTAATGATGTCACGGACAATCAAAAAATACTTTTGTCTTACACTGATCCTAAATCTTTATTATTAAAATTTCACATAAAGATAGATGAAGCATTAAATCTGGTGGTATAATATTCAATATTTTTAATTTTTGTTTGTAATGGATTAAAGTTTACTTCCTAACATAGGTAAATGATGATAAGGACGGGCAGGTTATTAATAAGTAATAGGTATATATATTCGTGGTTATAATGTTAAGTATATTACAATGTATATGTAAGTACAAGGTACACGTCCGTTTAGGATGGTGTACTGGTAAGAACTCACCACTATAGATTTGGTGACAATGGTCATTAGTATAGCTAATACATTCTGGTACATTCTGAATATACTAGAACTATGAATCTTGCCCCTTAACACCCTCTCTTAAGGTCCATACTGCGTGCACACTTATCCAAGCATTCACACACACTAATTTACAATGCCTATATTACTCACACATTTTCTATGCTTATTATTACTCAGACCTTTTGTAAACATATCTGCCGGCATTCGCTCTGTACACAGATATTTTACGTCTATCACTCCACACGCATACTCATTCCTTACAAAGTGATGTCTTACACCTATACGCTTAGTACGCTAGTGATATACATCGTTCTTGATCATACTGATTGCGCTCTGATTATCATTCAGTATCATGACAGTTTCTGAGTTTTCCTGTATACCTAGACTAACTAGTAAGCCTTTCAAGTATAGGGCCTTTTTAGTAGCCTCCGCTACTGCCATATACTCTGCATCTGTACTTGAGAGCGCCAATGTTTTCTGTTTTCGCGCCTCCTAGCTAATTACAGATCCTGCCAGAATGAATCCATGTCCCGTATACGACTTACGATCCGTTGAGTCCCCTTCCCAGTTAGCATCTACAACAGCAAATAGAGCTAGCCCGGTTTGCTTGAATCTCGACCCGTAGTCTATCGTACCCTTCAAATACCTCAAAGCTCTTTTCGCGGCATTCCAATGATCAACATTGTAATTGGTATTGAATTGAATTCAATAATTAACCGCGTAAATTATATCTGGCCTGGTAGTAATTGCAAGATACAACAACGCTCCGATTAAACTCTGGTACGGATACTTATTCATTTCTGACTCACTCGCACATTCTGGTTTTACTAAATTACATTTAGCCTCAATGGGTGTCTCTATCGGTTTACACTCATCCATCCCAAAACGTTTAAGTACAGCTTTAGTATACTGTCTCTGCCTCAAAAACACACGTGACTTTTCGTCCCGCTCAAACTCAATTCCTATACATCTTTTAGCTACCCCGAGATCTTTAGTCTCGAATGACTTTGACAACGCTTTCTTAACTTCCCTATCCAGGCCTCGTCGTCATTAGCTAATAATATATCATCAAAGTATATCGCTATATACAGCACTCTGTCTTTCCGGTTAACAAATAAACATTTATCTTGTGGCACTGCATTAAATCCTAATACATTTCATCTATCTACTAATTTTCTATCCCACTCAACCCGGGCTTGGCGTAACCCATACAACGACTTTTTCAGAGCACACACACTGTCACTCGCCGCTTTCAAGCTCTCTCTCCAGCGCTTGGCGGTTTCTATTATTTTTCCGTCGCGTATTACCTTCCCGCCTAAGCCGATAGGCTCACCCGCAATTATCTTTTCGATAATCTGATGCATACACTCGGGCACTTCCATGTATACACTTTCGCGCAATTTACCGTTTAAATACGCAGTCACTATGTCCATCTGGTGAATTTTCAAATCGTATTCCGCTGCTATCGCAGCCATGATCCTCACCGACGTTGACCTCACTACAGGTGAAAATGTCTCGGTGAAATCTTCTCCTAGCCTCTGAGAACATCCTTTTGCAACTAATCTGACCTTTCTTTTGCCATCAGACTTAGCGCAAAATACGTAGCGACTTCCGATTACTTTTCTGTTTCTGGGTCTTTTTTCGATTTCCCATGTCTTGTTCTTTATTTGGGCTAGCATCTCTTCTTCTAATGTTATCTTCCACGAGTCCGCATTTTCTGTCTTGCTTGCTTGTTCCCATGTAGTCGGATTTTCTGTCATTATTAGATATGCGAATACATCTTCGTCCATCGCATTATCCTCTTTTTCTTCATTCTCTTATTCGCTAGCAGCTCCGTGGTCCTCTCCACTCTGTACGTCTGGTACTGTGAAGAATACTTTCCTCGGTCTTCCTACCAATCCTGTCCAAATATACATCGGGCGTCCCTGGTACCTCTTGCTGGGTAAATCTACGCCTTCTTATCGCTTTGTTGCCCCTCTTTATCTCTGGGGCCTCTCTCGTTTCTTTGGGCTTCTCCGGCTTTTCGCTCGGTATCTCGAGTTCTTCGCACTGCTCTTCACACTGCTTCTCTATTACCTCAGTGTTTCTCTTGTTTTCAAATATTTCATTGTACTTGCCCTTAAAACCAATCTGGTTGACGAACTTCACGTCCCGTGTAGTTTTTACTGATCTATCCCGCGGAAAGTAGATACGATATGCCTTCGAGGTAAGTGCATATCCTACAAATACTCCGGGTGCGGACCTGGAATCTAGTTTCCCGCGCTTTTGCGTCTTATCCAAGACGGAAGCCATTGTTCTAAACACTTGCATGTGTTTAACCGTGAGAGGTTTTCCCTTCCACATACAATACGGTATTTCTTCGTTAAACGCACTGGTTGGACATCGATTTCTAGTGTAATTTGCGTTACTTAACGCCTCGTCCCACAGGTGAGGGGGTGCCCCTGCCTGCCGCATCATACATCGTACCATTTTTATCAGTGTTCGGTTTTTTCTCTCTGCAATGCCGTTCTGTTGAGGGTTGTGAGGTGCAGTTTAATTTAAAGAAATCTGCCGCTGAGGCGCATCAATTGCTCGTAGAAGCATATGGTGAGGGTGCTTTGAGTGAAAGAACGTGTCGAGAGTGGTTTCAAAAGTTTAAAAACGGTGATTTCGACGTAGAAGACAAAGATCGCAGTGGAAGGCCAAAAATTTACGAGGATGCAGAATTGGAGGAATTATTGAAGGAAGATTCATCTCAAACACAGAAAGAACTTGCTCTAACATTAGAAGTCACTCAGCAAGCAGTCTCACATCGTTTAAAATCATTTGGAATGATTCATAAACAAGGAAATTGGGTTCCGTACGAATTAAAGCCGAGAGATATTGAACGCCGATTATGCTTAAGTGAAATGCTGCTAGCTAGACATAAAAAAAGGGTTTTTTACATCGTATCATAACTGGTGATGAGAAGTGGATACATTATGACAATCCAAAAAGAAGAAAATCATGGGGATTACCTGGCCACGCGTCAACATCAACAGCAAAACCGAATATTCACGGAAAAAAACTTATGCTGTGTATTTGGTGGGATCAGCTAGGTGTAGTGTATTATGAGTTGCTTAATCCGAGCGAAACAATTACTGGAGCCCTCTATCGAACACAATTGATGAGATTGAGCCGAGCTCTGAAGGAAAAACGCCCTCAATACTATTCTAGACACGAAAAAATTATTCTTCTGCATGATAATGCTTGTCCACATGTTGCGGCTCCCGTGAAAAAGTACTTGGAAACACTTGATTGGGAAGTGTTACCCCACCCGCCGTATTCACCAGACATTGCACCGTCCGATTATCACCTGTTCCGGTCCATGGCACATGCTCTGACGGCGCAGTGGTTCACATCTTATGAGAATACCAAAAATTGGGTTGATTCGTGGATAGCCTCAAAAGACAAGGAGTTCTTCAGACGTGGGATTCGAATGCTGCCTGAGAGATGAGAAAAAATGGTTGCAAGTGATGGGCAATATTTTAAATAAATTTATATTACCGTTCTTCTATAATAAATATTTAATTTGTGTTAAAAAACGGCGGGAACTTATTTGTAACCCTAATAATTCCTGAGTTTTCTGTTCATTGGTCTTGGGAAAAGGTAATATGGTCTGTTTTTCTTGTATACACACCTCACACTCTGATAATTTTTCACCATTGCTTATTTCAAAGCCGTACACCAAGTTATTTTTGGCCATGAGCTTCAGGTCTCGTTCATTTACATGCCCCGACTTTTCATGCCATTTATTTATCCCCAGTTTTTCACTGGTCTCGGCATTGCTAACACTGTCTTTAATGTTCTTTATAAAGTACAAGTTCCCGTATTTCTGCGCGCGCATAATCACATCATTGTTTTTGTTTATCACTACCGCTTCAGTTTTCCTGAAGGTCACTGTGTGTCCAAAGTCTGTGGCTCGTGCCACCGAGAATAAATTCGTTCTCAAATCTGGTATGTATGATACGTTCTTAATCTCAATGTCTCACTGTCTTTTACCGGTCGACACTCACTGAAACGTTTTCCGTTTCCAATATTTCAGTCTTTTTATCATTTACCAGGCTCAAGTCCGCACATTTAGGCTTAAATTTGCTAAATTTGTCTCTATTGTTACACAAATGACTGGTCGCACCACTGTCTATACACCAACATGGATTACCACTACTACTGTACATAGCCTCTTCACTGGTACTTAACGATGACTCATTTATATCACGCGCACTGTTGTATTCTCCTCTATTTCTTTCTGGGCAGTTCTTTGCAATATGCCCTCTCTTATGGCACTTGAAACACTCGAATTCCCGCCGAAAATTTTCGTCCCTGGAACTCGACGCCTTTGGCATTCTGCCATATTGTCCACGTTGTTTCTTCTGATTTTGCCTCGAATACATTGCTCCTTGTGCTGGCTCGACATGTTGCTCTGCATGTCCCTCCTGGTACTCCAGAATTTTGACCCTGAGATCGTCCAGTGATGGTAACTCCTTCTGTGTTTCTATCGATGTCTTAAATACTGTGTAACTTTCTGGTAAGCTGTTCAACAACAAGATCACTAACATCTCATTGGCTATCTCCAGCTTAACTTCTCGCAGTCTTTTCACTGTCTCTATAAACTCGGTGATGTGTTTCCTCACATCATCCCCCTCTGTCATCCTCGACAAATTCAGTTTCTTCAGCAAGTACGCTTTTCGCGCTGGTCCCCCAGTTTCATACGTTGCCGTGATCTTATCCCAGATTTCCTTCGACGTTTCCAAGTCATCCATCATACGCTGCTGCCTCATCAGTCCCCAACGCAATCAAAAGATCTACCATAATATAATAATTGACGAATTCCACGCCACTGTACGCTATCGAATCTTCTCGATGCTTCTCGCGCGTTTTTCACGAGCTTCTAATTAATTTCTCTATTTAATTAATAACCACCTCAATTTTTACGATGGAATACCCGCGTTATCTGGGCCCGTAACCTGATGATAAGGACGGGCAGGTTATTAATAAATAATAGGTATATACATTCGTGATTATAATGTTCAGTATATCTCACGTATATTACAATATATTGAGACAATGTGAATTGTCTTCGTCGTCCTCAGCCTTGCGCTTCGCATTTTCCTCCGTCTCGTTGCCGTCTGAATTTTTACGTCATAGTGCCGTGGTCACATGACTTATTTTCACGTCGACGCATGTCCGTAAGGGTTAAGTGGGGACAGAGTTCAGAGGCGATTCCCAAACCCTTAATTATCGGTCACACACTTCGATCCTGGATCAATTAGCGTATAGACGTCTTTTATAAATTGTTCAGTATCAATTCAGTCAATTTACTAGCAAATATTAATTACTACTCAGGCAATTGTTTCGCCATTATATTTTACTGTTTAGTTGTTAATTGTTATAAATAAAGTTAAGCTAATAATATATTACTGTACGTTACCGGCAATATACTCGCATTATAAATAATATTAAAGTCAAATAATAAGTGCAGAGTGCTGAGACTGCGTTGTATCCTGCATATACCAGGACGATTCCTATATTGTATTTTTGCGGAGACGTTTATTTTAAGTACTTGAATCTTATTATAATTGGCAATAAATCTGTACTTTTCTACTTAAGTCCTTCTACGCTATCTATCACTGATTATTCTATTTATATCCTATCTCACTGGTAAGAATTATTCAATAGTTTAGTAAAAGAGTACTATTAATAAAATAAGAATTCATAAGTCAATCAACAATAAGAAATTAATCTATAATTAATAAGCCGTGAGGTAAGTTAGTAAGTTTTTAATATACGTTGCCGAGTTTGAATAAGTGCGGGTCTTTGCTTTGCAAGAACCCCAGCCCACTGCTCTGTCCAAGTAAATAAAATTTTGTTAGAGGCCAGCCTAAGCCAGAATTCAACCCGCGAATTCTGGTAGCTGCTGGTAAAAATCGCGAAGACAAAAAGCGATTTGTCTCATTATATGTAAGTACAAGATACACGACCGTTTAGGATGGTGTACAGGTACGAACTAACCACTATAGATTTGGTGACATCATTAGTATAGCTAATACATTCTGGTACATTCTGAATATACTAGCACTATGAACCTTGCCCCTCAACACTAAATTTATAATAAATAAAATACATATGTGCTCAAATATTTGCTATACTTACAAATAATTATAACAGCATTTCTGAAATAATTTCTATTATTTTTCTTTTAAAATTTCATCTACTTAACCTGATAACGTGGACAAAATTTTCATTCTTTGTGCAGAAGCGACAAATATGAAAAAGTGAGAAAAAAGTGGGAGAATCTCCCCGTGAATACAAGAGAAAACTTACTTGACTTAAGCCCGCCCTTGCGGTATCAAATATATTCTGGAACCACTCTGGAACCAGAGTCAGAATACAACCGTACTGAGTCCAACGTGATTCCAAAGCGGTTTTGTGCACTTTTTTAAGAGTGATACCAGACTTTAATCAGACTAAAACCACACTGAAAAAAAAAGTGGTTATCGTAACCATCTGAAGTATTGCTAATGATAGATAGTTGTCATAACAAAATGTATCGTTAACTTGGCAATACTAGATTGCTGCATTGACTATCTTCAATTTAAAATAAAAGTATTGTCAATTTAACTATATTTTTTGGTTATGTTCCCCATACTTGGTATTGATGTTCTAAAGATTTCCATAGATTGCTATTATAGCAATCCAAATTGTTAATATAACAATCCAAATGGTTAATATAGCAATCCGAATGGTTAATATAGCGATCCGGATTGTGAATATACTAGTACGTATTGTTAATATAGTAATACGTATTGCCGTTGCAATCATCTATGTAGATAGTTGATTTAACAAAACATTGTATGGAAAAAATAGCAATCTAGCCTTTACCCAAATAAAGTATTGCTATATTAACAATCTACGATTTTTCAAACTTGAGATGGTTACTATAACCTAATGGTATTGCTATCACAGAAATATTTTTTTTTCAGTGCAGAGCATATCCAACACTGAGGAAAAATTTTTTTTCTGTCAACTAAATTTTAGCTATGACAACAAAATGATTTGATTGCTCATTGCCAATCATATATTCGGTTGTTTTTTTTTTCAATTTTTTTCGACAACAATATCTCTTAAAAACATGATCCGATTTTACGAATTATCAAACCCCTCGAATTTCACCTTAACAATCTAAATCGGTTGATCCTTTCGAAAGTCATAGAATATTTACACACCCGGGAAAAAACCATCAGACCCTATCATGCATGATCATGCGTTAATCTCATGAATGATCATGTCTGAATATTTGCCAGTCATGAGCATGCGTGATCATGCTCGGTCAGGGATGATTGTGCTTTCTCATGCATGATCACGCATGCTCATGGCCAGCAAATATTCGGGCATGATCATGCTTTAGCAAGCATAATCATGTTTGTCCAAGCATGATCAATCCTGATTAAACACAATCCCTAGAATTATTGGAAAAAAAGTAATAATAATGATAATTCAATTTGATATTAACTTATTTTGTTAGTATTGATGTATATTTAATGTTTACTGGCTGAAAAGTGTTATTGAAATTTTACCCGTGACGGCTCTCGAACCTACGACCGTCGAGTTATAAAACACGTCCGCTTTCCACTAGGCTGACCTGACTCGTTCAGTTTACGACGATTCTTAACATCTTTTAAAAACTCCGATTGTAAAAAATAAAATATTATTTGATTTCTATCTTGATTTGGTTATAACATATGTTTTTTAATGATGAATGAAAAGAATTCTAGTTATAAATTACAAGCAAACTTAACAAATAAATTAATCTTAATTATTCTTTGAAAAAAACAAAATAAATATGCAATTGTATTGACTATCATTATCAATTTCGATAGAATTTATTAATTCAATTCTTCAATCAATAAAAAAAAATTTGTAATTAAATCTAGTTTAATTATTTTTTTGAATAAAAAAGATTAATTTTAATTGTTGAATGAATCAAAAATTATAAATTAAATTTATTTTAATCGTCGATAAAAAAGAAACATAATAACTATAACTACTAACGTCAAAATAAAAATAAATTTTCGACTATTAAAATATTTTCATCAAAAATATTTGATTATTCCTAATTAAAAACTTCAATTAAATCTGATTCACACTCGATCGGATTTCGATTGCATTTTTTTGCATGATCAGACATGACTTTGCATGAGTCATATTTGATCGTGCATGATTTAGACATGACCATGCTTAGTCTTGCCTGAATCAAGCATGATCATGCATACTGCTTTTTCTACAGGCTATTGAAAAAATCCATATGGGAATCCAGCCTAGATTTCTATCTGAGTTTCCACATGGCGTTTTCAGATGGATTCCTATATAGTAATCCAGCATAGATCCCGATATATACTCTTACATGGGCTCCTATGGGAATCCACACCATGCCAAAGCCATATGGGAACCGTAAAGAATCTCATGTGGATTTTTACCTTAATTTTCCATGGGAATGTGCACCATTTCAAAATGAGAATCTAAGTACTCACAGTTTCCGGTGTGGAGTTCCCAAATGGGAATCCGGATACTCATGGTTTCCTACATGAATTCTTATATAAAACCATACTCTTTTATATTAATTCCTTAGGATTTTTACATAAATTCATATTTTTTTATATGGATTCCTGTGGGTCTCCATACAATTCCTCATAGATTTTTTGATTATTTTAGTGATGCATGACGAAGCATGACTTCACATGAGTTATACACGGGCATGTATGCTCATACCAAGTTAATCTCAATTGTACATAACCCTTCTATCCGTATCATAAATTCTCATTCATAATCATACAAGATAAAACCCGATTTTATATGAGTATGTATGACGTTGCATAATTCGAGCAGTGTCATAAATGATCATTCATGATTGAGCTTGGTTATGCATGATATTGCACGAATCTCGCATGAGTATTCTTTCCTCGTCATACATGACCATATATGATTTAACGTGGCTTTGCATGATTATTCGTGCCTTTGCATGAATCTTGCAAAGTCATGCCTGAATCATGCACGATCATCGTACATGACGATTTTCTCCCGGATTATTATACATTCTCATCCATGATCATACATGATTAAATATCAATTTGTATGAATCAGGCATAGTCATGTATGTTCATACAAAGACCTACTCAGTCATGCAATATCAAGGATGATGATTAATTTCCCGTTATCCATAGTCATGCGTGATTTTAAATAATCAAGCATGACGATGCAAAAGTAGAGCGAAGTCATAAATGATCATTCATGAGTGAGCTTGGGCATGCACAATATTGCATGACTATTCTTGCCTCGCCATACATGACCATGCATGATTGAACATGTCCTTGCATGATCAAGTGTGCCTTTGCATGAATCGTGCGAAGTCACGAATGATCATTCATGACTGAGCTTGGCCATGCGTGATATTGCATAAATCATGCACGACTGTTCTCGCCTCGACATACATGATCATGCATGGTTGAGCCCGACTTTGTGGGACCATGCGTGTCTTTGCATAAATCGTGCAAAGTCATGCCCGGATCGTGCACGATCATGCCTGAATAATGCATGATCGTACATGACGATTTTTTTCCCGGGCACGTGCGTATATAGGTACATACATACATCATCCTGAAATTAGACAGAATAGTTTCTTAGGACCTCAAAATGTCGAAATATGTTGAAAGCTCGATTTTTGAAAATCGGACCGAAACCAATAATTTTCTTTAGTTTTGAAAATTTTCAATTTTCTTAGCGGGAAGTAAAAAAATGAAACCTTAAGTTTAAATTTTATTTTTTTAATTTGTTGAAAATGAAAAAAACTTTTTATTCCGCATTAGAAACCTTAATCTTTTCAAATATTATGTAAAATATAAATATAAACGTAATGATTCTTGAGATTTCTAAGATCAATGTATAAACCTATTAAATAGTCCTGACTATTAAGTCCATGGTTTGGCAGAGCGGTACAAGCTTCAACTTACACGCAGAAGGATCCAGGTTCGAATCCCAGAAAAATACCGAATACTATTTCATCGATAGAAAAATGAATTATTATTGAACAATAGCTATATATAAATAAATTTCAATGAATATTAATGAACAATAAAATCAAAACATTATTTTTTTAGGTTGAATAATTTTCGTCAAACCTGTATGTATATCATATATGATCATATCTAATCATTTACGATCATATCTAATTATATCTAATCATATATGATCAGACATGCCCAATTTTTATATATGATCATTTATTACCTTGTATGAATGCTCATATATGGTCAGACATGGACTCTTTTTCCCGAGATCACAAAAATTGTTCAGGGAAACATTAATATTAAACATTAATGTCATAGTGTAATACAGAATACCCCTGTATTACTATAAAAAAGGGTTGTCGTCACTATTCTAATTTACAGCGGGTAACCTGTCCCATAAATGCTTCAAGTTTGAATATAATAACACTGAAATAAGTTTCTTATCTGGCCTGGGAAAAAATGATCAGACCTGACCATGCCTGTTCATGTATGATCAGGCCTAAAATTAGACCTGATCATACCTGTTCATGTCTGAAGCGTTAAATACGCTCAGGTTTGATCATATCTGCCCATGTCTGTTCATGTCTGAAACGTTAAATACGCTCAGGCTTGATCAAACCTGTCTATGCCTGTTCATATCTGTTCATGTCTGAAGCATTAAATACGCTTAGGCCTGATCAAACCCGTCCATGCCTGTTCATATCTGATCGGATCTGATCATTTTTTTCCGGGGAGACACTACAAGCTGTGGGCGTGATCTAGTGGCAAGCACCGAACTATTCCCGCTGCTGCTGCTGCCTAGCACCATAACTTCCTCTCCTTCATATTTATATTTTCTCCCAAACAATTTTTCTCTTTCCTAATAGCCACTTTAGCTTGAAATTGACGGTAATTTGATGTTAAAATTACCTGAAATTAGCTGCCCGAATTCACCGATAATTTGAAAGCAAAAGTTGAAAATGAACATTTGCGGTTAATTTTTCTTCAATTTAAAGGTAACTATTTACGACAAAAAAAGTCGGTAATGTTCATTCTTACCATTTCAGAAGGTAAACAAATTTATATATAAAGTTGTTTACAATTCGACGGTAAAAAAATACTTAACAATTTTTTTAGTCAAATTAACAATAAAATGACATAAAATTTGCTTGAAAATTGTCGACAACTTTTTTCTGGTCAACTTTCGAGGTAAATTTGCATCCTAATTCGGGCAGTAAATTTACGTCAAATTAAATAGCAAGTTGCATGCAAATTGTCGTAAAAAATGAATAAGTCCGAAATTGACGGAAATTTAACGAAAAATCCAACGAAACTTTTGCAAAGTAAATTTTTGCTAAGGCAAATTGTAATATTAGGGCTAGTTCGTCTTGATGCTAGCCAACAGCAGCGGGAGTAGCTCGGTGCTCGCCATTAGATCGCGCCCACAGCTTGTAGTGTCTCTGGTAAAAAACTTATTTCAGAGTTTTTATATCCCCAACTTGAAGGATTCATGGGACAGGTACACGTCTGTTATTCAACAGAGTGGCAACAGTCTTTTTTGATGGTTAGGTTTCCACTATATTAAATTGGTGTATTACCGTACGATGGACGGTGTGGCTCAATAAGTTATAGATTAAATTGAACGGAATATAGTATAGTGCCGGATAGTTCAACTGGTAGAGCACTCGGCGCGATACCGACATGGTCTGGGTTCGATTCCCAGTTCGGGCTATCTATATTTTTCTCAATTTATCTATAAATTGTCTTATTGAGAAGGTTTGCATGTTTAGGTTTCCACTATATTAAATATAAACATTAATATATCTTGTATTACGTTAAGATATTAATAATTTCTTGAATAATTTTTCTCGATATATACAAAAATAAAGAAAAAAGCCATTCGGCAGCCGAAATGAAAGGTAGATTTTTTAATTATTCGATATAAAAAGTTAGTTTTATACCTACATATCTTGTAATACATGTTAGTGTACGGACATGGTATGAAGTTAGCCTCGATTTCTAAGAGTGAGGGTAAAAAAGGACAACGACTATTTTCGATAGAGAACTTCAGATATTTGATTTGACATAACATTGTTACGTCCGAGTAAATTTTTAGTTTAAATATTATTATCATTTTATTTTACTTTTATTGTAGTTTTTAAAATTTGTCTCAACACATAATTCATATTCGAATATTATATTAAGTGAAAAGGAATTTTAATCCTCACCATGGTCAGAGTGGCAGTTGACGCACTTCTTATCACAACTGCACTCTAAAATAAGACTTAAAGTAAATAGTACCATTGTAATGCATTTCTGATATGTTTTCTAAATTGAAAATACTTAAAAATAAATTATGGTGTCTAGACAAATGAATGTTTAAATAAATAAAAATTAAGAGGTTTTAGGTAGATAATAAAATTTAACAATTTTAAATATTGTTAAGAGTAAAATACTAAAGCGAAAAAACAATAAAATAAAATAGTAACATTCAAATTAAAAATAATAAAATATTAAAATATGAGAATTTAATTTAAATAAAATGAAACATTAAAATATCAGAATTTAAAGACAAATAAAATATTAAAATATTAGAATAAAACTCAAACAAAATAGAAATAGAAAATTTCATTTAACAATAATTTAAGGAAAAATAAATCGAATTATTTATTAAGATTTATGAAAATAGTAATATCAATTACTTTTATTATTATTACTATTATTACATTTATTATTAACAAAAAAGAGCAGTGAGTTGTGAAGAACTGAAAGAGAGGGAAACGGGAAATCAATGTGGAAGGGATAGTGCGGCCCCGAAACAATGGTTTTCCGAAAGGAAGTGGAAAACTTTTGGGTGGAGGTGGAAGAACGTGGGAAGAGAATGTCCCCCAAATACAGAAGTTTGAGAAACCACCCATTTTTCCGAAACTCTAATGAACTGACCCAAAAATAGTCAGTTGTGTCGTGAGTCCCGAACTATTACCTTAATACCCGTTATTCTTCCTATATCCAAGTGATCTCATTTTCATATAGTAAAGAGTAGGCTGCTAGCCACCTTGTTTTTAAAAACCTGATACAATGAAAGATGTACACGTAGTCGATTTTAAATATGAAGTAAGGAATAGGCCAATAATTATTTACCAAAGGATGAAGACCTTCGATCAACGCATATTTCAATAAAATATCCATGTAAAATTATCGCCATTTAATATGTAGTAAGTCCACGAAATTTAATGTCTCATATATTAATATTTTTGTACTGTATCATTAAGAAATATTCTCTACCAGTCATTTCAACTAGAGTAGGCTGGAGTATTACTCACATAAGCCACCTAATTGATGGCATGTTCAAAATAATTAGATTTTTGTAGTATACAGCGTAAAAGAAATAATTGTCATTCGTATCTAAAATTTACTTAGTATTTGTTAACAAGTTAAATTCCGAATAATTCTGTATTATATAACCTTGATTTCAATCTTTTCATTTTAACTGTTTTTAATCGAAATTTGTTTGTAACAATATAGTTATTTATTTATAATTTAAATTCATGTTTTAATTTACACATTCCTTCACTAAGGTTTCTTGTCCCCGGTCTATTGGTCGAAAGACTAGGACCAAATATACTTAATAAGTCCGATTTTAAAGTAGGTCGAGTTCTTCGCTCATAATTTGGCATCCTTAACACGTTGTCATATTATAGTCAAGACTCAAAGCCTGCTTTTATTAAAAATCCGACGTAACAACATTATATAGGTAATGTACCAAACTAATCTTCACATAAATAAAGTATAGAAAATTTAATTAGTATGAGATCATAATTGTAATCGCTATTACGCTGACAAAACCAGATATAATTATAGGACGTACAGGTACAATAAAAACATCATAAATAATGAAAGAAATACTTTTAAAATATAAAATAGCTCTGAAATTTTCAGGTCATTTTGTTCACAATAAAATACAAGTGACAAAATTGTATTATAATGGGAAATGTATAAGTTATGTGTGATGAATACCATATTTTCAACATTTTGTTATTCCCTTAGAATTTTCAAGGTTATAAAATTATTGGAAGAAATGGTCAAAACATAAAGCTTAATGCCATAAATAAAAGATTATTAGAAAAGCTTTTAGATACTTCTAACAAAAATTGTCTATGAGTATTAGTATTAAAATTATGTGAAAAAAGTGCATAAAAACTGAATTTTTCTAAAAATCGTGGAAATTTCGAACAGCCATAACTTCTAAACCAATCAACCGATTTAGCCTATCTTCGAACTCAACCGTGATAATTACACATAGAATAAGTGTAGAAAATTTCATTAGGATACGATAAAAATTGTAGGCGCAATCGTGTCCTCAAAAGCCGGTTCTTTTCCATATATATCTACATACTAATATATAAATCTATAGGCTTTGTCTGTACATGGTGTTTTTATTGCGAATTACGCGTCAAACATCATTTTTATGACCTACTCATACTGTATCTACCCTTTTTGGAATTTTCGTCTGTCTGTCTCTCTGTCAGCTTGTACATTTATAGCTAATCAACCACTTATCTGATTGAGATGACATTTTTTGCACATACACAAGATGCTGTCACTTAAAATATAAACTCCTTTTTAAATCAATTATGAATCAGAATTTTGGTACATAAATTATTTTTCTAAAAGTATAAAAAAAAAACAATTAAATTACAGCCATCAATTGTTTTTATTCCATCAGCGTCAATTGTATTTTATATTTTTTTTATAGATTAGATTTTGTTTCATTTATCAATTGTTTCTGTTAACTGAATCGTATATCACATTTTTTTTAACAGTCAATATAAAAGTGACTAATCTGACTTATTTGTAACTAAGTGAGAATGTACATCTTTTTAATATAGTATCTCTGGAACTATAAGGCTTACGGATCTAAAATTCGGCATGAACGTTTATTATGTCATAAAAAGATCCCCCATGAAACGGCTTCAATAGAATCAACTCCTAAAAGAGTTTCCGGGACCGTCAAACGTCAATGTATTCCCGTTTTCGAATATCTGTGTTACAGAGTTTAAATTAGGTATGACGATTGATTGTATCGTGTACTTATGTACTAAAATGGGTTTCAAACCTACGATATCAATTCCTTATACACTTTTTACCTGAACTACTTCGATAAATCTATGTTAAAAAAAACAGTAAATAATCACATTTCAATCAAAATATTACGAACTTCCTCTTTCATCCGAGATCTGATGACAAAGACGCGTATATTTTTAACTCAAAGAAAAAAATAAGCAAATAACTTTTTTCGTCCCATCTTTATGATTGTGGTGTAATTATTTCTAATCGGTTTGTGTCATTAGTTCTTTATAACTTATTACAATAATATCAATACAATTGCCGAGGAAGTCATCGATCGAAGCCATAGTTATAGAAATATTTTTAATCATGAAAAAAAAAAAAAATCACTTAACTTTAATTTACGCCCAGCGAAGCGGGCGGGTAACGGCTAGTATATATATATATATATATATATATATATATATATATATACATACATATTAGGGTGCTCCATTTGAAACGAACATTTTTTTTTAGCGGACACAGGAAAATTTTGTTATTTATGTTAAGAGAAAAATTCTCTGAAAATTTCAGCTCTTAATTTTAATTTTAAGTACTTCCTATCGAGCATCAAAGTTTTCCCATTTAAAAAGCATGTAAGTCGAATAACTTTTCTATAAAATTACTATAACTTAGCCCGATTTTAAGCTATCGTTTTGAAACCAGTTTTTATTTGTAGAGTATTTGTTGCTTTTTAAAAGCAACATCTTACAAAAAATATGCATTGTACCAATCGTTTAGGAAATTTTGTCTCCTACAAAATTGCTCATAACACTTATATTGCTAAAGTCCACTGTTCATGAGATACATGCATTTTAACATTTTACAATAAAAAAAATCGGTCTGTCAGTTGACCCTGCGGGCCAGCCCCAAAACTTCTTGCAATTTTCGAGCTCCTTGAGCTCGAAAACATTGTTCAGAATATATTTTCGAGCTCCTCGATCTCGAAAATACTTTTGTATGCCTTTGTTTTTGAAAAATAACGTTTTTTTTTCATTTTTTCTCCAACGATATCTCTCGAACGAATTCACCGATTGCAACGGTTAAGGTGGCAATCGATGCGTTTTATTGAGTTCTAGAGCTGATCAAATTGTAAAATTGATTTATCGAGTCGTTTTTGAGAGATTTCAAAGAAACTAAAAAAAAAATTTTTTTTAATTCTTTCGTTCACGGTTTCCCTTAAACGAATGAACTGATTTTGATGGTTGGAGTGGCATTCGTCGCGGCTTATAAAGTTTTAGAGCTGATTAGATTTTGGAATCAATCCATCGAGCAAATTAAAAGTTATTCAAAAAAAAAATATTTTTGGAAAAATTTTATTTTTGGAATCTCTCTGAACGAGCCTTACCAATCAAGCTTAATATTTCACAACTTTCAGATATTAACAAGTCGCGTCGAACGACACCTTGGCGATAAAAATCGGTTCATCCGTTCAAAAGTTACAGAATATTTACATACGTACGTACGTACATACATACGTACATACACTCGTACATCATCTTGAATTTAGTCAAAATAACTTCCTAGAACCTCAAAACGTCGACATCTGTTGGAATTTCGATTTTCGCAAATCGGGGTGAAAACAATAACTTCCCGAAATTTTTGAAAATCTTTGATTTTCTTAGCGGGAAGTTAAAATTTAGTACCATAGTAAGCTTACAATTTTTTTTACTGTAAAATGTTAAAATGCATGTATCTCATGAACAGTGCACTTTAGCAATATAAGTGTTACGAGCATTTTTGTAAAAGACACAATTTCCTAAAAGATTGGTCTTATGTATATTTTTTGTAAGATGAACCGTTTCTTCACTATTAACAAAAATAAATGAAAAAAGTGAAAAATTGACTTTTAGAGCTGATACAATCGACATGGGTCGAGTTAGACCAAAACCGTTTCATGTACTTTTAAAAAGCAACAATTATTCTACAAATAAAAACTGGTTTCAAAACAATAGCTCAAAACCGGGCTAAGTTCTAGTTATTTCAACGAAAAGTTATTCGATTTACATGCTTTTTAAATGGGAAAACTTTGATGTTCGAGAGGAAGTACTTAAAATTAAAATTAAGAGCTGAAATTTTCAGGGAATTTTTCTCTCAACATAAATAACAAAATTTTTTTGTGTCCGCTTAAAAAAAAAAATGTTCGTTTCAAATGGGGCACCCTAATATATATATGATATTTTCTCATTCAATTTAATGTAAACTGATTCAAATCATTTTTATTCTTAACCTTTCGTTACTCGCGCTATGAGCGTGACGCCGTTTTTTTTGACTAAAATTGCCCTAAAAGTTACTGTATGGGTATTTGTGACTTTATACTTAAACAATTCTCTCTTTAAAATCTATAGTTTTGTTATATATGTGTATAATTAATAAATATACATTTTAAATAAAAAAAAAGTATATTTATGTATAACAATAATGTGAAAAAGCGGCACAGTGCTCATTATGCGAGTTAAATCGTCGATTCAATTTTTGTAACCACGTTGCCAAACTTACTGTTGCTACTGTTAGAAATAATTCATTATAGCAGTATGATTCGGCAGCGTCGCATTTCATTTAGCATGGGCGGCACAGTGCTCGCCGCGCGATGAAAATCGTCGGGCAAGTGGACGCGAGTAACGAAAGGTTAATTGATAGAAATTTAAAACTGAAAACTTCTTTAATTCACATTATTCATTACTAATTGATGACAATAGCACTCAGTTATTTATTTTAATTAAATGTATTTCTCATTTTTTGAATCAATTATCATTAGGTTTAAAGAAATATTTATTAACCTCCAACAAATATATATTTATTCCTGTTAAAATTTAGCCTCACAGATGGCATTACGTTTTTTTATTTAATAAAAAAAAAAACTCAATGTTTCTTATAACAACAGTTTAGTTGTTTTTATTAGTTAATTAAAAATATATCGTTATTATAAGAAGTTTAAAATTAATAAAAAATTAAAAATAAAAACTAATTTATTTGTGTCTTAATATTTTAATTTTAAAATAATTAATATATAAAAATTCATTAATTTCAAATGAATATATTTTTCTGTGTCTAAGTAATATTCATTAGAGTTAATATAATAATGTTTTGCTTTAATATTTGAGTTCGTTGGCACTATAAAATAATTCAGTTGTCTATTGAATAGATATTTTCTTAACTTTACAAAATGATTTTATTACCTTAGAGAGAGAAATATTAATGTCAACCAAAGAGAGTCTATTATATCATTTGTTAGAAATGAAAAAATAGATTATGTTGACGTCATAAAATTTAGTTGTCCCAAATGCATATTAGTTTAACCCTTCGTCAGTTGCGTAACGAGCGTGGCGCCGCTTTTTTTAAATCTTATTCTTTTTCCAAGATTGCTTGAATTAGTAGCTATGAAAAAAAATTTAATTCCTTCTTTGAACTATTTTGAAAATTTGTACGCCATTCACAAGCAAAAAAATACTTGGAAAATATTTCTAATTTTTAATATTCGAGACCGAATACGAGGAAGCGGCGCTTCGCCGCCCAGTGCGAGTAAATGTCCGAGTCCTTTTCAAACTGCGTTGTTGCCAAGTTTCTTTACTGCCACTATCTTAGCCTGTTTAACCACTTGTGGAATAGGTATAACTACCCTGACAGCCGCTTTAACTGTAAGTTAATTACAAGCTACTGCCGTATTCTGAAGGCACCTTAAAGGAAAGTGTTGGAGAGCAAGCAGTTACATTTAAGATGATAGTAAATTGTCTGTAAGCTTGAATTCAATTTGACTACAAGTCTTACTGTCCGACAATGACGTTAAGTTGATTAAAAGTTTCACTTCAAATTGACGGCAAGTTCTTCTGTCAAAGTACATTCAGATGACGGCCGTAGATTCGCATCAACTTGCACGCAAGTATTATCCAGCTAAGGCTTGCCAAAACTTGTCGTTAAGTTAGCCGTAAGTGTTACACTGTAGAACTTGCTAAGCAATTATTTTGAGAGTGTAACTATCAGGGTATTAAAGTGAAGTGATTTTTCAAGTTAGTTTTTGCTTTTTTTGCGGTATCGAAAATAATCTGGAAACACTATAGAAATGTTCTGGTAACACGATGCAACTATGCAGACACCATAGTATTTCCAGAACAGTTATGTGCCCTTTGTTGAGAGTGAACCCAGAGTATTTCCAGAGTGGATACGGAGTGAATCCAAAGTATTTCCAGAAAGTATCCAGAGTGGATACATACTGACACCGTTATGTATCCACAGTGGATACAAACTGATACCACAATATTTCCAGAGTAGGATCAAAGTAAATACATACTCGAACCAGAGGGTATTCAGAGTAAATGAATACTGCAAAAAAAAAAAAAAATTACCGAAATGTATTATTTTTAAAATATTCAAGAGCATGTATTGAATACAAAAATCACTTTTTTTCATTACTTAAAACGTATTTAATGTTTCTGGATTGTAAAAATAAATTATTCAGGGAAATAAAAATATTACATTGTTGTCACAATAAATGAATAAAAATTTTTTTTATTTTACAATACAAGAGAACATGATAAATTATGATTTAGAAAAAAATAATAGTTCCTTAATATTAATATTGAGTAACAAAAAAAAATTATGAATTACCAAATGCGCTTTTTAGCAATAAAAAAAAACAAAATAATCAAAAAAATAAAATTTAAGTTGGCGACAACCCTGCTTTGACATTTGACGACAGTAGAGCACTACCTCTCCGCTTCGCGTTCGAGGTGTGCAATTTCCTGATTTCATTATTCACGTTTTTCATTCTTCAATGCTTTAGATTTTAATAAAAAAGTGAAAAATAAAATTACAATCTAAACCCTTTCAAGATTAGCTCCAAGAAGTGAAAAAAAATCCCGGGTTTATAGTTTAGTAATAATCAGGGTTTTTATGTAAACTTTTAACATGTAAAAATTAACTAATTAACAAAAGCATAGTTAATTAAAAAATTGAGGTAAAAATTTTTTTTCGTTGGATAATTATTTATTCATTTGTTTAGAAAGTACCAAATTTTTTTTATTCCTTAACACTTAGAGTTAATCTGTTAAAATAAATTTTTTTTGTCATGCTATTGATTGGGTCGCCGCGCGTCCACTCTACCCGTTTTTAGTCCCATTTTCATCGTTAAATTAAAATTATAAATATCGCCGGCACAGTTCACGGGAGGTACGATTTCATTTTAAGAAATTTCCTGCTCTTGAAGGATCTTTTTTCGAATTTTGGATATCTCAAATAGTTTTCGAAATATTTGCAAAAAACCAATCTCCCTTTTTTTTCACTAAATGGTTTCTAATTTTAACAATTTTTGCGAGCCTCAATTTTTCACTTCGACATTTTCTCGAGATACCATTTCGAATCGAATGAGACCAAAACTATAATTTTAGGTGAGGTTAAACAGGTGTTTGTCAAAAAGGTACTTGTTGACTAGACTAGGAGGAGAAAGTCACCGGTGTTAGGCAGCAGTGGAAGAAGTTCAGTGCGGTCGCACGCGTTTTCGTCCCCAGACAATTGATCCCCTTGACAATTGGTTCCATGACCTATTATTTAATTGCATTGTGGGGTGATGTGGCATGGGTAGTCGGCGTTTTGATCCCTGGACAAAATATCCTTGCCAAAATATCCTCAGACAAAATATCTCCACGATAATATAACCTCATGTAACAGGGTAAATTTTTAAGCCTGTAAAATTAAATAATTTAAATTTGAATTTTGTTTCCCGCCGATAACCGGCCAACGACCTCGTAAGTTGCGAATTAGTGATGCGACTAGTCACCGAGTGTCGCATGGATCACTAAGACCTGTCCGTTCGTCATTTCCTTAAGTTAAGAAAATGGGAATAGGTTTCCGGGGAAGTGAACCAAAGTGACACATGATATAAGGAACTGCGGGACGTGGAAGAAAGCAGAGTTGTTCAGGCGACGACAGCCGCAGGACGCAGATCAAATATTCAGGTAAATATATAAGTCCGTTCACGCTTCACGTGGATCGAGGCGATTAATTTCATTAATTAACTTTGTATCAGGCCTTTAGGCCAATAATTTAATTATTAGTTATAAAATACTAATACGTACTGATCATTGACAGATTACAATAAAATAAAAATTGACGAGCTAAGGGTACGAGAGAGAGAGAGAGCAGGAAAGACAGTTGCGAGAGACAACCCAGCCACCACGAGAGTGAATCATAATAACCGGACACCAGCTGGATTCCTGCTGCTGTACAGTTTATAAAGGTAAATTTATAATTAATTAAGGCCTCTAATTTAAATATTAGAGGGCCGAATTAATTATAATCATTTACTTAATATCGTTCCGTTGGTCTCGCGTATATTAAAATTTGAAGGCTTAAGCCTGTCGGCCGTGTAAACCGTGTTTCGTATTCTCGAACTTTCCGTCGAATCTCTTGCCGCGAATATCTGCCATCTTGTCTGTAACACTAAATTTATTCTATTCGAGGCCTCTCGGCTGGAATTAAATAAATTTCCTCGTCAATTGTCCGGTAAATAAATTAAATAGAATTTAATATTAATTGTAAAATTATCCCAGGCCTGTCAGCCGCTTTAGACAAATTTTCCGTATCGTAAAATCGTAAATTCACGCCCGCGTGACGCCAACTCACTGGCCGAAAATTCTAGTCAATTTTAACCGTAATTCTAGTCGTAAATTTAGTCATAAAAATAATTTTTAAATTAATTTTAAAATATTAATTAAATATCTAAATGAATTAAATTGAAATTTGTAAAGACGCTAGGAATTACGATAATTAGTTGTAAATGAAGAAAACGGATTACTTTGTGAGGAATAAATTAAGTATAAAATATTAAGAAAAAATGTTAGTGAAAATTGTCAGCAAAATTAATTAATTAATAATTAATTTAAAACTACAAATTAATTAATTAATAAATAAAGTGAGTTAAAAATAAGTCAATAAATTACTTGTGGAATTTAATGGAAAATTTATATTGAATTTTATTTATTTTATATTATATTATAATGGAATTTTATATTGAAAATGTAGAGTCATGAATATTTGGGTGAAGATAGTGATGTCATTGACAATACAGAATAAAATCGATTAAGGTTGAGTGAAGTAATTTCAAGTAAGATTAACTGTGTCTGTGATAAGTCCGGTGGACAGATTAGTTTTAAATAAATATACATCTAGGGGATGGTTTTATAATTAATTGTTAGTTAACGTCCAGGGGACGAGTTATTAATTTGGTTAAGGTTAATGTCCAGGAGACAGATTTATTAAGGGTTAACGTCCAGGGAACGGAATTTTAACGTGGGTGTGTGGGTGCGGTAACGTCCGGGAGACGATAGAAAAATTAGTTTGTCATAAGAAAACGTCCAGGGGATGATATTAGTTTGTCATAAGAATATTTAGTTTGTCATAAGAATATTAGTTTGTCATAAGAATACTAGTTTGTTATAAGCAATTAAGGAAATAAAATTCAAGCAAGGTGCTTGATAAATTAAAATTGAATAAAACTTTTCTCGATACATTATTTCAGCCTACTCCATTATTCCTCTCCTCTCTTACAAAATCTTCAACGACCCTGAGTAAGTAATTAAATTACAATAAAGTTCATTAACAACCGGTTCTGGAAGACCGAGTTCATCTTCCAGTGGCGCCCTATTATTCGACTATAATACTAGGTGCGACCAGACTTGGCAAGGTTAATCCCTCTGTCATACTCAGACAAAATATCCCTACGACATAATATCTTCAGACAAAATATCCTCAACCGGAATATCCTTGTGACTAAACATTATTACATTTTTTAAAAAAAATTTCTATATTTTTTATCATTTCTTAACTTATACCAGTAATTTCAATCACAAAAATTTTCAAAAAAGTAGGGGAGAGGTGCTGCAGTTGTAACAAGGCGCAGTTGTAACTAAAAATTATTATTATTCTTTTTTTAACTTGTTCAAAATAGTAAATTATTGATTAGATCAAAGTTTCAGTTATTAATCTTGTTCCGATATTAAAATATTGAGAATTCTTGAGAATATGCTCGAAAACTTTTTTTTGGTACGCTTCACAATTTTTTTAATAACAAATTTGTTTTCTAATATTATGATGTGAGACTTATATTTATACTTTAAAGAACATATCAAGAGTATTGTATAATCGAATTTTATATCAATTTATTGATTTTTGTTATTGTAATTAGATTTTTATTAACAATTCTGCGTGAGGGTCAATTGTAACACTTGAACGAGTAGCAATTGTAACACTCAGAGCCGTGTATGGGATTTGCGCAAACTGGATGCGCCTTAAATCTACTCTGGGATAGTGTAGTTTTAATATTTATAAATGTTTAATAATTTATATTAAAAATACAAATATATGTGCTACTTTAAGTTTAAATACTTGACTTTAAGAGTTAATTAAGTATAATGGTATGTATTAAGACTGAATAATAAAAGCAATTTGGTGAAAAATATCTATTTCGTTCCGTGTTACAACTGCCCCTGCACTGTGTTACAACCGCAGCCCACGCGCGCCGCTATCTTGGCCCCTGACTTTAGTTAAATAAATTGATTTTTTAATAAGTTAACATTGACTTTTTACTAATAAACTAAGTCAGTCACATAAAAAAGATACTATCAGCTAACTTTCTGACAGTTTTTAAGTTTACTATCTTAAAAGAAACAAATAGAATCGAAAAAATAAATTTTTTGTTACAACTGCAGCACCTCTTCCCTATTAGCTAAATTTTCTTTGAAAAGATGGTACAGTAATATTTCAAATGTATGGGTTTATACATTTTATAACTACACACACATATAACATGTGAAAAAAGGGCACTCGATCTGTATATATTAGACTATTTTCAAAAAAGGATTGGTTGAATTTTCTTTGAAAAGATGGTACAGTACTATTGCAAATGTATGGGTTTATTAATTTCATAATTACACACTCATATAAAATGTGAAAAAAGGGCACTCGATCTGTATATATTATACTATTTGCGCATATAACATATAACATTTTATTATTTAAGATTGGCGCTTAGAATGTCTAATATATTTCAGCGCTATCTAGTCGTAGTCTGTCGATATATTCTTAGTTTATTACTATAGTTGGCACTGTAGTAGTGTCACGTTGTTCATTATTGTATGTTCATTATATTAATTGCTCCATTACGTTCAATTACGTTATTTCTGTGTTTGATTTTTCGAATATCATTTGTGTATTATTTCATATCGCTTTATTTTTAATTCAATTATGGGTATCAAATTCTTTTACACATTGTATATGATGCCATTGACATTTGTGCCATCGCAGAAGAAAAAAAATTTGTTGCTTCACGAAGGATTTTTATATTCAAAAAAATCTGTCAACAAAACTTGTGTATCATGGCGTTGTGCTTCAAATGCAAATTGTAATGTATTAATCCATACAGATTCAGAAATAAAAATTGGTAATTATTTATTGATTTATTTTTTTTTTATGTTTGAAGCTTATTACGTAATTGTTCTTTTTTAGTGTTTTATAGGAAATATTATCGGTGTAATACCTAAGCACGAGCATGCGGTGACATTACTATCCTGGCGGTTTAGAATCACGGTGGAAACATGGTGGATTTGTTCCATTTTACCACTGTGATTACGCAGTGGATACACCGTGGAACCACGATGGTGAAATGGCACAATGCCACCTTGGAATCACGGTGGATACACCGTGTAATCACAGTGGATACACTGTGTATACATGGTAGTAAAATAGAACAAACCCACCGTGTAACGACGGTGGATCCACGGTGTTTACACTTCCACGGTGTTTCCACCGTGATTTAAATCTGCGAGGGGCTGTAGTACAGGCCAAGATTGTAAAATCTAAGATTGCTAAAAAAGCAAGAAAAGGTGATGCCAAACCAGCTACTATTGTTACTCAAGCACTGCGTGGCGTGTTATCACCTGTTTCGGCTTTGTTGCCTAATCTTTCATCTATGAGCCGAACAGTTAATCGGATTGGAGCGAAAAATAACCCTCAGCTTTTAACTGCATCTTCACGTCGTGATTTGGTGTTGAATAATGAACTTAAGCATACTTACACAGGAGAGTTATTTTTGCTACATGATAATGGTGGTTTAAAGAATAGATTTTTGATTTTTACAACAACAAAAAATTTGAATGTTCTGAGTAGATGTCATCAGTGATTGATTGACGGGACTTTCAGTGTTGTACCAAACATTTTTTCATAACTATATACTGCTCATGGCTTCATGGGTGGTAAATCAATCCCGCTCGTGTATATTTTATTACCAAATACGTCAAAAAATATATACGCCCAAGCTTTGACGGTTTTGCAACAAGCTTTACCCAATTTTTCTCCTAGTCTAATTATGATTGACTTTAAGAAGTCATTTATTGAGGCTTTTAAGGAAATATATGCTGGTGTTAAAGTATCTGGCTGTAATTTCCATTTTAATCAACGTTTTTGGCGGAAAATTCAGTCTTGTGGGTTACAAGCTCGTTACAACACAGATGTTACTTTTTCATTTAATTTGCGTTTGCGTATATTCCACCTGGCGATATGATAGATGGATTCGAGTTGATTGTTGGTAGTGATTTTTATGATCGCAACAGTGATTTATTGGAGCCTTTATTATCTTCCTTTGGAACAGTTTGGATTGGTGAATTACGTCATAGTAATAAAAAAAGAAATAAGCCGTTATTCAACATTAAAATGTGGAATTGTTATTGTTCTGTAATTTACAACCTTTTACGATCTAGCAATCCAATAGAAGGATGGCGCAATGGTTTTAACCGCCGTGTAGGTGTGTGCCATGCTTCTGTTGAATTGTTAATTTATAAATTAAAAGACTAACAATCGGGAAGTGAAACCTTTATTTCTCAGATCGATTCAGGATTGAAAACTACTACTCAAGCTAAAGCTTATCGTGATTATAATGCTCGATTGGTGACAGTCGTTTGTTACGTCCAGAATGACGAACACAAGTTATTCAGTCCCTTAATTTTGAGTCAAAGCACTTAAGTCATTTACTCGGGTAGCGGGGACCTCGCTATTTAGTGTCGAGTATGTCAATATACGAAAATAGGATGTGTGAGGCGAATGGATGTGTCTTATCACTAGATAAATGAACAATTAATTGAACTTACAGTTGGTTTATTCAATATAATAATTTGTCAGGATACAAGATTTGACTGAGCTGGAGACCAGATTGTTGTTGGTTGAAATTCGTTCGAGATAAATTGTTGTTGGTTGAAATAAATTGTTCTCAGGTGGCTTGATAGTTGGTTATGATTCTTGAACGTTGAGAATTGTTGATGTAAATGAGCAAGGGGTTTACTTATACTGGGTAATTGACAATCTGTCTGAATATATACTTTTAAAATGACGAAATGTTTTTAAATGTGAATAATAATAATTAAAACAGCAATAATATTCAATAGAAATAATTTAATTATTTGTAATATTGAATAAAAGAATTAAAAATCAAAATTATTTTTTTTTTATTTAATATAATTCCATTTAAATTGTATAAATTCTGAATTTAATTTTAAATGACTCGAACAAGAATTGGAATTTAAAATAATAAGATTTTACGTAATCAAGAGCTTGATAATTAATGGGCATAGAGGACCGATTTGCGGCGGTTTTTATAGGCACCATCATAGGCGAGGAGTAGCACGCGTGACCTAGATTTAATTTTGTTACCGAAAACTAATGTTATTGAGCAGAGTTGAATACTTGCGGGGTGTGTTGTAAGAAAAGGCGTACGTGACGATCTCGGGTCGAAACTTCTAGAACAATGACAAAGACTCAAAAAAAGACGATGGTAGAAACTATGGGTGGAAGAAAGAGATCCGACCCCATGTTATTAGATAGGAGTTATTTTAATCCGTTAATTACGGGTTACTAATTAGATTTACGGTATAGGTGGTTATTGATTATTGATCCTTATGTCTTTATCTTTCGATTGGTTATCGTCATTTCTTTCTATCGTCAGCGATTTAAATGTTACACCTATTTTTAATTACAATATTCAATAAATTGTAATTATTATCAAGTTTATAGATAAAAGTGCATTACAGAATTATAGTGATAATCTTAGTTTTTCATTATTTTGATTATTTGTCGAATTATTTAAGTTAGAATTTAGCAATATCGTCGTATGTATCAGAGAGAGAAGTGATTGTGATGAGTTATGCGGCACGCCTTAGAAAGAAGCTTCTAGATCCGAATTAAGGTTATTAGATGAGTCTTATTTTAAGTTGTTAATTACGAATTATCAATTAGGTTTAAGGTAAAGGTGTTTATTGATCATTAATCCTTTCGTTATTATCTCTTGATTGATTATAGTCACTCCCGTCTACCGTTAGTGGTTTAAATGTTATACCTATTCTTAATTATTATGGGATAATTATTAAATAATTTGGAATTATTATTGATTGGATTAGATAAGGTCTTTCATCGGGTTATTATGATGTGCTTAGTTTGCCATTATTTTAATTAGTTATCGAGTTATTAAAGGTACAATTTATCGATGTAATCGTATGTGTTAGAGAGAGAAGTGAAGAAATACGTCACGCGATACGTCACAAGAAGAAGCGGTCATACGAGGATGAGTCATAAGGTACGCCTTGAAAGAAGGTTCTAGATCCGAGTCAATGTTATTAGATGAACCTTATTTTGGATAGCTAATTACAGATTATTAATTAGGTTTATGGTATAGATGTTTATAGATTATTAATCCTCTCGTTATTATCTCTTGATTGATTATAGTCACTCCATTCTACTGTTATTGGTTAAGATGTTATACTTATTTTAATTATTACGGAGTAATTATTAAGTAATCTGGAATTATTATTGATTCGATTAGGTAAGGTATTTTATCGGATTATTACGATGTGCTCAGTTTGTCATTATTTTAATGATTTATCGAGTTATTCAGATTAGAAATTATCGATATATTCGTATGGGTTAGAGAGAGAAAAGGCGAGATACGTCACGCGGTACATCACATGAAGAACCTTGAAAACGCGAGAAGGCAGGCCGTAGTAATTCTATTAGTGGAAGAAAGATATGCAATCCATGCTATTAGATGGCCTTATTTTAAAGGGTTAATTACAGGTTATTGATTAGGGTTAAAGTATAAGTGATTAGTAATTATTAACCTATTGTTCCTTGCCTATCGATGGGTTATGGTTATTTATCCTTATCGTTAGTAGTTTAAAAGTTATGCGGATTTTGATTCGAAATATTTAATGAATTGCAATTATTATTAATCTCATCGATAAAGGGACACCAGTGAATTATTATGGTAATATTGGTTAATTACGATTTTATTTATTAGTTGAGTTATTGAAGATAGAACTGATGCGCTTACGTAAGTTTTAGGGGAGAAGAATGTAATAGCGGAATAATTAGATTCCTCGATTTACCTCTGACAGTTAGTTAGTAAATATAAGAGTTTTTATCTAATCTCGGATTCTATTTGCTTTTGTCCACTGATCGATTATAATTTACTCGTGTTGTTATAGGTGGTAATGAAATTAATTATCCCCTGTAGGATGTTTTAACCTTATTATTATGGTTATCTACTCCGACATGGTATGTTATGTTATTAAGTGTTATTTACGATGTTATTTACTGTCAATTGTGTCAGTTTGTTTTATAGTTTATTTAAAATTTTAAATGAATTTCGATATTATTTGAGTTAGTAGATACTAGAAAGAAATGCGAAAGGATCAAGTGGATTGATAGTTTAATAATAAGGCAACGATGCTGAAATAAGTCACTTAAAATATTTAATTAAAATTAAATTTAAATTTAAGTGTAGGAAAGTGAGATGCTGCGACGCTTAATTTGCGGGAACGTGGATAAGATGATGTTTAATATTAAAAATAAATATATTTTTTAACACTTTATTTTATTGTATTAATAAATAAATTATTTATTTTAATTATATACACTATGTACACTGCACGTTGTTTTTAGTTTAATTGTGAGATGTATAATTTATTACCCGGTAACACACGGTAATATAATTGCAAAAAAGATGGCGGTTGGCGGCAACCAAACCACGCGGTGAGATGAATATTGTTTTTGAATAATTATTTATAGTGATGGTAGTTAAATAATCGCTACAATTAAATATAAATAATATTCACTTTGAGTTGAGAATAAATTTGAGGTGAAAAACAATGAATATGAAATCGATTGTAAAAGATTTACGAAGGCACAAAAAAAGCGCGTGTTGCATACAGCGGTGAATTTTCAATAATGATAATAATGGCTTCGTCTTCTTCTTCATCCCCACTTGGATAAGAGGGCGGAGCTTGAGATGAGAATGGGACCAGTGGAGCCGTCTGCGCAAGATAACGCGCCGACGCAGCTCCATTTAACCGGCCTCAGAGTAGCGATGAGAAACGCAAGCGCGGGAGATTCGAACAGATGCATAGAAGTAAAGGTTATTGGGGTGATGACATTTGATCTCATAAAGAAAAATGGAGGAGCATCGCGTGGCACTATTTGAAGGTATTACTGTTGGGTTGCAAGCATTGGGGAGCTTATCATGGTTTAATTGATTGCTCAATTTAATTAGTTAGTTTATTATTTCTCCATAAGTAATAAAAAGGAAATTTATGATATTCCTCGTTTACATCAACAAGTTCTGACCACTCATATGACCTTTGATATGTTTAATTTTTAGTTTATAAGAATTTCTTTTTATTTATTTAATTATTCGTTATTTTCGTATTTTCGCATGTTACGCCGTAACACGTTTCGAATTATGATCCTGATAATAAATTACAATACTTGAGAAATGTCGCAAAAATAATTTCAATCAATGTTGATAATTAAAGCAGATGTTAGTATTGCCATTATCTTTATATGTTATACATATACCCTAGTAGCAATGGAATTGGGCAAGATTCTTTGGCAAGATACTCGGAGAAGCTCTTGTAAAGATTTGGACAATTCTTGACCAAGACACTTGATCAAGATTCTTTATCCAGACTGGCGGCAGACTTGGGCCAGTCTGTGACCAGAATTTGATCAGATTTTTGGCCCAGAGTCTTGACGTAGACTTGCGCAAGAAACGCAGAAGACGACGAGCGCGCACCTATTTCCCTCCTTTCTACTTGAATGTAAAAAGTATAGTATTGCAGTGGTTCTCATTTATAGTCTAGACAACAAGTTTAAAAATGTTATTTTTTTACAATTACGCATTGAGTTTGTAGTAATGCCTAGATAAATTGATTTTCAGAATATTCTAGCACTTCATAAATTTCGGAAGCTTATTGATAAATTAAGATGAATAAAAATACATTTGGTTTTAGCCTATTATTCACAAAATCATTTTTTTTAACCGATCTCACCAGCTTTTGTGAAAAATTAAATTAGCTTGCTACGATATGTGAAAAATTGAATTATCGCAAAAAATAGTAAAATATTTATTTACATAATGATTACATTAATAATTACATAAGTAAAAAAAATAACTTATTATAACATATGGTACACGATGAACTAGAAATATTTGTATAAATTAAATTAAATATTGCTAAGCTAAGCTACATTAGTTGATGGTGTGAACATTAGCGATAAAAAAAAATTATTTAATAATAAAAAAAAAAAAAATAAGCGTGCATAATTAGGGCCATTTTATGGCTAATTTGAATACCGAACTGCTTAAAATATTGCTATATTAGTTTTAATTGATCTGGCTTATTACATACAATGTACAATATGGTGATTAGGATTACAGCTAGCAGAAAGTTCAGATTTGTCACTTTTATATAGGGCATTGAATAAGCAAGATTTATTAAACTTTTAATATTTTACTGATGAGAAATTATATTTATATCGCATATTTTATCTAGTTGCCTAGACAGACTAAATTTAAGCATAAGCCAACATACAGTGTAGGATGAGTTGATGCCTTCATACGTCGAGTCTGATCTTTCTATCCTCAAAATAAGCAATAAAAATATGCGAAATAACATATAACAGAACTGTATACCGTCTGACAATGATACGTTTTATAAAAACCTCTATCAATTTTTCTTTCCAGGTTTATTTATACACTTTATTCTCTGTAATTTTTTTGAGTTTAATAATAACAATATAGCAGGGGTCAAGTATATTAATGACAAGTTTTAAGTTTAATAAACAATGTAATTATTGATTTTGTCTTTTACATTATTAAAACAGGTAAATATGAATTTTCTATGGTAAATATTCAATAATTATTAATAAAAATGTTTTTTTTTTTTATATTATTTTATCGAGATAACACAATGATATAAAATTTTTTTTTAAAATGCTAAAGTAACTATTTCTTTTTAAATAGAAATATTAGTACAAGTCAAGAGCTCTATAAACGTTAACTGCCGTTGATTTTAAATTTTGCATAGGGCAGCTTACCATAGAATTAAAGGATTCCAGTTAATATTAAATAATTATATTTATTGAATACATCTATTATTCAGAAAGTGTACTTCAATGCATATGAAAAAATAAAGTTTGTACTATCGATGACTAAATTTTACTCCGTCATTTAAAAATTAATATGACATAATTATATATAATAAATCATACAGCATATAGCAATATACTATGTAATTCCTAAATTCGATATAATTGTGTAAAGTTTAACATAATTATAGCTTCTTGAGAAATAATGCAGACATTCATATAAGTTATTTTCTGTCATTTCTTAGTTCCCATGTAGTAACGTTACAATATATTGCATATTATCTTCCAGTAAATGACTGAAATTAACAGCTGGCATTCGGTAACACTTTTGCAGCACCGAACTGAAAGGTACTGAAACTAATTCAGGCATAAAATCCGAGCATTTGAAAAAATCAGTGTATGGTTGTGATGGAATATTATACTTGTACATATTTTCTATTTTATAGTATCTGCGTACAAGTGATAAATACCGTTGACGAGGATAATGTTTTCTATCAGACAAACTGAATTGTCTTCCAGTAAACAAATATGGTTTTTTTGCTCTGTTGATAATAGCCAATTTTTTGATGTTATCTTCATGGACCAATTTAATAAGTGGAAACCTAAACATGCAAACCTTCTCAATAAGACAATTTATAGATAAATTGAGAAAAATATAGATAGCCCGAACTGGGAATCGAACCCAGACCATGTCGGTATCGCACCGAGTGCTCTACCAGTTGAGCTATCCGGCACTATACTATATTCCGTTCAATTTAATCTATAACTTATTGAGCCACACTGTCCATCGTACGGTAATACACCAATTTAATAAGTGGAAACCTAAACATACACTGAAGGCATTCTTCTAAGAAACCCGATGGAAGTAGTCCTTTAGTATGAGGTGCATATGCACGGATTAGATTACTGTTTCTCATATTTCTTGTCTTATGATACATATTTTTTCCTTCGTTCGCCTTAAAAATTTTTGAAGTGGATGACAATGAGTTCTTACACTTTTATGTATCACCAGCATGTTATTTTCATAACAAAATGCTGAATGTGAATCTTTAGGCCCTAATTGTTTCACATCATCGACAGGATGTATCAAGCCATGAATAGTAAAGCTCATAAAATATTTTCCATAGACTTCAGGAGCTTTATTTACAAATAAATTTAATGCATGCTTAGCGTATATTAATTGAGCATTAGTTAGTGATGATGTAGCCAGAATTCGTATCGAAGTATGTAATGATAAAAAATGCGTGTATACATAATCTGGTAATATATTTAACAAAACACAGGGACCTGCATACAAGAGAAAATGGCGAAATTAAGTTGCTTTGTATTTTGCAAAAGACGATACTGCATCAGGTCGGCGAGCAAATTCCGATGGTCACCATTCGTTAAGAATTTCAACGATCGGTCTGATTTTTCTATCTGTTCTGCATTTAATTTTTGGAACCCAGAAAATTTCCCTTCTATCCAGACGTGGAATAATTTTTTCATTACACCTAACAGCACTAAATGCATGTAGTCAAACGGTACGTGTGATACAGGATTAATTTTTAAAACTGATGATGGACTTTGACCTGGTCTATGATGTTTCTTATCAGTACGTACAATGTATTCTTCATTGGTTCGTAGACAATGATCAGTTCCTAAGAAACACATACGACGATAGCTATACGGCCCAAGTACTTTACATTTGGAGCAAGCATTGTATGAAGTACGTCCGACATGTTTTAAAACGTAGGCTCTGGCCGGGGCATCTCCAATAAAACAATTAAATTTCACTGGAATCAATTTGTTTCGGAATTTATTCCGCCAGTTTCTTCTATAACTTTGAATTCTTCCGTTACATATTGGAATAATTTACTGGAATCGGAAGGTTTTTCCTTTCCCAGATACAATCCGATTATTATTGGAAGTGTATTAGGCAAATTTATTACTCTTATCTAAATCGGCCAATATGACTTGATATTGTGATTATCAGCTACAGCGCCGTCAGTGCTAATATCAAGTATCAATTGAAGAGGAACATTACAAACCCTTGATAACAATTTTATTAATGACTTAGATAAACTAATATGAACGTATTCACCTGGTTCTATGGCAATTAATGTAATAAGAGCCTTTGGAGTATTTAATAATGTACGGATGTTGTTCCGTCGATAACGGAAATCTCATGCTAATTGTCATCATACTCTCGTAAAGAATTAAAATATTTAATAGTCACCATCTGGCGATGCTTTAATTAAATTGGTCGCCAACTCGGGTCGCACCGTAAACGCGCGCGCTCATTATAGCGTCGGTTTCGCTGTGCATCTTCGTTGCACTTACGCCTTCAGCATATCTCTGTTACTCGGGTGTCTGAATTTTCCGTTCCTTCGAAATGACGACCCGACGTCACCGCGTTTTTTCGTCAGTTGACCACGAGTCTTACTACTGAGCGCACACACTGTGAGCAATCCTGAAGCATATAATCAAATTCACAATTCAAGATTCAATTAATTAAAGGAAATTAATAAATATCTATTGTAATTTCGATTCATCGGGTAAAGATAAGTATTGATTAATACGGTTATATCAATTTTATCAATTATTTCCTAGATTTGGGAATTATTCATTCGTGTTTGCATTAAATATTTAATCTAATTGTGTTTGAGATTTAATATTAATAATTCATATTAATATAAAATAATAATAACATCAATTACATTTCATGTTCAATGTTTAGTCAGATTTCTTGAGATTCATTAAATTCAACAATCTATTCATTTCGCATTAAACACTTGGTTCAATTGTCTTTAATATTTCATATTGAGAATTCATATTAACATTTAACGGCGACAATACAAATAATATCGGATAATTAAGATTTGTTCGCGTTTTCTTGACATTAATTTATATCAAATCCATCGCATATATCAATCTAACTTTATTCACAGCAACGGCCGAGTCGCCAGCAAATCTATCAATATCAATTGATTATAAATTTAAATTCAATTTACTTTCGAATCAACGACTAGTCGTATCGTATTGCCTTGTTAATCAATACAAGATCTAACATCTCACGATATCAATATCTCGACGATTCACGTCGTCATCTACCTGATCGATCGGGAAAACTTGCTTTTACGCATTCAATAAGCAACCTAACTATCCACAAGTGAATAGTTAGAGTTTCTTTCTACTCATATACAGACGTGTATATCATCTCGCAATTGGCACCAGTGATCACTATCAAACTCTCTCTCTCTCGAATTATTCACCTATTCGTACGAATTCCGGCCTAACTATCCACCAGTGAATAGTTAGAGTCTCTCTTTCATACCATATACAGACGTGTATATTATTTGCAATCGCCATATACAGACGTGTATATTCTCTTACAACATTCTAATTCAGTCTCGAGCAAGTACGACTATCCAGCATCGCGTAACTTACAACCTTATACGTTCACACGTATAAACTACGATTTACATATCCACACACATATACACATACACACATACATTCAATATTTTGTGTCAATCGTTCAACGAGTTACTGTCATTATCGTTCTTTCAATATTCTTACATTTTCTCATTGTAAATCTCTTCAAAGGGTTTTATGCCGTAGTTTTCCCTATATTTTTGGGTCAAAATATATTCTTCATTTTTGTTATACCTAAACCACGTATTTCATTACATTATACCTATTTTATCTTATCCATCCTCATAATCACTTAATTTAACTTAGGTAATTAATTTAATTTAATTTACAGGTAAATTTAGATAATTAAAATACAAAATATACAATAACAAACAAATCAAACAATTTCACGCTAACAGATGTCTTAAGGAAATTTTTCAAAACAATTATGAGTTGCAAGGATTTTTAGTATACTGTTACCTTGAACAGTATTAATATTATTTTCGGTAATTATTTGGAAGTGGGGTCAACAGGTATTTCGACAAGCAAAAATCCAAAACCTGGCAAATGGCTTAGGGTCCACGTTTAATCCCAAGCAGTTGTCGGCGGATTAAAGTTGTTTCAGCTTAAATCGTTGTTATATAAGCTTTGATACACACTTGGTATATAATTAAGGTATAAATTTTGCTTAATTTCGAATTTATCTTTGAGATTTTTCAGTTCCGTGCTACACTGCACTATTTGACATATTTTTCTTATCATTCTATGTATTGACTCTTAAGTCAACCACCAAAACTTAAGGTATATGCCTATTTGCCATAATGTTTGTAGTTTCGTCTTAAGTACGTTAACGGACTCGTCAGTAAGGCTATGTTAACGCACTCTTGCCTTAGACTACATCTACTACTAGTACGGGCCGGCGTAAAACAGTCTTGTGGGCTTCAGCCAGTCACTATACTAGCAAAGGGAGGCAGATACCATCCAAACTACTTGCATCAAAATGTTATGTGAGCTGTTGTACACGATAAAAATACTGAAATAACAAAAATATGCTGATTTTCACTATTACAAGAGTTCAAAAATTATTTGTAACTCTTAGATCGACCTTTCTATCACCACCGTCCATCTTACGGTATTATATAAAATTACTTATATTTATTAGAAAAATTTATTTTTGAAAATTCACATGATTTTGTGTTATTTTTGACATTTTTTCACACTTCAATTGCAAGGTTCAGATAGATATCTGGTGTTAGAGACATAAACTCATACAGAAAATTTAATCTGACGTGTAGCTGAACACGTGGAAAAAGTTTAATTATGGATCTTTAAGGTGTAAGCACTTGGAATTCTGAAAAATGTAGTTGACCCTGATTCCAAACAATTACCTTATTTTCGACAAAGCAATGTGCTAAATCTTTTTTTAAGCGATCACACTCACAAGTAGACATCTGCTGAAATTTAACATCAAAGATTTTATTAACTAATTGTATAATTAAAAAAAATGTTTACCGAGATATGATACTTACTGAAATGTATAGATTAGATATTTATTATTTCAAGTGGTTTCTTAATTTCGAAACAATTATCCTGAATCCACACTTTCCTCTGTCTCAGTGATTAGTTAATGAATATTGTAATTCAAAAAACTACTTGCTATACATTAAAAGATTGACTTATATGCTGCAATTTTTCTGGAATATTTTTGTCCTCACCAGTGCTGCCAGAACGTGCGATATTTTTACCCCTTCCAGAGGGCCGTGTGCGCGATGCACACACGCAATTATGTCTATCGGTGTGTCGGGAAACCGAAAGAAGCCGAGAGAAACCGAGCGCTGTAAACAAGCGGAGGAGAAATGTTGCTCCCACCATGCGTCGTTTCGTACCCGCTTTGAGTTGCGTGTTCAAATCCGCACTCGAATTTGATTTTTTTTTTTTTTTATTATTTTTTAACGTAATAAATTTTTAAATATTTATTTGTTCAAATTTTTTAATTAATTGATAATTAAAAATTTTTTGAACTAATTTAAATGGCTGTAAAATAGATAAATAAATATTAAAACATAATCCTCTCATTGTACTTTTATTTAATAATAAATTTTAGATTATTAATTGTAATTTTAATAAATAATTATTATTAAAAGTCATTTATTATTAATATTAGTTATTAGTTTTAAATGTTACTTAGA